>JALIZF010001823.1:0-332500 GCA_029948255.1 Telmatactis stephensoni | reverse complement strand
AAACCACCACCAACAAACATTTAGAAAGTACATTTGGGAAAGTATATTGTCCTACACGTTTAGACAGAAGATAGAGAGAGAATGAGAGAGAGAAAGAAAAAAAAACATGATAACAGCCGTTGATGTTCTATCACTGATCATTTGCAAATATGCGAGCCGGTCTCGGGCAAGAGCTAAGATATAGGTGTTCACAAAGGCTACTTCCTAATAATAATAATAATAATAATAATAATAATATAAAGCTTGTAGAGCGCCTATACAAGTCAGTTGTAGGCGCTGTGTAAAAATTAAAAGAAAAAATTATAAATTGTAGGCCAGTTTAAATAAATAAGTCTTGACACTATTCAAACCATTTGAATTGGTAATATGGTCCCTGGGGATTGCATATAAATGAGAACAATTCTTGTAATTAATGCAGTTCATTCGAGTTGCGACGAAGAACGGTTGGCTTAATGTTTGGTCCTTGGAACCCGACTTACTCGCTGGAAGATAGCGGATTTTGAGCAAGAGTTCCTCGCTCAACAGCTAAACAAATGGTCCAAGTGATTTCAAGACCGGTTGTATTCCAAGAAAGCCATTAGGGACCTTAAGCAACGAAGACGGCAACGAGGACGACGACAGCATAAGACAATGGCCTTAATTACAAAATACAATAAACGCACGTGCAAATGAGAAGGGCTGTAAGGAAATCAACCGTATTCTGCAAAACTACAACGTGAAAAGTCCAGATTTCACGCTCTGTAGAGAACGGGAACTTGAGGCAGGTGTTGAGGACGCAAACCAGTTTATTTTCCGTTCGCCCAGAAACTCTCTCTTTCATTTTCTTTCATTTCAAAACTCTGATCTGAATGGCAATTCAAATTAAATAAACGAAAAAAATTGCAGTAAATATTGCGCTTGAATACTTTTTGACGTCCCGTTTTCCCTGCCGTCGTCGTCGTGGTTGCTTAAGGTCCCTATTGAATAAGGTCGTGGAGGTTCTGGACGACGTGAGCTAACGGTTGGTGCCGAGTTGAGAGGAGTTGGCCTGGTCCATTGGAGTTTCACGTGGCTTTGAATGGTTTCACGGAAAGCCTTGGTCTAAGGTTTGTTTTCTTGCATATGGAGTAGTCATTTTGACGATTTTTGTGGTTTGTTCGCCACGTGGCTTTAGGCGTCGCAAAAATTTCCACACGTGCATGCGAACTAGGTCCATGAGTGCCCGTGCGGCTGAGAACTACAGAGAATTTTGAGCGGTATGCCTGTAGTATGCGAGTAAGATTTTGTAAACTATGCCCATATAAAATTTTCGTACCAATTGTGCGTGGGAGCCGGGCTGAAAAGTTGTATCAATTGTGCCAGTATCAGCGAAATTGTTGTCCTCTTGTGCCTGTGTGGCTGAAGTTTTTGTAAAAATTATGCCTGTAAGGCTGAAAAGTTATATGAATTGTGCCTGTGTCAGGCTGAAAAATTATATCAATTGGTGCCTGTGAGGCTGAAAAGTTATATGAATTGTGCCTGTGGCTGAAAAGTTATATGAACTGTGCCTGTGTGGCTGAAAAGTTATATGAACTGAGCCTGTGTGGCTGAAAAGTTATATGAACTGAGCCTGCGTGGCTGAAAAGTTATATGAACTGAGCCTGTGTGGCTGAAAAGTTACATGAACTGTGCCTGTGTGGCTGAAAAGTTATATGAACTGTGCCTGTGTGGCTGAAAAGGTATATGAACTGAGCCTGTGTGGCTGAAAAGTTATATGAACTGAGCCTGTGTGGCTGAAAACTTATATGAATTGTGCCTGTGAGGCTGAAAACTTATATGAATTGTGCCTGTGAGGCTGAAAAGTTATATGAATTGTGCCTGTGAGGCTGAAAAGTTATACCAATTGTGCCTGCGAGGCTGAAAAGTTTTATAGTTATATATGAATTGTGCCTGTGTGACTGAAAAGTTATAGTATCAATTGTGCCTGTGTGGCTGAAAAGTTATATGAACTGTGCCTGTGAGGCCGAAAAGTTATATCTGAATGTGATGGGTACCCTGTGCCCCCCTGCTGAAGGAGAGTTTTTTCCCGCCGTTTTGTTAGTCTTTCAGTAGTCGTACTAGTTCATCCTTTTTTCACCAAACATTTTGTAAGTAATGGTTAGCTGCTGGTCGTGATACTGGGCCAGAACAGTGAAAAAAGGGATCAAGTCAAGATTTCAAACACGAAAAGACAAACCTCGTCGTAAAAGAAGTCATTTTCGACTGCTGGTTATTATCATGGGCGACTCAAATCGGCCAGACGACTCAACCTGCGAAGAAACGGAAGATCTTCTACACGGCGAGAAGAGGGTTAGGAAACCCACGCTTAAGGTAATAGAAAACCATATTCAAGAAGGTAGAGCAAAACTAGAAGTTGACTGGAAAAACGCGAAAATAGCCATTGAAGATTTGAAGAAAACTACGGAGTCGGTCGATGAAATTCGCACGGCCATCAACAAGCTACGCTCTACCTTCGGCGATTATGAATCAACACATCATGCTATACTCGATATTATCGCTTCTGCAAATGCTAAAGAATGTCAGGATGAAGCAAAAATCATTGATGACTTAATGAAGAATCGAAAGGAGTTTGTAAACTCAGCGATAACTGATGCTGTCGCTCGCAAAAATGACCTCTTACAAGAACTAGGTTCAACTCGCTCGCACGGCAGTTCTTATGCGTCTTCCCGCTCTTCCTCTGTTATGCGTGTTCAAGCTAAAGCCGACACTGCAGCAGCCAAAAAAAGAGCACAAATATGCGAAAAGATAACGCAAGTTGAACGGCAATCAGAAAAAAGAATAGAGGATCTCGAAAAAAAATTGAAAGAACAACAAGACGCCTTGACAAAGATTAAAAAGAAGAGGAAAAACTCCTTCAAAAATTACGTCTCGATGAAGAAGTTGAAGTCGCTAGAGCCCGGCTAGCAGCCATCGAAGAAGAACCTTTTCTTGATGAAGAAAACGACAGTTTTAAGCCCTTTGAGCTTCCTAAACTAGATTCTAAACAAAGAGTTTTAAATTTTCTGAATGCCCAGCAAGGTCAAGATGAAAACGAGGAAGCCATTCGAATGTCACCTAGCAACGAGAAAACACAGGAAGCCCAGAGCAACGACTGTCGAGGTAGTCAATCATCAGAAAGAAAAACTGTGGAATCATATATACAGTTCATGGCAAGAAGAGAAATTATTGCAAATAAACTTGATAAATTCGACGATGCCCCACAAAACTTCAGAACATGGAAAGCATCTTTCAAGAATATGATCAAAGACGTCAATGTGTCAGCTAGTGAGGAGTTATCTCTGATGGTCGAGTACACCACAGGACACTCTAAGAAACTTGTTCAGAGTCTACGTAACGCCTACATAGAGAATCCAGAAGACGGAGTAAAGGAGACATGGAAGAGACTGTGTGAGCGATTTGGATCAGATCCTGTTATCACAAAAGTCCACATGGATAAGCTGAGTGCGTTCCCCAAGATTGGATGCAAAGACAAAAAGCTGCAAGACCTTGGAGATCTACTTCTCGAACTGGAGTGTGCCAAAAATGCAGGAGGATTTAAAGGCCTCAGAGTACTTGATGAGCCAGCATATCTACGACCAATAGTAGAAAAATTGCCCGATGACTTGCAGAATAGATGGCAACGACATGCATATCGCTTTAAGGTTGAAAACAAGGTAGACTACCCACCCTTCTCTACGCTAGCTGAATTTGTACAAGAAATTGCAAGAGAGAGGAATGACCCGTACCTAATGCTGGAAAAACCTGAAAGACCGAAACCAGCAATCAAGCCAATCAACAGCTTCACTACTGCAAGACAAGGCTTCACCTCCATGAAGACCAGTCTATCCAGGGACTCACCGGAGGAGCCCAAGAGATGGTGTTTCCTGCACAAGAAACCACACCCATTAACAAAATGCCGTTTATTCCGCTCGAAATCACTAGAAGAACGAAGAAATCTCTTGAAGCAAGAAAAGTGTGTTTACGGTGTGCTTCCACACATAACCACATTGCAAAGAATTGCAGTGAGACTATTTACTGTGACGAATGCCAAAACGACGCGCACATTACAGCCTTACACCCCCGGTCAACTGAGACCCAGTCAAACACACAGAGTCAGGAAAGAAATAGTACAGAGTCTAAAAAGACAGAAGATGAGAGTCTAGAACCAAACAGCATCAAATCTACTTGTACCGAAGTCTGCGGAAACATCAAAAGAATGCGATTTTGTTGCAAAATATGCCCAGCTTATGTGTACAACTCAAGTCATCCAGAAAAGAAGACCAAAGTGTATGTGCTGATAGACGACCAGAGCAACCACTCGTTGGCTAAAGCAAAGCTCTTTGATGAACTGGGAGAGAATGGGGAAGCTACTTCTTATACATTAACACATGTACAGGAGTAAGTCAAAAGAAAGGGAGACGGGCTAGAGGACTTATCCTTGAGTCTTTAGACGGCAGCATAAAGCACAGTCTTCCAACGATAACAGAATGTGATGCAATACCTGACAGCAAAGACGAAATACCTATACCTGAAGTAGCTTTAGCTTATTCTCACCTCCATGAAATTGCAGACAAGATTCCAGCATTGGATGTAAAGGCAGAAGTCCTCATGCTTATTGGAAGAGATGTACCTCCCCTCTACAAGGCGTATGAGTCAAGAAATGGCCCAAGAAACGCGCCATGGGCCCAACGACTCGACCTGGGTTGGGTCGTTATTGGAAACACGTGCTTGGATGGTGCTCACGAGCCGGCTGATATCTCTTCGTGCGCAACGAACGTGCTGTACAATGGACGTCCATCATATTTGCAGCCTTGTCCAAATCGATTCCATGTCAAGCTCAACTTGACTTCTCATTCACTTGCAGAAACGGACGGTGTTCAAGAAAAAGGAGTCTTCATCAACGGAAACTTTGCAGATGGATTCGGATCGAAAGTGTTCACGACCACCAAAGATGATAACAAGGTTGGATTGTCTGTTGAAGATAGAAGATTTATCGACATCATGGAGCAAAGCATGGTGAGGAGTCAATCAGGCAACTGGGTAGCACCTTTACCTTTCCGTACCACTATTAGTGAGCTTCCAAACAATCGAGAGCTTGCTATGAAGAGACTCAAATCCACACTGAAGAATCTCGACAGAAAGCCGCAAATGAAAGAACACTATTTTACCTTCATGCAGAATCTTGTTGATAATGGCCATGCAGAAGCATTCCACTAGATGAAGTTGTTACTGACAAGCCCTGCTGGTATTTGCCACATTTTGGGGTGTATCACCCACAGAAGCCCAATAAAGTTCGTGTAGTATATGATGCAGCAGCCGACTGTTATGGAATCTCCCTGAACAGCCTTCTTCTCTCTGGACCAGACCTCACTAACAATCTTCTGGGAATTTTGCTCCGCTTCCGAGAGAACCCTGTTGCCTTCATGGCCGATGTGGAACAGATGTTCTATTCATTTTTTGTTCAAGAAAACCACAGAGATTACCTGAGGTTCCTATGGCTTCGAGATAACAACCCTGACGGTGAGATTGTGGAATATCGAATGAAAGTACACATATTTGGCAGCACCTCGTCACCTGCAATTGCCACTTATGGTCTACGTAAGACCATAGTTAATAGAGGGGAATGGTTAGGAAGCCTTTTGTTACATTTCTTTGTTCTAGTCTGGATGTTGAACTGGTCTTGACCGTGCACAAAGTTTGTTTAAATTCATTAGAAAATGGCTATATGAATGAACCGAAATGTTGTCTATTGGATTATTTATTGAAATATTCTAATATAATTAATTTTGAACTAGAATACATCGAACAAGCAGCGGAAAAGAAACATTTGGGTTCAGTTGCTCAACCATGGCAATTAAGGCGAAACAATGAAAAAATAAAAGATTTGTGCACGGTCACGGTTGAAAAAAAATGAACAAAGACATATAACAAAAGGCTTCCTAACCAGTCCCCTCTATTAACTATGGTAAGACAGCCGAAGTTGAAGAAGCTAAGTTTGGTACAGATGCTGCAAACCTGGTGAACAGAAACTTCTTTGTCGATGATGCACTCAAATCTGTCCCCACAGAGGAAGAAGCAGTTGATCTTCTGCAGCGAACACAAGCAATGCTTGCTACTTCAAAGTTGCGTCTTCACAAGATAGCCTCCAACAGCCCAAAGGTTATGGAAGCCTTCCCAAGCGAGGATCAAGCAACAGACCTTCGCAACTTAGACTTCAGCAAAGACACCGTTCCTGTCCAGAGATCACTTGGTGTATCCTGGGATCTTAAGGATGACACCTTCAAGTTCAGAGTCTCTAAAGATGAGAAACCTTTTACCAGACGGGGAGTATTATCAACTGTAAACAGCCTGTATGATCCCCTGGGGCTTGTTGCACCAGTTGCTATCAAAGGTAAAGCACTCTTGAGGGACATGACATCCAGTTTACAGCCAAAGGATTGGGATGACCCACTCCCAGAAGAACACAAAAAGGCCTGGGAGGAGTGGCACACGTCTCTTGAAGCCCTGACAGACCTCAAGGTACCACGGCCTTACTCAACAAAGGCTTTAAACTCAGCAGTGCGAAAAGAGATTCACACCTTCGGCGATGCATCTAGTGAAGCAATTGCAGCTGTCTCATATCTAAGGGTGGTGTGGCCTGATGGTCAGATAGACGTATCATTCATCCTGGGTAAGGCAAAACTAGCTCCAGTGAGAGCAACGACAATCCCTCGCCTTGAGTTGTGTGCATCAGTATTGGCAACAGAGCTAACTATGTTCATCACAGATGAAATGGAAGTACATCCAGACAGCATCACTTACTACACAGACAGTCGAGTCGTTCTCGGCTACATCAAAAATGAAACACGTCGATTCTATGTGTATGTAAGTAACCGAATCGAGCAGATTAGAAAGGCTTCAGGTCCCCAACAATGGCAGTACGTGCCTACAGACCTCAACCCAGCTGATGTAGCCACAAGATCAGTGGATGCAAGCAGTCTCCCTAACACTTCATGGCATCATGGCCCTAAATTCCTGTACAAGCAAGACCCGTTAGCTGTCTTTGAACAGGACGACTTGACAACACCAGAGGTTACACAGGATGATCCTGAAGTTCGACCTGATGTAAAGACACTAGCTACAGCTGTACAAGAACAAGAGTGCCTTGGCACGGACAGATTCTCAAGATTCTCAGAGTGGCCATCATTGGTACGTGCGATATCAAAGCTTGTAGTTATTGCAAGGCTCAATCACAAAGAACCTGGTGCTAAGATGAATGGAGACATCACAAAAAGAGAAGCAGCGAAAAGAGCAGAGATGATAATTATGAAGAACATACAACACGATGCTTACGGCGAGGAGTTGAAATGCCTACGAAATGGCAAGACGCTACCAAAGAACAGCCCTCTTGCCAAACTCAACCCTATGATCAACGAAGATGGTTTACTGGAAGTGGGCGGTCGCCTGGACCAAGCAGAAATCCCCAACAAGGAACGTCACCCTGTTATTCTTCCAAGTTCCCACCATACAACAGAGCTACTAGTGAAGCACCTTCACAGCAAAGTACAGCATCAAGGTCGCCATTTCACTCTTGGCATGATTAGAAGCAGTGGCTTTTGGATCGTTGGAGCTCGACGACTAGTGAACAGAGTTATCAGTAAATGCGTCAAGTGTAAGAAACTGCGAGGTCCACAGCAGCAGCAACTGATGGCCAACCTGCCTAAAGAACGATTGGTTCCATCACCTCCATTCACATATGTTGGTATCGACGTATTTGGACCATGGGAAGTAGTTGCACGTCGTACAAGAGGCGGACTAGACTAGCTCACAGCAAGCGATGGGCCGTCATCTTCACCTGTTTTACTACCAGGGCCATCCACATCGAAGTGATTGAATCAATGGATACTTCAAGCTTCATCAACGCTTTGAGAAGAATCCTGGCTCTACGTGGACCAGTAATGCAGATACGCTCAGACTGTGGCAGCAATTTTGTTGGAGCACACAATGAATTTCAAAAAGAAGTCCAACAGATCGATACCAAAGAAGTAGAAAGCTACTTAACTCAAGAGAACTGTGAGTGGGTTTTTAACCCACCACATGCGTCGCATGCAGGTGGTGTATGGGAGCGCATGATTGGTGTAGTTAGAAGAGTTCTTGACTCTGTTCTGAGCTCCTCAGCAACGAAAAATCTTACTCATGAAGTTTTGACCACGCTAATGGCAGAAGTCAGTGCTATTGTTAATGGAATACCCCTCGTACCTGTTTCCAGTGACCCCACATCACCAGAAGTTCTTACGCCTTCCACCATCTTGACAATGAAGCCACGAACGCTAAAAGCCCCTGCTGGTAACTACGACAGCACAGATCTTACAGGAAAGCAATGGCGTAGAGTACAACAGTTAGCCAATCAATTCTGGTCAAAGTGGAAGAAAGAGTACCTCCCATTGTTGCAGGCAAGAAAGAAGTGGTATCGCGAGTCACCAAACCTGAAAGTAGGTGACCTAGTATTGTTACGCAACAAAGAGACCCCACGAAATTGTTGGCCACTGGCTAGAATCACCCAGACTATCCAAAGTACGGATGGAAAAGTTAGGAAAGTAAAGTTGTTAACTACAACAGATGGTGTCAGAAGAAGCTACTTCAGACCAGTGACGGAAGTGGTGCTGATCCTTGAGGAAAAGGAACTTGAAGTCTGAAAAGAGACACTCACTGAGACATTGTTTAAGAGATTTGAAAAGAGACACTGTTTAGACATTGTTTTAGAGATATTGTTTAAGAGACACTGTTGAACTAGAACATTTGCCACCTTAGCAATTTATCATAAATTTCTGTTGTTAACAAAACAAAACAAAACCAAAAAAATCGCGTTTACTTCCATGGGTCTTTCTTGAAAATGAGGCTAACCCTGTATAAATGCGCCTTTTGTCAGGAAGCTCAGCGGTCTCTAGTAACTGGAAACTGGACTATTCAAAGTCCATTTGAATTGGTAATATGGTCCCTGGGGATTGCATATAAATGACAACAATTCTTGTAATTAATGCAGTTCATTCGAGTTGCGACGAAGAACGGTTGGCGACCCACCCACCCACCCACCCACTTTAGCGAGTAAGTCGGGTTCAAAGTTGCCAAATAATATTTGTTTGCACTTCGCCTGGCTTTGGTTGGTTCCAGGCCAGAGCGTTTCCCCATACCTCATTATCATACTCATGAATAACAATACACAGGGAAGAATATTACACTAGTCTTGAAGGATTCCAGAGAAGTTATGTCTCTTACAGATACAGGGAGAGAGTTCCATAGTAGAGGAGCAGCAACAGAAAACGAACGATAACCATAACACTTAAGATTATATAGCTTTGTACATAACATCAGATGAGAAGAAGAGCGAAGATTACGTGTAGGAGAGTATTTGGAGATCATTTCTTGAACGTAGACAGGAGCGATACCATGCAGAGCCTTGAAGGTTAGTAGAAGTATTTTAAATTTAATACGGTATTCAATGGAGTCAATGGGAAGCCAGTGTAAGTCAATGAGAACAGGAGAGATGTGTTCACGTTTCTTTGTTAAGGTGATGAGGCGAGCAGAAGCATTTTGGACAGCTTGGAGACGGTAAATAAGGTATTTAGGAAGGCCAAATAGAACAGAGTTACAGTTGTCAAGTTTTGAAGTTATAAAGGCATGGATGAGGATTTCAGTAGACTTGACAGAGAGAAATTTTCGAATTCATGCTATATTGCGGAGATTTCCTAGGGTAAATACAATGTGCGCGTCACTCTCCCACCAAGAATACATAGAATACAATTAGCTCTTAGCTCCTCTACAGTACCATTTTGTTAAAAAATAGATCAGTGTTTATTTAAATTAGCCACTGTCACACCGTGAAGACTGAGTACGAGTCCCTTAAACTTTGATGATGGCAACACAAAACTTATAAAGTCAGAAAGAGCACATCGAGCTGTATATAATCCCGAGGTTTGATGTTAATCGGATATACATTGAAAGAGATACAGCAGTTCAAACATGCTAGATTTTACAAAGAAATGTATGGTTGTAGGGACCTGTGTCGGATAGTGCGTCCCGGACAACATACAATTTATTTGTGAAATTCTAGCCATATTTAGAATGGCTGTAAACGTTCATATATGGAATCTGAAGTAACACCAAACTTCGGGAATATTTGTAAGCTCGATAGTGCTCTTTCTGGTTATAGTTGAGTCTTGGTGTTACCATCGTCAAAATTTGAGGGACTCGTACCCAGCCTTCACGGTATGAAAGTGGCTAATGGCTGTTAATAAAGACTGATCAGTAGAGTTACAAGAAATCCTCCTGAACATGTTATTCAATTAGTTTTTTGACTGGTTCATATTTATCTGTCTACCTTGAATGGTTCTGCTCGAATTTTTTTTTGGCACTCCAAGTATGCTCGAATTGTTTTTCATGCCATTTTGTCTTGCTCGAAAAATTTTTGCTTTTTCATCGTCAGTGAAAAGGCTGTGAATATAGCATGTTATCGTTTTCCTTTAACTACGCTTCTGCGTGATTATATTTGATTTTTGAACTTTAGCTTTAGCTTCACTCTTTTCGCAGAGCTACGAAGCATCACACCTTGAGTAGCTTGCTGTGCAAGACCACGACAACACTTTCTCTGATCAATCCTCAAATATGACAGTGTATAGTTTCTTTGTAATTTTGAATAGCAAGTAAATGACTTCCAAGTTATAAGAAATACTGTATGGAAAATAAAAAAAAACATTTTCCTCTTATTTTTTAGCACTTTGAAATCGAATGGTTCGTCAATTCTCAGATATTCTGACCGGCTGATTGCTTGTCTTGAGACTAGCAAATTTATCTTTATGTACAAATAAAAGAAAAAAAAATTTTTTTTTGATTGATTGCAGTGGTTGAATGGATATCTCCAGTTTTACATCATGACAAGTCAGTTACCACACAAAATTCTTGATATCGTAATTAGAAAGGGTTTACACCCGTGCTTTTTAGCTCGGCAAAAACTAGAGAGAGAAAACTGAACTGGAGAAGAGAAAAGCTCAAAAAAACAAAATGCTAATGCTAAAAAGAAGTTAAAAGCAAAGTTTTGTTTACAACAATTTTGTTTTGACTTTCTTTTCACATTTGTTTTCGCAAAACTTTGTGAGGGCAAGTTTCCGTAAGATTTCTTTGTCAATTCTTTCCCGTTTTCCCCAAATGTCTTTTGGGCTTTTAGTTGCCAGTACAGTCCGTGAAACCAGCTGAAGGTTATAATCGTTTTCCCTCAACTCCACGTTACATTTTAAAACTTAAAATAACAATGTAAAATGCAAGCGCTTTTTCCTTCTTTTTACTCCATATAATCCGTTGAAAGTTTTTGCCAAGACCCATGTAGGGTGTGGCCAATTTAATATCCGATTAACGATTTCTTGAGGCTTGTATGAATATCACTTGTACGTGTTTCCACATTATGTGAACTACACATTTTCTTCTTTTACTTTTCTCTTTTTTGATTAACTTGTAGAATGTTCGTCATCGCACAGAATCGAGGGACATATTCTCAACTTTCACAGATATTATATAGCCTTGCCCATTGGGTGTAGTTAGCGTTAAGATAGCCGCTTTTTGCTAGTAGACTTTTCGAAATCAAACAAAAAGAGTTTGTAGACTTCTTTTACGTTTGAGCTTTGATTTTGTCAATTTGCAGGCATCTTCGTCGACGCCATTTATTTTCTATGGGTATACTCGGAAAGTAGTGAAAACAAATAATGTGACGTGACGTGACGTGACGTGACGTGACATGGAAGCGCGTGTTAAGTGACAGCGTTACAAGATAAGTGATTGAAAGCTGGAAATGCACTTGTCTTTTTCGGTGTTAGCTGAAAAAAACTAATCTAAACTTAAAACAAGGACTAGAAAATACATTTTTACGTTTTTGGGATATTTCATTTACGAATCGGTCTCCCTGTGGTGCTATGTTTCTTCTCGCGCGCTGCTAAGTGACGCGCGCGCTCATATCTTACGTCATGATTATGTCATAATATAATTGGAGAACTCACTTTCAAAATGAAAGTGCAGAAATAGTCCATATCAAGATTAGTAAGCTTAATGGTTTCAGAGGTTTGGAAAGCATGCCCATATTTTGATAGTATGGGCCGTCTATGAAGAGTTACAATATTGACTATGCAAGGAAATTAATGGAAATCGTCGATCTAGGGCAGTCTACTTCCACAGAAACAAGTGACTTTCCAAAGACTTTAATTCAAGATAAAGTTTTTTTAAATGTTAGCGGGTCACGATTCGAGCTAATGTGGTATCTAATTAAATCCAAGCACTTAACACGGCTGGAAAAGCTCCATAAATGCCTCACAGTGGACCAAGAATGGGAGCATCTTTGTGATGGATATGATAAGGAGAACAACGAGTACTTCTTTCAACGCGATCCGGTGGTCTTCAACAGCGTCCTGGGTTATTATCAAACGGGAAAGATTCACATCCCAAGAACTGTCTGCGTTGAGCATTTCCAGACTGAGATCGAGTATTGGGGGATAAGTCTAAAAGATGTTGACGACTGTTGTCATCATCACTATCAACAGGAAGTGGAAATCATCGATAACATGAGGAAAATCAAAAACGTCTTTCAAAGGGACATGGCTTTGGCCGTATCATGTGACCGGAAGTTATCTATTGAAACACCAAAGAGATGGGTGCGCATGCGTCAAAGGGTTTGGGATCTGTTTGAAAATCCAAAGTCTTCCCAGGCTGCTAAGGTAACAATTACTATAACAAATTGACGTGAAAAAATAACAGCAACTAAACATTTCTTTAATACGGATACTGAAAGGTCAAGGAAAGATATGCAAAGTTTTTCTGTAGTAGTGGCGTCTGATTTACATTCTTGTCCAGGGCCTGGTTTTTGTGTCGCCGTACTTTTTTGAGTGACAAAATGGAAATTAACGGGCTGTGAAAATACCTGATTTTGTTGAACTCTCCCGTTCAACGATATTTCTAACAAATTTTCATAAACTGATGCTCCTTCAAAACGAAACCAATCGACGGAAACTATTCAGGGTCGATTATTTAAACAACGGTTGAACGTTAAAAATGCCGATGATTGTCTGGCGCTACTGAAGACTTAAGCACCATTTAAATAATCGTCCCTTAATGTTTTAAGTGCGCTTTTTTCTGCCTGATTCCGCTAAACTCTGCCACTAGGCATGCAGCACGCAAATAATCTTGCATCCGGAAAGAAAGAAAGAAAGAAAGAAAGAAAGAAAGAAAGAAAGAAAGAAAGAAAGAAAGAAAGAAGCACAACAACAAGCACAACAACAAATAAACAAACAAACATTAACAAAATTTGTATGGAGATGTATGGAGATTTCCTTTTCAAGAGCGAGACGGGACTTCAGGTATCCAAAAAATATTCCATAAGTTCATATGTACGTTTCCGTACGTGCGCCTAACGTCTAGACCCCTTTTACCATGCGGTAGGGTGATTGAAGGAGAACGGAAAGAGGTTATAAAAAAGCCGACCGTTTATAACGAGTGACTAGTGGTGGTTATCCACATAGATCCTTGCGCGAACACTTGTAGACAAACTAGTAACAGTGAGGCATTCTTCACTAACAAGATTATTCTTTTAACGGTACTAAAAATCTATTTTGAATATCGCTTGGTCACGAACTTTGGAAATCTATGAGTCACGGCGCAACAACTTTGTATGAATCTTATCTTTTCTGACTGTTCCCTTATGATAACACTCTAAGCCAAACATATCGTTACTGAAACGAGCGAATGGCTATTTACTAAATATATAGAAAAAACATGCATAAAAAAGTGTTAAGAACCTCCAGGCTGAAAATTGAGCAATTTAAACTGAGCATCCAAGATATAAGATCCATTTTCTTATAAAATCATTTCAGCCTGTCACTGAAAAACAGGATTTCTTCATGCTGTAATTGTCTTCCCTGTCGGGACTGTCGGATACATCTTCAAGTTAAGGTAGCGACGGCGGAATCATTTGATGAACTAAAATGTCCGAGATGAATTTGAATGGTTTTATCATTGCAAATATAATTTTTTATCTTTACATTTACAATATTTAATAATAAACATTTTTTTTACTTTCGTTAATTTGTTTGATAGCTTGTTTCTCTCTCTGTTTCTTCCTTTTTCCTTATGTGTTGACCATTCTTGGTAGATATCTTCCTCTGTCTCTTCGATTATGTACAATATGTTTAAGAACAACATTGAGGGTTGAGTCGTGGCTTGCATACCGACAATAATTGGCCAACGCCCTCCTGTCGGCGATCTTTTGTACCATCTCAATCATTGTTTTTCGCCCGAAAGACATAAGACAACAAACTATCTATCGAGTGATTTTACTTACTTACTAGTATAACCACTGAAACAAGAATCACTAAATACAATGTACTCCATTGTGTTGTTAATTTTGTAATTCTATTTGAGGTACACACCCACTATCAATTGTTGTTTCACAGGTTAAGTAAAATTACTTTACCTGTAAAATCGCTCTAGCTGTCCTGCCTGAGGTTTTGCGAAACTTGTGATTAACATTATAACATATTCCGGAGCAAGGAATGAATCTCTTTGAAAGTATGTGTAAAAAACGTTGAGCTGCAAGTTGGAGAGGAACTGATGTTACTTGTACATGTATTACCACGTGCAACAAATTTTCTTTGTTGCATTAAGTAGAGGCTCTGTCTAATATCACTGGAGGAAAGAAAACTGATTTGTTGCGTGCAGAATGGTAATATTGATGAGCAACATTTGATCTGCAACTTGCAATAATATAAATTGCGTGAAAAATATTCGATATAAATTTGTTGTTAGCACCAGTCTCTACAAGGTGGTGTCCCATATATTTTTTAGCACTTTTCGTGTAAGTGTGAAACCTACCGCACTGTGTCGTGACCATGTCAGTGTCGCGATGTCTATAAAACACTTGAAATTCCTGCCATAACCTTGCCTTCCATGACCGTGCCGTTTTCACAGTCACACGAAAACGTACTGCTCTGTATGCGAAAAACAGTTTTGAGACGTAAGCAGAAGCCCTTCTATACCGCCGGTTTCTTATAGATATAGATGCACTAGTAATTCTCTAAATAGAATTCTAAGACGATAATTGTCTTTCAATTAGTGTTCATTCAGTTCATTGTTATTTTCTTTTGTTACTTGTTGAAGATAATTTCTTTTTACTTTTCAGATTGTTTCATTTCTTTCAACATTCTTTGTCGTCCTCTCAACTATTGCTCTATGTCTAAACACCATTCCTAAACTACGCGTACAGTTAGCTCATGGTAAAACTGCTGACAATCCACACCTTGCCATCGTAGAAGCCACTTGTATTGCGTGGTTCACATTCGAATACATCACAAGGTTTGTATCATCGCCCGGGAAAATTCCTTTCTTGAAAAGTGTGCTCAACACGATCGACCTCCTGGCTATCCTTCCGTACTTCATTACTTTGGTGTTCGAGGCTTTTGATAATGAAGTAGACGACAGACTCATTGATATTCGTAGATTTGTTCAAATTTTGAGGATTCTACGTATTGCAAGGATTTTCAAGATGGCTCGACATTCCATTGGTCTTCAGACATTGGCTTACACTTTCAAACACAGTTCGGCCGAACTTGGTCTTCTATTACTGCTTCTTCTAATGGGAATGACCTTGTTCTCATCACTGGTTTACTTCGCTGAAGAGACAGATTCCACCTCACATTTCAAGTCTATCCCAGAAGCCTTTTGGTGGGCTATTATCACCATGACGACCGTTGGTTATGGAGATATGTATCCCACAACCGCCTTGGGAAAAGTGATCGGATGTCTGTGTTGTACCTCAGGAATCATCTTCATTGCTCTTCCAATTCCAACCATTGTGGGCAACTTCTCTCAGTTTTACAAAGATCAAAGAAAGAACGCAGCAGTTTTAAGGCGGTTGTCCCGAGTGGAAGACGGAATTATTACAATACACAATGTCAAGGGAGAGTTCGGCAGTGAGGAATTGATCAATGTGGAATCGGACGCTGGTCGGAGTGGCTCGGTTTGACTATGCCCGCTGATTTTATGAAAACATACAAACTAGCCAAGTGAATTCTTTTGTTCTTTATAGCGATATATTTAAAAAACAAAAATCATTTTTTGTCACTACCGTGGATACTGTAAATATCAGTCAGTTGAACTACTAAAAACTCTTTCAGTCATTACAAAGTAAAATTATATTGATATATTTTAGATACTTTTCTTAAGCACAAGTAACATACACAGACTCATGATCAGTGTTGCATTTCTCAGCTAAGTGTGAAAGAATCCAGTAGACAGTGCATTACTGAGTCTGCTTTTGCTTCCGTCGCTTGTGAAAACCATGCAGGCATGACTAGTTTGACAAAGAGTTCTGAGCAGGGAAGGGAACGGAAGAGAAAAGAAGAGAAGAAAACAGAAGAGAGGAGGGGAGAGGAGGGGAGAGGAAAGGAGAGGAGAGGAAACAAAAGGCCGATTACATGCAATGAATCGAGATAAGTTATTCTTGTTCAGAAGGCCCCGCATGGCTAACCAACTTAGCAACGTCAGCAACACTTGCTCAGCGTTTCAGCTGTTCACCGTCCCTCAGAACAAGAGGAGAAGAAAACCCTGCAGACCCTAGTCAGAGGGTCTCAATGGGGGCATAGCTTTGACGGTTGACGGTTAAAATTTTGCCTTTTTGACGGCTGACGATAAGAAATTCGGTGTTTTGACGGTTAACGGTTAATTCTACTCTTTGACGGTTAAAATAAGCCAATTCAGTAAATATTACTAACCAATAATTAACCATCAATTTTTATGAAATTACATCGCTAGTTGTTACTGTAGTCTCCTTCGCAGCCATTATTAGTCCAGCTCCCATTCCCCTGCGGTCCACTCGCCCGAGCGGGATAGGACCGCAGGGGAATGGGAGCTAGACTAATAACAGCTGCAAAGACTATTGTTACTGTTGCAACTTCTTGTCTAACTTGCCCGTTTCTAGTATTGCGGTTTAATATTTGACCATTCGATATGGTGAAGGATTAGTTCCAGGCCCGTCGCTTTGGGTGGCTCGAAGGTTTAAACGAACGGTTTGAACTCCCCCCCCTCCTCCCACAGAAAATAGCCGCTTAGCTTAAAGAAACTAGGCACATTGTTGCGTTTCTCTTTTGGTAAATGCTGGTGAATTATAGTTTTATCGAAACTCCGAACTTTAGCTATATATTTTAACGATTTCTTAATTTTAACAACTGAAGTATTTTTCATCATTTTTTATTCTTTCAATATTTTTCTGTTTCTCTCTTTTCTATCTCTCGTTTAGTTAACAACTAATTCTGATTTTGAAACAGGGGAAAAGAAAAAAGAAAAAAAAGGAAAAAGGAAAAAAGGATGGACCCCTAGCCGGTTTCGAACCCGACTTTTTCATCTGCTGATTTGCTTCACAGTTCTAGGGTTTTCCAACTGCGCCACGGGATCGCGTAATTTGCACAACAATAGATAGCCAATTCAAAGAATACACTAGCTTATTTTGTCCTCTAAATCCCTTAGTAGTCTAGTGGTAAGGTGCAGTCATTTACGGCCTAGGATCCGACTGTTTCCTCCCTCTTTGACCGCGAAGCTTGCTGCGTTCTACCGATAGCGCGGAAGGGGCCGAAATCTTCTTCCTATACGTAACATGCGATGATTCAGCAATTTGTCTGGATGCATGGTCGATTTTTTGGGGTTTTACATAAAATTAGCATACTAATTTCATTGGGTAACGGGTTCGAGTCCTGTCGGCGCCAACAACTTTTCTTTTTTTTCTTTTTTTCTGTTTTTAATGGATTCTATTTCTCTTCTCTAATTTTTCTTGGCTTAAAATTCAGGTTTCAACGAAGAAAACTACATAAACTCTTTACATTAGCTTGATGCTTTCAAATTTTTGCGTAATTTAGAACAACATGCACATTCCTTGAAATAAGAGTTATCTAAAAAAAATTCATTCCACTTTCCAAAAACTATCGGGACCTCTAATACTTATACAGATCATTCTGAAGCATTCACTATTCCCAGCCGACAATGGTAGAAATCCAACCTCCCCTATCAATATGCTTGCGACGAGCCAGCAGTTCTGCGACAACATGAAGTTCAGTATGGCTTTTATAAAGTTTTAACGGTATTGAAATAGTGAAATTGTTATAACGTCTTGAAAAATACGCGCATTTGGAAAAATAACTTAGAAAAATTGTTCGAGAGTGTATTTGACGGTTAATTTTTTTGACGCTTGACGGTTAAAATTTCCCTCATTTCACGGTTGACGGTTATAATTTAGGCCGTTTGACGGTTGACGGTTAACCCCATTGACACCCTCTAGTCAGGGACCGCGGAGACGGGGGCTGGGGGGGGGGGGGGGGGGGGGCGTATAGCCTCCCCACTTTTCGGCGATGAAAAATTAAAATTTCTTTTCAATAATTTTATTTATTTACAAATGACAGATTTTTTTTTACAAGTAGAGATTTTTACAATGGAGTTTTTTTTACACACTTACATATTACTAAAACATTATAAAATACGTAAATTATAAAACTTTATTACAGACAGTTAAATTTCAAGACAGAGCATACAATTTAGAAAAGAAAACAAAACACCAGAAACCAAATAACACACACACACACACATACACACACAAAAAGGGGTGAGATACATACAGATTTAATTTTTATCATCTATCATATCTCTGTGCCAGTCAATCAAAAACAATATCTTTTGATTTCAAGATTTTCGTTATTTTTCCCCACTTACCTAAATGTTGGGATAATTTGCCTTTTTTGTGGCCACAAGGAGTTCAATTTTTTCATAATGGCATAGAAGATTTTGAAACCTCGGTAGTGATGGTGTTTTTTCTTTTTCACGTGCCTTGTATAACGAGTATTTATACATCAGAATTATAAAATTGTTAGTTATATCTTCTTCTATCTATTCTTCCTAACACAATGTTGATTTTGTTGAATTCTGGTAAAAAGATATTAAAGTCTTTAAGCCAATTTCGAATTTTAAAGTAATAATTTTTTGATTCTATACATTCCACAAATAGGTGATCAATTGTTTCTGGATAGAAATGACAGAAAGAACAAGAGGCGTATTCTATTATTTTGAAACGGTAAAGATCCCGGTTCAGATAAAGAATGTTATTGAGTATTTTGTATTGAAACACTCTTAAATAATTACCTACTGTGTTTGGTATATTCTATCGTAAATTGTTGCCCATTCAAATTGCGTTTCCATCCGTCTATTAACATGTGCCTGGGCCGTTGGAACCTTGACCTTTTTTTCAATTAAGTGCTTATATATCATATCTGTTTTAATCTTTCTCTCGTCAATCTTTCGATTTCCCAGTTGTATGTATTTTTGGTCACCGTTCGTATTTTCGGTTGAAAAATTGATGCATTCTTTTAAAGCCGTTTTCCACTGTGGAGGTATGGCATGTATTACTCCAGCCCACCATAAGAAGTCTTTATCCTTTAGACCTTTTGATTTTGCGACTTCCCACTTAAATTCACCTCTTTGGTCACACAAACCTATGACTTTATTTATATTCAGGAGGGAAAAATTCTTGTAAAAAATCGATTTGTTTCCAACTCGTATATATTTATTATTCCATAAGAACTGTTCTTTCGCTAGTGAGGGTTCCTCTTTTATGTTATCCTGCATTACTTCCGCCCAACAAGTCAAAACTTTTTTATAAAAAGTGGGAGTGTTTTGAGGTATTCTTTGTGGGTCGAAGTTTGTATTTATCTGATCATATCCGCCAATCTGATTTATATATAACTTTATATAATTTTAAATTTAAAACCCATTTTACTCGATTTGCTTTAATACATGACTCAAAGTCTGGTAGTTTCAAACCTCCTTTCCAAACCTGAAAAATTAAAAATGTTTGTTCCAAAATTTGACTAATACTGTTTTTAAAGGTTATAATTGACCTTCATTTTCTCTTGTCATGGGTTTTCTTGATAGAGAAGTGAAATGCGCCAGCGTTTTATGGCGGGATTTCAGTTCATGCACGGTCTCTCGGTCGTTTAGCTGTTTGTTTTCGGCAAACGTTTAATTTGTCACAAGAAAACTGAACTTCCATCTATATTAATCATACAAAAGAGCGATGTCGACAAAATTTTCAGTAGTGTAGCTAGGTATAGCGCCCCTTCACTTGTGTAAAAAAATTAATTGGTTGAAGTGGGTGAACAAACCACAGTTTTAAAAGGAGCACCTGCAATATCACTGAATGATGTCCATATTCATGTAATAGTAAGTTACGCCACTTTTAAAACTCTTGCAATACTGTGCTTCATAAGTATTTTCGAACGGCCGGGTAGTTTACTTAGTCAATGGACCATTATATTTTTGAGGAAAAGCTGGGTAATGCTCGGAAAAAATTCTGCACATCAGAAACTGCAGAAGAAATCTAATCCACGAGGAAAAAATGAACTTTGTCATTCTCAAGTCAGATCAGTCAATCAAACAAAGGTTGCACGCAACGTACTTTTTTTGTAAAAGTTTTGCCGAGCGACTTGCGCTAGGCGTTCCTAAGAGCTAATTGTATTCTATGTCTGAGCTACAAATCAACCATTTCTTTCATTGATATTCTTTGTGGGGGAGTGACGCGCACAATGTATTTACCTAGGCCTAGGAAGTAGCTTTTGTGAACACATATCTTAGTTCTTGCCCCCTTTTCAGTTGGGTCCTACTTTTCTTTTTCTCTCTCTCTCACTCTCTCTATCTTCTGTCTAAACGTATAGTACAATATAATTTCCTAAAGCTTTACTTTCTAAATGTTTGCTGTTATTGGTTTTATTGAAATTTTTAATGAAATTGACGCGCCTTAGTACAAATTTCGCGCTCGCTACGCTCGCGAAAAAGAATAATCATAATAGAAATTGTTTTCGCTTCTTTGCGCCCCCGCCGTGTTTTGTAAAATGGTGTCCCCCCTTTTAAAAGGTCTAGATCCGCCGCTGCAACCCCTCCCCCCAAATAATAGGTGTCAAACCTTCATTCCTTATAATGAATGATAATGATATTGATATTGGATTTATATAGCGCACTTTATCTATATACATATTCAAAGGCGCTTTACAATGATATGAAAGAGGTGATCAGTATGAAGTAGACACTGAGGGTGGTCACTGCCAGGGTTTTATTACGTCCTCAGTGGTTCTTTTACGTCCCTCCAATGCTGGGTTAGATAGTGTGGAGAGACGGGACCTACGGTTTAACGTCCTTATCCGAGAAGACTTGAAGGTCTAACCATTTGCAGATGTAGTTACAAAGGCAGCACCTTCTCCTCAGTTATTTTAAGACCCTGAGTGTTGGTCCGACCGGGAATCGAACCCCGGTCTCCCGCACACTAGTCCGGCGCCCTACCAACTGAGCCAACCGGTTGTCAGTAAACTAGTAAACTAGTAACTTCTCAGCTTCACCAGCCCAAAGGCCAGTGATGAAAAAAGTTACATGTAAGGTATCATATGCGTAATATCTTTGGTATGATGCATAGATCTTATGCAGTTGTATTTTTGATTCCAGTTTGTTCGTTGAATAGGGGTTCCATTGTATATCCCAAGCAGGATACATTTTCTCCCAACTAACCGTCAATATTTTGTGGAATTGCTGTCTCAAAATATATAGCTTCCCATTCCATTATAAAAGGGTGTTGTTGAAAAAACTCTGTAAGCCACCCTTGTCGTGAGCGGAACGTACTATACCGGGACATGTGATATCTGGGGTCAACCTGTAATCTGCTGAATCTGTTTGTAAGGAACCTTTATCACTGACTCACCGCCAGACGTGATGGAAAACATTCTTACTAACACGACACATATATTTTGAGTGTTTAAGTAGAGAGCAGACCCCCAAAGCAGCTTCAACTCGGTCTGTTAACGTCTCAAGACTCTAGAGCCAAGGCCGTGGCAATGAGTAGACAAAATATTCAGTCGACGAATTAACAGCCACTCAGATCTCGCTCGAATTTAGGTGTAACACATCACAGTCTTGATAGACAAGTGCCATAAATGAAGTTTAATATTTGAAGGTCATGGTTTGACATGACGTTTAGATTAAGAATGACGTCATAGTGTCTTGTGCTGTTGACGGAACACAAGCATGGACGCTTCAAGAGCATGCGCATTGAACTACTTATCGCAGATATTTTTAGAGAAATGCCTGATAAATCTTATCTTTCTACTCCGTGAGTCAAGCATTTGATAAAAGAAGCCGAATCTCAGTTTCTGATACTATGCAGAGTATCAGTCAAACCTAGTAAAGTGCTAGAATACGTGAAAACCACATGTAATGAACGAAATCATATACTTTCTATTAATGAAATGGCTCTTTTGTTGCCAAAAGATCGCTAACACGCCTTTCATTGGCGTAATCTTTAACGATATGCGTCTTTGCCGTCATATATAATTTTATCAAAACGATAACCTATGTTCCAACTACTTACAGCTCACACTTGGACAAAGACACGTCCATTACTGCGAATTATTTACATTTCTGTTTACCGGAAGAGGTTTTTTGATGAAGGAATTTTTATGCTTTCATTTCAAGATCAAAAGAACATAATGAACACTATAAATGCAGCAAGTAACATTTTGAAATAGAGACTAAATTATCTACTGTACATTTGCCGCAAAACTGTCGGTCTAGAATCCCCAAACAAACCAAAGTAGCCAAGATTCTGTCTTCTATTGAGCTTGCAATTGATAATCATATTGAATAAAAGCAATTGTGTGTTTTTCGTTGCCACAATTATCGCTTCCCTGACGAGAAAACCGATGGGTGGCCCCAGTTTCCCGCCTCTGGGACCCTCTATCTCCTGTTTAATAAAAGAGGTGTTATGATTGGTTTATGGTTGAATTAATTAGCCAATCGTAGCTATTCTTAGAAGATCATTGACGTATTACGGCATGGTTTATGTTTCGTGTTTATCATGCGGTGAACCTTGTCAAATTTTAAAACCAAACAAAACAGAAGTTGATATAGAAAACTACTGAGATGATCTCTGCCAAATTATACCTCTATGTTATCGGTGATACCGGTTATTCACAACTTTGATTTAAGTTTGTTGTGTCTTTGTTGAAAACGTCGAAAACTTATCAACTAAAGTGTCAAGACGCTTACATCAACGCTGCTGTTCCTGAAGAAACTCGAACATGGCTTTTCGTTTGAATTTGAAGCTTCTTCTTCTCGCTCTGTGGGTTTTTATGGAGTGCACTTTACGAAGTTTAAGTGAAATCTACGTTCCTTTACATTGGACGCCATTAAATCCTTTGTGAGTATAAGAAAAGAAGTTTAATTGCCTCTATAGTAATGACATCTCCAATAACAAAGTACACCACTTTCACTACCTCTGTTGCGCTGGTGGCTTGACCGTATGACCCAGTAAAGAATTGTTGTAAATGTGATGAAGGCCTCTATCATAGGAGTCTTAACCCACGGTATTACATGAACAGTTTTCGGCTTAGCCACACAATTAATTTTACTTTAGGTCAGACTATTTTCAGAACGACAATAGAAATAGTAAGAAGCCGTTTTATGAATTTATTTCAGGGCATGCATTGAATGAATTTCGCAGTAATGCCATCCAATTGTAGACATTTATTTACTCATGATCACAGGTCGAAATGAATTTAGGCTTATTAATCGGCCCAAAAAGTGTATAACTCTGTTAACTTCTGCATTCCTGTAGACTCAACATCGCATGGTAAAAACTTTGACGCTGTTTTTAACTCTAATCGTAAACGCTATCTAAAGACTAGCCAAAACATATTTTATTTGTTCAGTACGATAGCCTGATTCCCATAGATGTTTTTTAGATACTATCAACGGTTCAAAAAGAACTTGAAGTACTGAGTTTGTATGGTAAATTAGTAACGATTTTGAATTATTTATTGTAAATGGCTGTAAAGCGAGTCTTGGCAAAGCTTGTCAGACGGCTGCTGTGGTCTCCAGGAGAGAGTTCGTGATGGATTTACTATATTTGACCTAGGCGTACTCAAATCGCAAATTTTTTTATTTCCTGTCTTACATTTTCATTTTTATTTAAGACCGTGTTTGGCCGATGCACAACAAAGTTTTCAATAAACACTGATTATTATTATATGTAGGTTTGTGCAAACTATAAGTAAATTTCCGATATTGACCGAAGATTGCGCAAAAACTTATATGGCAAAATAGTTACTATTAAGAGTAAACTTCGAAGTCCCAAAGTCTGAAATTTAGAAAAGGAGACTATATTTCTCACAAAGGTCTGTTTTCTTAAAAATACAGAAGAAGAGCAAAGTGCGAAGATGCGGTCGAGTAATTTTCAACATGAAAGAAATCAAATGTTTACCGGTGCACAACATATATAATCCTAAGGCTTTTGTTCACAGTTCAAACGCCTGTCATCATAGCTCCATTTCGTCTATTTTATTTATTTTGCTTTCAAATTCTACAGTTGGAGATTCGAATAATTACAAAGGGCTGTTATCTTTAGCAAAAGCCCTAAGGGAAGCTATATAAGATACTCAAAGCGTAACAGATTCTCTGTTTTTCTGCTACACGGCCCAGACTTCATGGAGTTGGACTTTGCTGATAGCCGACACCGAACAATTAACGCCTATTGTCCAAAACGATTTCATATGAAAGAAAGTTTATATCAATTTTAATTAACTTTGAACCGAGATAGCGGTGCCATAGGCTGTTATCTTATTCATCATTATCTTGGTTTCTGACGTTTCTTGAAGAATATTATAAACTTGAATAGAGATTTGAAAATTGTTTTTCCTGACGTTCATATTATGCAGGCTTTTTCGCAGTAAATGAAGGTTAATTGGTATTTAAACGATTTATGTTGTTTGACATTAGAAACTTTTGTCACTAGAACTGTCAACTGTAAAAATATGCTTGCATTCTTTTTCAGCTGGTCCAAATTTTATAAATTCTCTTTTTTTATTTCAAAATTTGTGAAGCTCAAGTGAATTAAATGAAGTGTAGAAACCACAAATGACGATATCTCCTTTCAGAAGACAGCTTTTTCCACATGGCCATTGTACATCATTAAGATGACAAATTTCTCAACAAAAGTACAGTGCTTCCAGTTATTACACCCATGGTTGGAGCCTCTAAGTCTAGATAGGAAGCCCATTTCTAGATAAGTAAAGCCCATTTGAATAAGTTCAGGTCTGATTTCTTCATTAATCCTAATTAGAGTGACTCATCAAGTTGGTGCGGCAGTGTTCTGTGGTGAGTAACAAAGGCTGTAACCATATGTGGATGACGAAAATGTTGTTGGCCTTCAGGTTACATTGCTGATGTGTGCTGATAATACCCAGATCCTCTCAAGCATGTACTTCTTTATCAGTTAGGGTGCAGTGTTAGTGATAAAATCTCAAAATCCGTGCAAAGATAGGCTGTGGTATTTAACAACACTACATGTTTGCATGCAATGTATATTTCTTTTTTCTTTTTTCTTGGGAGCACTCACAGTTTAAAAACATACTAAAAGTGTTCTACTGGTGTTTGATGAATGTCTTGAAACTAAATTGAGTGTCTCATGTTCTAAAAGAGCCATTTAGGTGAGGCAGGCTATTAAGTGATTACAGGATATGGATATATGTTGGTGAAATTCCACCCATTTAACACTTAGTATAGGTAATAGCATGGTTTGTAGTGATATTTGGTACCACCAGTGATATTTCAAAATTGATAAACAAAATTTCACGAGCCGTGGGCAAGTGAAATTTGGGACAATTTTGAAATTTCACGAGTGGTATTTATGCCAAATATCACTGCTATTATTTGTTAATAATATAACCTAAGAAATTTCTGAAAATTTGATGAAAAACAACCGTGAGGTTGAATCACTTTACACTCAATTACTTCGAAAAGGGAAAACATAGCTTTCAAGCCTGTCACAGATAAAAGAAAAGCTAACAATATTCAAGACAAGTAGTAAAAAGAAATCATTCAAAGTAAAAACTACATTGAGAAGGTAAAACCAGTAATTTTGTTTTCGATTTTAATTTGGTCTGAATGACTTCACTGAATCAATCAGTGAAAAACAGACTCGTGAACAAATTGTCATTTGTGACTAAAAATGGCATAATTTAAAAAAAGATGACAAAAAACTTCCTAGATAAGACAGACAATAAATGCATAAGTGTAGGAAAAAACTTTTTATTGCCTTTCATGAACTTTTCCGCCATGTCAATCCTTCAGTTCAGTGAAGCTATTTTGACAAACTTTCACTTCACGTGTCGCTTATCATCTTTTCAGCAGAAAAAAGGAAAAACGAACTCTTCATGTCCATCAAAACCCTTTCCCCTTTCATTTTATATTTCATTTTTGAGTTGTCTCCATGATTAAATCACTTCCTTTTAGCAGGAGAAAGCTTCCCCATCTGGCCGCCATTTTCTCTTAGCCTTTTTGGCAAAGAAAGAAAGTAGGTACTATTAAAATTTGAAACTCAAATGTAAAATTGTGAATTATGTGACAGATATATCTTGTGGTCAAATAAACTTTAAGGCTTTTCAAACTTTCAAAGTCTTAAGTATGTTGTTTCATTTTTCTATTGTTTCTTAATAACAATACTTTTTGTTCACTGATACCATACATGTACTTACAGTGCAAGAAAGCAGTAAATTATTCATTCAATAACCTTTCTGTATTATTTTTAAAACATGATTACTATAGCTAGACATAATACACATAAATAGATTGATGTTACACACAATTGAGTATAATGTTCTTTAGGCAAATGAATGGGATGCTGTAGCTTATAGCCAGCTTTAGATAAAACTAGTTGCAATTGGTATATTTCCAATAACCTTGGCACAAAAAAGCTTTACTTGACATTGTGACTGAAAATGGTCCAAACTATAACTTGATACAAGGTTATCTTTTGTATGACATCATTATGAAGCAGGCAGTTATGATTTGTTATCTAAAGGCTCCTTATGTACTACAGAAACACTGTATTGTCTAAATATAAACTGACATTAATAGTGTTTATCTTGTTAAGTTTATTAGTTGCTTTCTTTTTCGTAGGAGATATCTAGCTCTATCAGCTGAAGAACTTATCTCTCAAATATAATTCTGTAATGTAAATTAATGAAGTACGTCAATGAACTGCATGAGATAGTTTAAAATTTGCTCTTGAAAATGGAAGCTAACTCAGTTTGTGATCAATAAATGGGGGTGTCTGTCTTATTCAGTTGAGTGTCTGTCTCACCCAGATGTCTTTCTTAGGTATCTGTCCTTTGAAAGGTGTTTAGCTCAAGGAATTGACAGTTTCAGTAAAATGTATGTGGATCTTGATGAGCTGTCTGTTTCTAAGTTTCAGTAAAATGTATGTGGATCTCGATGAGCTATCTGTTTCTAAGAGCAATGTCTTCTAAAGAGGAGTTTTGGCTGAAAGCAGTGCCTCATCTTTAGTAATATGCAGTTCCTATGGTTTTTGATCATCCACATACAGTAATGTTTACATAGTCTGCAATCTCATGTTGCCATGACAAATATGACCTTGATTGAAGGAAGCTTTATTATTGAGCAGCACCTCTATCATAACTGTAAGGTCTTATGGACCTCTGTTATAGTATACATTGTCTAAGACACAAAAGGGATACAATTTTCTTTATTTTTATGACCATATCTTTGTGCCTTGATCTTTTTTGTACATTTGCTTCAGCAACTGTTTAATTTATACCTGTATTACCATGCTTCAATGATTATCTAGTGTTTTAGCATTTGCTTAGGTTAAGAACTTGGAAGTTGCACTTACAAGAATATATTTATCATTTAGTGCATTTTATTTTGCCAGCTTGCATGAAGAAATCAGTGCATCTAAATCTCTCTATCAATCCACTGTTGTGCTTCTTTTCATGAAATGAATATTTAAGCATATTTCTTTGACATAGTAGTATTTCTTAGAATCAGATACCGAATCTACAGATGTCAGACTATCAGCCGTGTCTAAGATCAAAGGAGTTACATTAGTCTAAGTGGCTAATTGTCAACACAAAGTTGTTGATGATTGTCTTTAATTCAAAACTGCATAAGTGCTATTTCCGCAGTTCAATGGGTCTGTTCCAACAGAATATGTAATCTATGTAATTATTTAGGTTGAGATTTTGAACAAACATTTTGTGCAAAAAAGAAATGCTTTCAAAAATTATTGATGACAATACAGCGTACTTATATGGGCTTAAAAGTGGTGCATTGATACAATAGAAGCCGTGATAAAAGATTGCATGATTGAATATGTAAATTGTATCTATAACCCAAATCTACCTACACTGTAACCACACCCTACAATATTAAGTTCTCATGCATTTATTTTGAGACTGTAAAATCTTGTGGCTAGTGCAGGAAGTTTATGATTAGACACTTGTCTCTGTTTTCCTATTTTTGTTTATTGATTTAGTAAATCCTGTTCAATTTATTTCAATAGAATGAATTGAAGTGTTGAAACTAAAACAGTTTTAATGAAAATACTGGCGCCATTTTACCACTGCAGTCCTAATGTTTTGACCATTGGAAACAACAGTGACATGCTTCAATAACTTAACGTTTGCTTGTATTCAAATTGTAGAATAGATTTATGTAGAACTGTTGTTAGCATGTGCGTAGTCACTGTTAACCCCTGCTGATATACCTACAGGATATCACTGTCTAATAAGTTTTTAGACAAGCTGACTCTACTTGATAGACATTTGGACCCATATATACCCACACACTTGTGAAACATGTTTTTATTCAATTTTGTGAAACAGTTTTTATTCAAAGAAAATGAAGTTTGTCACTGAATATTAGCAAAATCTCATATTGGGGTGATTGTAAACGAATAATCTGTTTGCGTGAAATGGCTGAATTTTGCCTGAAGAGAGGGCGTTCCTTTTATTCAGCTGGTATGAACGACAAGAGGAGCGAGGCAGACAAAGAAATGAAACACCTCTGATACAGGCAAACTGGTGCTTCTCTCTTGAAAGTGCCGTTGTTAATTGTTAGTCTGCCAGGGACTTCAAACCACAGACCTCACACAGAGCTCACCACTGCTTAACCATCTTATGTAGCGGTTGTCCATTTCACTTAGCAAGCTGTTATTATTTGAAGTGTTCTGTTTATTTCCTTTCCACAGTCGTTTTTAACTTTTTAGACACTCTAGTTTGGGATTGTTAGTCTGCCAGGGACTTTTAGACACTCTAGTTTGGGATTCCTGTGTGTTATTGGTAGACACGTGAGAGACTGAGGGGGGAAGGGAGGAGCTATAGTTGCTTGGTGAGGACTTTTACCAATGTTCAACAAGACAACAAGTCACTGCTTTTGAGTATCATGTAGCTTACAATGGACTGATTTAGGAGACGCGACGCGACGTAAAAGGGGAAATGATCGAAACTAAATATTCTTTATTTATCCTCGGATTTTCTGAGTAGCATTTCTGCTAATATCTCCGAGACTCATTCGCACACTCGCTACCCCTACATTCGATATACTCTGCATACAATTCAAAAACTCACATGTTGATTTTTGCTGAGGGAGGAAAAACCGGAGAACCCGGAGAAAAAACCCTCGTGGCATGGTAGAGAACAACACATCTAACAAACTCTACTCACATGTGGCATCCACAGGGCTCGAACCAGTGACCCGACCCGTTGGACCACAGCGGTGAGAGGCGAACGTTTACCGCTACACCACCCATGCCACCCATGGCGTCGCCGACGTCAAGAAGAGGACTCGAAAACTAGGGAACTAGCATCCTGAATGTGGTGTCGCAACGTTTTCACGGTTGTCACGCAACAAACAAATGTGATAAAGTATTCGTCATCTCACGCCCTGTTCTCGCGTCACGCTTGCCAAATCAGTCTAATAATAGACTGGGCTCATTTTGTCTTAAGGGAGGGGATGCACTATCGGCACTTTCAGCTGAAGGGGCTTGGACGTTAAATATCATCATTTACAGTGCATTTCACTTATAACTTTTGATGAGATGGTTTCGAGATTCGATCGGAAGTACCAAACTTCAAGTCGTATGTCAGAAAATCACAGCGAACTTTGTCGGTGAATTTCGAGCTTTTCGCGCAAATTCAGAAATTCGTTAAAATCGAGTTTCTTCATTCAAGCCAACCATGGAAGGTTCACTTTTGAGGTTAATTTGCGAACTTCTTTTAGTTAAGGCAGAGCACTGCCTTACTTTGTAATAAAACTCATTCTCAGTGCAAACATCGCTATTCCAACGAATTTCTGAATTAGCAAGGGACGTAAGTTCAAAGTTCGCCAACAAAGTTTTTGGGTGATGGTGAACTCGTACAACTTGAACTTCGGAACTTCCGAACAGACGTCGGAAACCCCTCGTCAAAGTTGTGCGAAAAATACAATGAGCTATATAAACTTTGGTTTTGCTTCTCAACAGGTTCAAGTCATCAGCAAGTTCAACCAGTACCCCATTATTAAAAATGAACGTTCTTCCAAAATCTCAGCTAAATATCATCTGTCCATATACTGTGCTAAATCCAGTTAAAATACACCAAAGCCTCGATAAAGACAATCTCTATGAGAATCTTTGGATTGTCGATAAAAAGAGTTTTGATTCCTGTGCAGTAAACTCGTCTATCAAAAGTAATCAATTACTACTCCAGTGCGATACGCCCTTAAAGTTTAAACATTATCCAATGGTGTTCTTTGAAATTAGTCCGTCCGTGCAGTTTTTGGAATTCCAGAAAGGCAAAGATTATTATTTTATTTGTAAGTATAAGTTAGAAAGAAGAATGAGTAAAAAAGAAGAAAGGAAAGAAAGAAGAAAAAAGGGAAAGAAACTAAAAGAAAGAAAGAAAGAAATCGAAAATTGAGTGATCGTGTTCTGTCTAATGCAATGATTGTTGATGTTACAGCTACGTCAGATGGAACCAAGAAATCTTTAAAGAACAAAAGGAAAGGACATTGTCATACAGCTAAAATGAAATTTATAATTCATGTCTGTTTGAACGATCAAGGTAAGTAAATCCTGTAACCGTTTGACATACAATTTAAATTCTTACACTCGAAGAAGAAAAACTAGACAGAAGATCCGAATTGTTGTGATGTTTCGCGATATTAATTTAATTTAATTTAATTTAATTTATTTAGCTTCGCCATAGTCAATTAATGTGAACAAAGTATTAAGGATATAAGCAGATTTTACAATAATTATATAAAAATGTTCTATGCGTAAACCGATACAAAAGCAATTTTATAAATATGAAAAAATAGTCACAGGTTAATATATGTCACAATATATGAATTAACGTTGTCGCTGAAAAAAACCTAAAGCTTTGAGAGCGCAATCATGAAAAATTGTTATCACCGTGACGTCATTACAATATAAAACTCACTGTATGCTTGCAAATTTCTCAGATAGCTTACAGAGAAGTTTGTTAGTACACAAAAGATATTTGAAAGGCTTAAATTGAAATAGCTTTAATTGAAATAGCTATATGTAGTACATATGTGCTAATAAAGGAATTTCACGGCAGCCATGTTTGTGGTCAAAATAATAGAGCTTTTCGCCCATGAGAAATGAAATCTTTTGTCATTCAAAAACATATTTTACTTGCCCACAAACATGGCTGCCATGAACCCCCTGTCTCTCTATATATTAAGTATATATGTGATAATATAATATATATATATATATATATATGAGGAATGTTCACATAAAAAGCATTCTAAAGGATTCTGTGTGTATCCAATAGCAAACGACTGCAAACAATTCTAGAACAAATCTAGAACAAAAGCATCTTAGCAAAGTAGAGCCTTTTTATGTGCTCGAACCTCATATATATGTGATAATATAATAGTATAATGAAAAAATATAATATAACGAATGTATGGCGGGGAAACCACAACAGCTGAGGCCAATTACAGTGGTCCCTTAGCATGTAAATTGAGAAAAACATGAATCAAACCGGACAAATTAAAAAACAAATATAGAAATAATATGATTAATAAAGTTCATAAATACGACAGATAATCAGGGATTACTCTTTATTACTCTTAGGCCTAGTTCAAACGTCGCATCTCACATGTGCCAAACTCAATGCAAATTAGTCAAATCTTTTGTTTCTTCTCATTATCATCTCATTTGCATTGAATTCAGCACATGTGAGATGCGACGTTTGAACTAGGCCTTACTTACTCTTACTGTATATTGAGTGCTGCTGTGCCAACCTTTGTTAACGAACAATGAGTCTTATTCATAAACCAAAAATAATTACTGTATTTCCTCGATTAAGGGTCATTAAGCGCCCTGGGTACGTATTTCGAATTATGTTGACTATGGGGTTCTTCTACACTAAAGTGTATTCGTTCAAACGTGTGCTTTTCGTTGTGTTTTGGCCGTCCACATTAAATTGACATTTTTGTCTAAGGTACAAAAGCCATGTGTTTTCATGTATCTCGATGAGAGTTAACGTAGCCTAAGAGAGTTGTATAACAATATGGGCTATTTGACAATTAGACCCGTAACCAGAATAGCTCGAGGCCGTAGGCTGAGAGAGGTCTAATTGTTTTAGTATCCACCAACTTGTAGCTCAAACTTATAATAAGAAAATAATGAAAATCCGCTATGAGCCGCCATTGTGTTTCTTTTTAAAACCAGTGCTATTTTCAACTATGGGTTATGACGAATAGCCCCCTAGGAAAGGAGCCAATCGGAATCCAGGATTTGTGATAGACCACAAGTTGGTGGATACTATCAATTGATATTACGTCAATGACTCGCATACATTTCGTATGCCATTCTAAAGGGAGTCATATCAAAATTTACCGCAAAAGTAACATGAATTGGTATTCCGTGTTGTGGACTTCCTGTGGTGGAAGAAGTATGCCATATCTAAAAATTGTACTTTTTTTTAGATCCCTTATGTCAAGATAAACGGCCAGCCACGACAACAACAATAAAACCAACAACAATACCTACAACCCTACCAACTACACAGCGACCTACAACTACAACAACCCCTACAACCACATCTTCAACCAAAGCCACAAATACCATAAAAGCCACTGAACCAACGACGAGGAAACTTGAAGTTGAATCGGTTATAAAGAGAGATGAGAAAACAGGTGGACGGCCTACACAGACAGCGGTAGATGTTGCTGGTTCACCTGAAATGGAGGCAGCAAAAAATAGTGAACGAACGGCAGCACAGATTGCACGAGGTATGACCACAAACTAAACCAGTTTAACTAAACATGTTTTAGGATTTCCTGTTTGTTGATTACACTAACCAGAAGAAATCAACCCTGCTAAAGTATTTCATTAAACTAGTTTTTGCCTTGGTTAGTTTGTAGGTGCACACACTGTGAACAACTCCTTTTTCAACTTTTAACATGTTTAACTTGTTGGTGCGAACAGCAGTATTTGTAGCATTCCGCATCATCATCATATTAACTACATGTTTGATAAGTCATAACAGGAGGGAGGAGGCGTCTCTATTGTTTTCACACACGGATTCATGTTCAACGTGTTGGATCTCGTGACGTCATGAGCTCTACATAGCAACCACAGGATCAGTTAACTACACCAGAATGAAAATTCCAAAAGAGACATTAGACACTCATTCGAAATGCATTTTTAAGTAATAATCCTGTGGGAGTGGTGTCATTGCATAATTTCCCATGATTCTTTTCGGTGGAACAAGAAAATCGCGTGTTTCGGCTAGTGTGCAAAAAGAAAGGGCTGCTGCTCGGCTCGTATAGGAAGTGAGAAGAAAGACACCATTAAAATCATAAAAACTAGACTCATAGTTTTCTGTGAATGGAAATCTCACACTGTTCAAGGAACATTTTTCGATTAAAATCAAAGATAAAAAGCATGTTTACCTGTGTTGATATGTAACGCGAAAAATGCACATTTTGGGTTTCGTGCTGAAACAAACGAATAAACATTACACAAATAGGAATTTATCTTTGTTGTTGTTGAGGTTAGCTCCATGAGTCTTTCCAATCCATGGACTTTTGAACTAAAATATTGCCACGTAGCTGATAACTAGTCCAAGACATTTGCAGCTAAATTCGAACACTTGTATGCCTTCTCCGTTTGAAAACAGATTCCAGTCAAACTGTAAATAGTTTACGCAACTCTACATGTCGATAGCGGATGTCACGTCACAAAAGTGAACAACGGTGGACGGTTGCTAGCCGAGAGACGCTTCCTCGCTCCTGATCATATATAATATTCGTGCCAGTTCAGTCGCCTGCGGCTCGTATCTGTATAAACCTATTTCACAACGGTTGTCGAACGACAGTCCTACAATCCATGTGACTACACCAAAAAAAACAGCATGGTTAGTTGCAAAACTTTATCAGCAAATGAAGTTGTTTGTTGTGTAAGGGAGAGGGAGGTTAGGTATAAATTGTCCTGTTGATTTTCAATGTGGGTACTAAACCCATATTCCCCGTCGGTTAAGTCGCGTATGTTTTGGACACTTTATCTGACAACGTTTTTGGACTGAAATAGGTATATCTGATACAGAACAGCGGCTCATATTGTTTATTTATTATAAAACATTTTAAAAATCATATTTGTGTCCTCATTGTTATCTTTATTATCGATTAATTCGTTCATTCTTTCATTTCTTCTTTCATTCGTCCGTCGACCGTCCGTTCATTCGCTCTCTCATTCATTGAACATTCGTTGGTTTATTTTTGATATTTATTATCCAGATGCAACGTGGTTTATATTAATTGCCGTTATGGGAGCATTGTTAGTTGTCTCTTTATCCTGTAATCTCTATAGTGTATGGTAAGTAGGAGGTTTTCCTTTGTTACATAATGTCGGAGGACTATATCTCTAGGCTATATATCTCTCATCAATTCCTTTGCAAATGAACGAACGCACTTTAAAAAGGGCGAGAAAACAGCGAAAGATACGCACAAGGTCCAATAATAATGGGAGACTGAAAGAAAAAAACTTCGCAATCTCACGCACACTTTCTTTAAGGTGATTCCTCTGTAATAGATCCTACCGATAGAAATCGCTTAAAATTTGATATTTTGTAGGTTTTGAGTAAATTATCAAATAGCTAAGTAAAAAAGAGGGACTTCTTCAGGATTTATTTGGCTTCAAATATAAGGGTATTTTAGCAATTTCACGCGCGAAGTTCGATAAATTCCCCGCTATTACGCTGTTAAATCTATCTGGTCTCAGAAAAGACTCCAAAAGACTCAGAAATAGCAGTAGTTAGTTGAAACAGGAAAAATATTAAAATATCTTGTAGGAAAACTTATTTTGAAACTCGGTTAAGTGCATTTTTTTGTGCATTTTTTACAACTTTTATTAACACACGCGCGGAAATGTTCGATTTTTGACATCAGTTAGTGCTCCACTTTACGCCTAAAACGTCAATTTTTCTATGTTCCTACCAATAACTTTTTTTAATTTTCAAATATGTTGTGTGAATCAGTGCAAGGTAGCAAGTTTTGAAATAAGAAATGGGGGTCACGGTGCTCGTTTGCGAGATATTTTGTAAAACATCATCATAATAGGGCTAAAAACGGCACTTTTTCGAGAAGGGAATGGGGCGAGTTTCGCAAAACTTGCTTTTTATCGCACCAAAGATTAGAAAAATTTCCAAAATCGAGTTTTGTATCCTTTTTAATTATACCTTGAAAGAAAAATGCTCGTAAAGTCGCGATTTATGCTTTTTGAACCATGCGCAGTAGGCGTGCGCAGTGCAAAACAGAGGAATTACCTTAAGCCTGGTTCTCAACAGCGACATAGGCTCAAGCAACATACACAGACTCAGTAATGTACTGCTCATTAGCAGTGCTTGTCTTTTCACTAGTGAAATAGGCACAAGTACAAGCGACATGCGCAGACTCAGTAGTGTACTGCTCATTAGCAGTGCTTGTCTTTTCACTAGTGAAATAGGCACAAGTACAAGCGACATGCGCAGACTCTTTAGTGTACTGCTCGTTAGCAGTGCTTGTCGTTTTCGCACCTATGTGATACATACGATCAGTACTGAGTCTGCGTATGTTGCTTCCGCTTGTGCTTGCGTCGCTAGTGAAAACCAGGCTTTACATTTGAGCTCGATGTAGCTTTGAATTAGGATGGAGCAATAATGGAGGCAGGGCATAGTGGGAGCACAGTCCCTTCCCAGGAAGGGGATGGGACATGGACGTTAAATGTCATACTTTCTCTTTATTTCTAAATGTCAAGTTCATTTTGAACTAAGGTTATTTGTTCTTTGATATTCAGTGTTGCTCGTAAAGGACATCAACGGTCAGACACAGTAGACGATAAAAGATCATCTGCAGCACACACACTCCTCAGAGACAATTCCCGAGTAGATCGAGTATAGTAGCGCCACATTAAATGGTTGCAGGAATGGAGATACCAAGACACAGGATTGAAAGTGTTTTATGCATTTCCAAGAATTTGATTTGTGGTGGACCGCTTTGCTCAATCCATTACAGAAAGATATCTGCGCAGTTTTTTATCATCATATTCATAAACATCATCATCATCATAATAATCTGCGCACTTTTTAAATATGAAGGCATACCATAGACATATAAGGGCAGGAATCGTCATTAGCAAGGAAATCACCTATTCAAGCCTTGTCTAACCGTTCTGTTCACAGAAACCTGATCAACGTCTCGCTCACCGACTTTCTGACTGTTTGACAAATATTTTAAAACCTGTTTGACGTTTTCTAAACCTGTTGAACCAGTCTGACTTGTCACATGCACAGCCAAGTGGATTTTGTAAAGCAATATTTATCACCAATGAAAATGTTTATCTCTTAAAGAATTACAAACTAAGGAATTTTATTTAGTTATAGATATTTTGAATAGGTTTATTACTAAGGTCACATTCTGTAAATATCTTAATGATCATGTGACAACATACTCGCGTGACTAGCAGTCACTATCGAAGGCTTGATTTTACAAGTTCAAAAGCTTGTTTCTTAGAACTTAAATGGACACTTGGGGCGTCGACAAACGTTGTCATCGAGAAAAGAACTGATTGCTAGCAGGAGAGCGTTAGCAGGTGGCTGAGTGATGTGCATTACATGATGTGACGGGTTGCACCGCATTTGAGCAATTTTAAAACCACCAGCCACTTGAACGCGCCGGAAATATTTAGATGTTTGCCTTGCATTCGCTTTCAGCGCGATCTGAATCAAGGTCTAAAAATAGCTCAAATGCGGGGCAGCATCAAGTTTGACTGCCAAGGGTTTTAATAAGGGTCATTGTCCTGATGGACAAAAAAAGTGGATATTATGTGTGGCCCGCTTGTCCGAGTAATCGGGTTAAAATTTTTTTTAGAGATTAAGTCCCTGGTTGCGCATATCGTATTTCGAAAAACCGAGCCCAGGGCTTTCTCGAAAATAACGTTTACAATATAACCGATCAAAAAAGTATAAGGGCCTGGGTTTGACACGAGTCAGTTGTTGAGGCAAAACTCAGTATTCGGTGCTTGCCCTTCCATACTCTTAATAATGACTACACCCTTATTATATCTAAAAGTTACTGTTTTTGTACTGTTTTATCTTCAAGTAGCATCGAATAATTTACCTTTGTACCAAATCTAGACACTAAACATTTATAGGTAGTTATACTGGGAACATAGGGACTGTAAAGTTATGGTTTTATACTGACAATATAAATGTATATGAACTTAGAGGAAGAGTTATAAATATATAGAATATTTAGAAGTACTGTACATGGATAAAATAAGATAATATCAATATCCTTACATACAGAAATCCATTGAAATAAATGTCATTTTTGCAAAAATAGGTGTGCTTTACTACTACCACTACCATTAGAACCACCACTACCACTACCACCACTACCAGTACCACTACTACTACTACTACTACCACTATATACCTCCTCCTCCTCCTCCTACTTCTACTACTACTCCTACTCCTACTTCTACTACTACTACTCCTCCTCCTACTACTACTACTGCTACTGCTACTGCTATTACTCCTACTCCTACTCCTACTACTACCACTACCACCACTACTACTTCTATCACTACTACCACTACCAACACTACCACTACTACTACCAATTCCACTACCGGTAGTAGTGGTAGTGGTAGTAGTAGTAGTACTACTACTACTACCACTACCACTACTACCGCTACCACTATCACTACAGTAGTATACAAATAGCGGTTCTGGGTCCGGTGCAAGGCGGCGCGCGCCGGTGCAAGGGGGGAGTCACGCCCCCGATAGAGGGAATGTCACGCCGGTGCCAGGGGAGTCACATGACTAAAAGGACAGGTACCGAACACGTGACAGCACGTCATAATTTGATAAAATGTACATAAGCGTAAGAAGAAAGGTCATGTACTTTCTTTCATGATGGAGTTAAGAAGTGGTCGCGTTCTTAACGGGAAAGTTGTGTCAAGCGATGAGATCATCCAAGAATGCAAGATTTTTTTCAAATTCTTGTTTTATGAATTGAGTGAGAATTTTGCCTGCAAAGTTTGGATTGATGACATTGAAAGAACCACAGGAAAGAAAACCACCATCCTTGAACTGTTACAATGGGAGAAAGACAAGGCGTTTTGGGTAGGAAGCTTCAACCGAGTTTTACGCCTCATGAGAAACGAACTACCCTTATCGTCACTCCTGGCTGCCTTTGAGTACTTCATGAAGTACGAGTTGAATCTTCACCAGAAGAATTGTCATTGGTTTAAGATCAAATCAACCCTAAGACACTACCTTCACGAACTTTACAACAATATACACTGTATACAAATGATTCAAGTAATGCAGGAAGTTCAAGTTATCAAGACTCACAACTCCCCATTGCCTGAACGAAAACGCTACCTCCGAAAATTGGCAAGTCTTTTGGCGTCATTCAACCTCAACCCTTTCTACACCAACCCTCCTAATTACCGTATATCCTGGGAAAACAGTTTTCGCTATGCGCAATCACAGTGTTGCTTCATTTCTGGGGCTGATGGTGAGAAGACCGTCATCATACTACCTACAACGACATGTTATTTCTCCATGTATACAGGGGAAAGGACTCACGTCTACCATTACAAGATTCTCGGAGAAACCGGAGAAACATTCACCAGTCCCGAAAGTGGTATTCGGAAAGCTTTCCTACTGCACAGGAGATGTTGTGAACAGAACATTTGATCTTTCCAATCTCTCAATACGACGAGTACTGGACATCATTGTTTGAAGTGCACCGGCGCTACTATGAAACAAAAGAAATTCTTGAAATACTTGACGGTTTATAAAAGATACCTCACAACCCAAAACCTATCAAATGATCTTTAGCATTGTACTACTCGTCTACTGTTGGTTACGCGATTATTACGAAGGACCCCTTTGGACTATTCACGAAAGGATCAAGTTTGAAAATGCAGAACACCTCTCTGGAAGGAAACAAGGTGGTCATAACCGTGACTGACGAAGTAGAAGCTGTCGCTAAAGCAAAGGTTCGACAAGTTCTAGAATTCTTGTATGTAGAACTCTGCTGGAGAGCAATGATTAAAAAGTTGACAACAGACTGTGAAGGCTGTGGAAATGACTACCCAGGTCAACAGGATCACACCTGCTTGATGACCAGTGACTAGATTTGTGGACCTTTTACTTTGACGATGTTAAGCAGGAGGTCAATATAGGCATGCTGATAGACATATGCGTGCAATTTACGAAGTTAGTTGATATCCCTATGACAGAGGAGTGGACTACTTTTGTTTTAAATTTCCCAAGCATGAACTCTTGTGTAGCTAAAATGAGAGCCAGCGATATGTCATTCCCCAATAGTTACGAGAGACCAATTGTAAACTTTGTAAACGACATGTGTGATGTGAAAGAGAATGCTCCGAGTGTTATCATCAGAAATATTTAACGATTTTGTACATGCTATGAATACTTGAATAAATGCGATGCGTTTTGTGTTTTGAAGTCAATTGTTGTATCTGACTTCAAGGGATAAAGACGTGGGTTGTGGGTGTTTAAGTTCCATCCCCAATCTTAATTTTCAAAATATCTTTCGAAAAGTTCGCTGTGTTCTTGCCTGCTGTGGCGGGAAAGTGATTATAGAAAATTCTCAGATTGATGGAGACCAACCAACTGTTAGAGAAACTGTATTACAACCTGAAACAAGGAGGGAGTCTCGGAAGCGTCGATGCCTTATACCATGCTGCCAAAAAGAAAAATAAGAAAATCACGAGGAGAGAGGTTCAGGAATGGCTTAAAGGACAGAGGGTGTATTCTCTTCACCGACCCGTTCAGAAGCGTTTCCGTAGAAATCGCGTGATAGTCGGATCGATAGATGCGGTCTGGGAAATAGATTTGATTGACATGCAATCCCTCAAGAAATATAACCGTAATTATGGCATATATGCTCACCTGTATTGATGTGTTGTCAAAATACGCATGGGTGGTTCCAATCAAAGACAAAAGCGGTCCGACTCTTGTCAAGGCTTTCAAGAAGGTCTTAGATGAATCGAAGCGTAAACCACAAAAGATTCACTCTGACCGAGGGAGTGAATTTACTAATCGGTTATTCCAGACCTTTCTGAAGGAAAAGAACATTGGGTTTTATCATACTTTCAACCTTACAAAGGCTACTATCGTGGAACGCTTTCAATCGAAGTCTCAAACAACGCATGTATCGTTACTTTCACGTGGAAAGGAACGTTAAAATATTTAGACGTATTGCCTGACATTGTAAATGCATATAACAATTCATATCATAGAAGTATTAAGAGAACCCCAGCCTCGGTGAATGAGAGCAACGAAAGAGAGGTCTGGTTCACCCTGTATGGAAATCAACCACCTAAGAGAGGTTATGCCTTTGAGATAGGAGATCGAGTTCGCATATCCAAGTCAAAAAAACTTTTTGAGAAAGGTTATTTACCTAACTGGAGCGAGGAAATTTTTACCATTTCCAAACGCATTCCTCGAAATCCACCAGTTTATAAGTTGAAAGAATTTGATGGGGATGTGTTAGAGGGAACCTTTTATGAACAGGAATTACAAAGAGTAAACACTAAAGGGGAGGAAGAAGTATATAAGATAGAAAAAATTTTGAAAACTCGTAAACGTGGTAAAACTAAGGAGTATTTTGTAAAATGGTTAGGGTATCCAGATAAGTATAACAGCTGGGTCTTGAGTAGTGATATTGAATAAAGAGTATAAAACCCCATGCCTGTGTCTCTCGTCTTCATTTGACTCACAACCAATATGAGTACAGGTCAATTTTATGTCACTCTTCCGAGTAACAGTTCTATGAATGTGTATCCCGAACTAACACGCTAGCTGAGTATAGAGTGAAATTACCCGAGCGCGTGGATTTAGTGGGTGCTTGGGAAGTAGGGCTTGCCTCCATTACCTTTCCCCACACCTGGTTTAACATTGTTCAAGAGCGACCAGAAAGTTTTATTACGATGAGGGTATCGGTATTTGGACCGTAAGCAGGATCCCAGTCGGCTATTACGCGTCTGTCACAGATGTCATTAGCAGCATAAATAATGCAATTACAGACGGTGGAATAACAGGCATTTCCCTCAAGTTAGATAAACGATCGCAGAAAGTAACCGTGACTTCTAGATGCTGGAAAGAAACTGAGTTTTGAAAATAATCTAAGGAGTGATCTTAGGATTTGGAAGTGATGTCTCCTAGACAAGACGACTAAAAGCACCTTTTGTGAGTGATTTGAATATTGGTCTTCAATCACTCTATGTTTATTTAAGTCAGTTCACCACAGCCCTCCAAGGTGAAAAGAGCTAGGACAACTGCTCAGAGAAAGTCAACAAAGAAATCTTCTTCTCCGAGAAAACGCAAATTACCTCAGATACAAGGTCAAGTCAAAAAGTCGAAAGTTACTCATTTTAAAGATCTTTGGGACAAAAAGTAAAACATGGCTTTCGTTCACCCTCACTCGACACCTTGTACCAAAAGTGAAGCAGATTTATTTACTGTACCTTCAACTCAGATTGCTGTAGACAAAGGACAGTGGATTGACCATCGGCCAATTGCTCTGTCTTCATCATCCCCCATTGAATTTTCCGTCAAAGGAACAGAGAATTACTTGGATTTAGCCAAGACCATGCTGTTCGTTCGTCTTAAAATCACCAAAGCCAATGGAACAAACCTTGACAGTGGGGAAAAAACTGCCCCCGTGAACCTACTTTTACAGAGCTTGTTTAAGCAGGTGGATGTGTATCTCAATGGAATCTTAATCACCCAATCCACTGGTACTTACAGTTATAAAAGTATGTTGGAAACTCTACTAAACTATGGTCCAGCTGCCAAAACATCCCTCCTCACCGGAAGTCTGTACTACAAAGATACTGCAGGTGCAATGGATGAGACGGACTGCACAGGAGGTGGAGCTAATGCTGGACTCAAATCCCGCTATAGTTTTACCCAAGAAAGTAATATCATAGACTTGTTTGGGCCTCTTCACTGTGACATACTGTTCTGTGAACGACTTCTGCTAAATCACGTGGATGTAACGTTCAAATTAACTCCTAATACACCTGCGTTCGCATTGATGTCTGGTGAAACTACTCCAAATTTCAAAATTGTCATCCAATCTGCCGTTCTGAAAGTACGCTCAGTCAAAGTGAGCCCCACACTACAACTACACCATTTGAATGAACTCAAAAAGGGAGAGAATGCCAAGTACCCCATGCGTAGAGTGGACTGCAAGACGTACACAATCCCTAGAGGCGATCCGTCCCTGTTTAAAGATGATTTGTTCAATGGACTGGTTCCCAAAAGAGTAGTTATTGGGATGGTTGACTCTGACGCCTTCAATGGCAGCTACACCAAGAATCCATACAATTTCAAACTGTATAAGGCTAATTCCATTAAACTCACTGTGGATGGAGAGTTGATCCCCTTTCAAATCCTCACTCTGAAACTAGCGAGTGCTAGCGAAACAAACTTCATGGAGGCGTATCAGACCTTGTTCTCCGGAACCGGAAGACTGTTTGCAGACTCAGGCATTGATATCAGTAGAGCTGATTACAACCAAGGGTACTCCCTCATGGCCTTTGATTTAACTCCAGACCTTTGTAGTACATCTGATCATTTCAACCAGAAACTGAAGGGGAACGTATCTCTGGAAATACAGTTCAACAGTGGTTTGACTAACGCTGTCAATTTGATTGTATTTGGGGAATTTGAATCCATTGTAGAAATTGACTATTCAAGGCACGTCACTTTTGATTACACAGCATGAACACCCGCCAGCTGAAAGAAGTTCTTAGGAATGACCCCATAACACAAGCTAAGTTTTGTGGAGTGTTTGCTGAAAACGACCTACCAAAGAAACTAGACGTCTATCCATGCGGTTTCATCGCCAATACAGACCCCAAAGATCAACCAGGGCGTCACTGGGTGGCGTTTTACTTCCCATCAGAACAAGAAGGGGAATTTTTTGATAGTTATGGACAGCCGCCTGAATTTTACAGCCCTAATTTTGTCAAGTTTCTGAACCAAAACTGTCGACAATGGACTTTTAATAAGAAAGAACTTCAAAGTGTATTGACTGCAGTCTGTGGAGAATATTGTGTGTATTATTTACTACACCGTGCACACGGTTTTAGTATGAGTCATGTAGTAAACTGTTTTACATCAGATAAGATAAAAAACGACCGAAAGGTCTATCAATTTGTAATGAGATTATTGACACAATAAACAACACTTGAAATTAGCTAATGAAGTCTTTATTTCAAAACAAAGTTTACAACATCAGTCATAGGGTGAAACCCATTCTAAACCTCTTTTTCCCTGAGGAGCAACTCTCACCCTCCTTCTCTGTAAGTTGGGAGAAATGGTTCGCTTTCTAGGTCGAGTGGGTGGAGTTGGAAACAACGACGGCGAAGCACTTGTAGGTGTGTAAGGAAGAATTCTTGGTTTGCTCTTGAAAGTGGACAACAATTTTCTTCGCTCTTCATTCCGCACGAAATCCTCAGGGGTGTTCAATTTTGCCAAAACTTTGGTAAATTCGTCTCTTCCGGTTGGAGAAAACCCTTTACGAGTCCTCAGAGCATCATTCACGAGATCAGTGATACTCGACCCATGAATTGGTTTCCCCTCCAAAGACACCACGCCCTTATCATCCCATTGGACGCTTTCAGGAGATCTTTTCATCCACTGTAGTAATCCTTCTGCCTGACTCTTAAACTTCCTTGGAACAGTCTTCAGTATCTCAGACTCACTCACAGACTGGACTTCTTGTGGGTGTTGTTGTTGTTGGGTTACCTGTGGTAACCCGGAGGTGGATTGAATCTTCACGGTGGGGACGTGACTTTCTCTTTGTTCTTGCAAATTCAAAAACCTTTGGAACAGTTGCTCGTGATTCTTGAGTTTAAGTTCGTCTGGTAGTTGTGAATTATCCAGAGTTTGATTCATTTCTTGATTGAGTGAGCTCATAGACTTTACTAGCGGTGACGTTTGTATTTCTGCTCTTTGGTGAATAAGGTTCAACACATCTTCTGGAACTAACACCATTTTTTTATTGTACTTCATTTTGTAAGTAAGTTTCCAAGAACGGTCAAAACAGGAGGCAAGAGAAGGGCTAAGAGATTCCCACCGCGTTGATTAAGCTGTTCTTTCTTCCTTTTTAAGGACACTTTTTTATCGGCTAAAGCGTGCAAGAGACGACGGTAGCGTATTAACTTCTTGCTCTGAGTTTCACTGATTGGTATTACACCTCGTAGGAAATTGAGCGAGATCTCGGCCAGACACTTGATAAGATCGACGTGACAAGTTTCTAAGATAGCCTTTCGTTGTTTTCTATTAGAACGAGCCAAGACACGCAGCAGATCTAAGTTGTGTTTCATGCGCTGAGACATGATCAAATGATTCAAAACGTCTGGTACAAGCGTTTATGTACGTTTCACGTAGGCTACTTGTTGTTCGTCTGGAAAAATCGACGTTCGAAGACGGAAATCATCAGCCGTTGTTGGGTGGAGATCCAATAACAGATATCCGTAGGGCTGTTTAGTCGAATCTTCATAGGCTTCCATAACACGAGCAACCTCACGGGGGAAAGCCTGTTTTGCTAATGTAGAAACCCCTAAGGCATCACGAGGATTTTTAAAAGCGACAATGTAATGGGTGTTGAGAGAAATGGTCCGGGAATACCTTCCGGGCGGAAAAAGATTCTGAACCAGATTTATGCAGCTAATTCCCCGATGGTGAGACCCTTTTGTGATTAAGTCCACCATTGAGTCTTTTTTCACACTTTCATTCATCAAATCATCCAGCACCAAAAGACCTGGAGTTTTATCAAAGAGGGAGTAGATGTCCTCTGGAAATCCCTCCACAAATTGAATGTTTGGAATCTCCCTCTCCATAATGAGAAAACGGGGTTGATATTCTCCATAACAATAGACTATCTTATGAATGGGTTGGTCAAACATGTCATTGACACAACGTAAAAGTTTTTCAGTCCAACATGTCTTCCCACAGGAGGTTGAACCATAGGCAATTATAGAGGTGGGGCTTTTAAATCGAACATCCATTCTGTGCGACAGTTGATATTGAACTAAATCATCTTTAGATGGTATGTGGTTTATATTCATCACACGCACACGCTCCAACCAGAGTTTTCGTTCTTTTAAACCCAGGTTGTGAACACCAGCTAAATGATTTGGTAATCTCAACAGATTCGTTTTAAAACAACCAGGAATGGGACAGTCTTTGCGCTTTCGCTGCACCATCTTAAATGATGACTGTTCAACAATCTCCCATATTTTATACCTTTCATTCGATATTCCCAGAAAAAGAATTATTCACGTTCAATTTTTTTTCTTCAAAAACTTCGTCATTCAAATTTTACTCAAAAAACATTTCTCATTCAAACTTTGACTATAAAAAATTTTTCAGTTAAAAAATGTCATTCCAAACCCATTTTTCTCTCTTTTATAACCCAAGAGAGGGCCACTAGGGCCACCTTTTCGTGTTTCAGGGTTTCTCAAACCTATGGTAGGGCCTTTAGGGCCACTAGGGCCACCTTTTCGTGTTTTAGGGTTTCTAGAACCTATGGTAGGGCCACTAAGGCCACCTTTCCGTGTTTCAGGGTTTTCTAGAACCTATGGTAGGGCCTTTAGGGCCACTAGGGCCACTTTTTTCGTGTTATAGAACCCACGAGAGGCCCACTCTTTTTTTATGTTCAAGGACTTAGTAAATGAAACTTATATGATGAGACATGATAGCCACACGTTCATGTTCTCTAAAATTGTTTATTGTTTATATATCAACTTATATAGATTAACATGTATATACACTAGTTCTAAGTTACCTTTTAGTTAATATTGGTCCAAATAGAAACTTTTGTGACCATACGCTAAAGTAGTTACCCCATCACCCAATATATATCTCTTGTCATCATAGAGGCTAAGTCCCACCTTGTTTAAGTTAATTGTAAATACTTGATGTTTATAACTACGTAGTTGTTTCATATTAGCCATGGTTCTTTTTCGCTCAAGCAAACAATCTCTGTAGTGGGCATGTCTGATATCCCGCTTTGTTACCTGTTTAGAAATTCCTTTGGCGGTTTTCTTCTCAACCTCACGACCATCCTTCAGCATAGAGAAGAGAAGTACATTTTCGGTCTTAGCCACAAGTCTTGATGGGTAAGCCATGTGTTTCGTCTTTCATTTCCCCAGGACTTTTTTGTTGCGTGTGCTGTAGAGGAGATGGTCTCTGGGGTACTCAGACGTGTCGAACAAGTCAAGGTCTTGGTGCATGTCTTGGTAAACATCCTCCGTCTTGATGTTGTAGCAAAGAGAATCTGTGTCTGTGAATAGTAGGGTGGCCTGGTTACCGTATTTCTGTTTGATGTAATTACAATGAAAGTCGTACATCAGTGTTTTTGACAGGTCTAGGATACAAAAGCCCACGTAGATGGGTCGGTTGAGGTACAGGGTGGGTTTTTTCATGTTCACAGCCACCAAGTTCTCCTCAAAGATTCTGAAGTAGTCGAACAATGGTGACGCTGTCAATTTCTTGAGTTGCTTTTCTGTGTTAACGAGTTTCACGTTCACTCGCTTGCGCAAGTTCTCCATGGTCTTGCCGAATACAGAAGTATTCATTAGCTTAAAGAAATCTTTTTCAAAATCATTACATGCGTTTTTACAGTTTTCTGGGTTGAAATCAATATAGGTCTTGAGCCAGGAACTTTGGTGAAACCCTAGCACACGGTGTACTTTCTCTAGTTTCATGCCCAGAGACAGATACTGTTGCAGGTTACGATAGTGAAGTACATAGTGCTTCCTAAAGTTCAAGTTGGGTACCAGCTTGTCTGTGGAGGTGTAGTTGAGTTGTAGATCCTCACGAAGTTGCTGACAGTAGGGGGAAAGCATTTTCCCTGTGATCTTTCGCCGTTCCGGGGCTAGGGGGTAGTCGTTGTGAAGGTCGTGCAATTCCTTAGGGTAACTAAGGTCTACTTCCAGAATGTATCCTTCACTTCCACACGCAGGGATGGTCATGAGGTTCTCACGAAGTTCCTCTACTTCTGGGTCACTCAACCACCCAAAGTTGTTAACAGGGAGCGCCTCAGACATAGCCCAGCCGTAGAGATTATTTGCATCTAAGTAAACAATGAAGGAATTCCCCTGGGTGGGGTCATAGCCTTTAACATAGGGGTTGTTTGCTTTAGCAAATCGATGAGTAATCATCGAGATGCCGCCACGTAACCCTTCCTACAGAAACAGATACATATCAGGGTCAGTCAAGAGCTCGAGCTCGACTTTAGTCATCTTTAAACGCGCTAACCACGAAAGACCGGGAGAGGTGTAAAAGTGACCTGGGTCGAGCTCATAATATCCCAAACAGATTTCTCTAAAGTTTTCAAAGACTATCTGCTAACAGTAAAACATGTGATTTTAATACAAGTCATGATAGTCACCTAGGATCTGACAGTGAAACGTCTGAAAGACCCGTTGCGCATGTTCGTAATCACTTTCAGAAACCGTACTGCCCGTCAACGAACTGTAAAAGTGATCACGTACTGGCAGCTGGGGTTCTTCAAACTTCTCGAAACTGTCGATATATTCATAGGGGTACATCCCCTTGCGTAGCAAGAGAGGTACCTTGTCATCATCAATATATTTTTTCAAAATTCTAAACTTATCATCCCCTTCCTTGCTTAAATTATCTACTAATTTCTCGAGTGAGCTGTTTAGAAATTGTAGCGAGTCAATAAACACTAAATCTCCCACTGAAAATGAAAGTACTTTTCCGAATAAATTGGTATACAACTAATATTCTCCCCCTTGAGGTTTCCGACTTTTTGTAGAATTAAATGTGAGTTGTAGCCCCGAAGATTGTGAAGAACAACGGGAATCTTTCCTGTAAAACTTGTAGTTCAAGTTACAGTCATTGTGGGCCGCCCCTCTACGCCCCTGTCAAATGATCGTGGTCCCTCACCCTGTCCGCACCCAACTCCTGATTACAAATGTGACAGTAGGCTACCGCCTGAAATTCCTGCTCCTGTTCTTCACTAATCTCCATGGGTACTACCACCTTTAAAATTTCCCCTATCTGTTTTTGTTCTTCAATCAAACACCTCTAAAAACTTATCACAACACAATCTTCTCCCCGATATAGAACACACTGGGTTTGTGTTGTTGTGTTTTCTGTGTAAAACTTGTACTAGGGTCTAATTGTGACTCGCCACAGTTGACTAAAAATAGATTCGAAATCTGCATAAATTACGAAAGGTACTTTCAGTTGTTTTTTTACGTCATTGTTTTTTTACGTCACTGCGGTCCGTGTTTACTACAGTGAGGTTTCGTGATCTTCTAATAAATCTTGCCTGACGAAGCCATGCAAACAGTACATACAGTGGTGCATTCGCCCCTTATAATTATTCATACTATACAAGTAATCTATCTAAATCCCTAATCAAACAATAGTGACGGGTGTCATTTTTTGAGAACAATAATCAATTTACGTGTAAAGCCTTCTTTTCTTTGGTGATGTAAAGATGGGAAACGCTCTTCATCTTCATACCCAAACACGTTGATGCTTATATCTACATTCTGTTTTTCAAACTTTTTGATCTGATTGATTTTGACTGGGTACTCTATTCCTGCCATATTTATTTCAGGCTCATACCTTTTGTAGTTGGATACCCTATTTGCGTTTTGACTTCCTAGGACTAGGGATGCTTGGCGGCCAGGACCGACCAGAGGAAACACTTTTGGTCGGCGTTCTGTATGTTGAGGATGGCTTTTTTGTCTTTTAACCTTTTAGGGAGGGGGAGGTAACTCGCTCCCTTGAGTGGTGTGTAGGCCGCGACTCCCAGCTCTAGGTGAAGCACCACGTCTAATTTCCATCCTGACCCCTCCCTCTGGTATTCTAAGAAGGAGGTTTTGATTTTTTCCACGGCCTCATCATACTTTTTCTCTATTTCTATGTCGTTCACGGTAGTTACACAGGTGGATCGGAAATGAGGGTAGATACCTGCTCCTCACCGTCAGGGGCTCGACTTGACCATCTTTCCTTTCACGCACAAAAACATTTGATTCCTCGATGTTTTCTTGAGTCTTTCTTTAATTTATTGATGATAGCTTTCTTTTTTCCTTCAAGGGTTAGAAGAAGATCGTATTTTTCATTTTTCCTTGGGTGGTACTTATGCACTGTGGCATTTCCATTCAGGGCACATTCTGTCTCCTGTCCACCTCCTTGTTGTTCTGTCTATAAAGGAACATAATCCATTCAATATAATTTTATGTCACACATTTCAAACATGTATTATCTTTTTAAAACCTACCTCGGTATTATCATCGCCTAACATTTGCCCATCATACTCTTTGAGCATTTCAAGTGGAATGTTTGCCAACTAGGAAAAAGAAATAGAAATTACTGTTAATCCTATTATTGAAATTCGGCCCCTTTTGTGTGCGCACTATGAATTGTGTGTGTGTGTGTGTGTATGTACCTCAATATACATGACATTGGAGTTCCTGTGTTATGGGACATGCTAGCATGATTATGTGCACACAATGTTATCAAATATAAGATAGAAAACTAAAAACTCAGAAAAGTAAAAACTATAGTATTGAGGTTGCACCCCTTTTATGTGTGCACTGTCATTTGTGTGCGCCGTTACTCAATAAGCCCTGTACTAGAGTTCTTGTGTTACAGGACATGCTAATGTGATTAACTTTGCACAATGTGATCATGTAACATCATGAACAACTCAAAAAAAATTAGAAAAAAGTAAAAACTACAGTATTGAAGTTGGACCTCATTTGTATGCCTACTATCGTTTAGGGTTGCTATGGGCTACGTGACATGCTTGTATGGCTCGGTGATCTAGGAATTCGATTCACAAATGTTTTTGAGTAAATTATAACTAAAACCTTGGAGAAAGTCGAAACTTACTTCGTATTCTTCCAGTTCCTTGCCGGTGAGTTTTCTTTTCTTCGCAGGCTGAGCACAGTCATTATTATCATGTATGGGACGTTTTCGACTTGATCCACAGGCTTCGTCCTGTACATGCCTGTCAAGGTCATGCTGTCTTTTGAAATCTCTGCTACAGCGCAGACAGGTGAACTTTGGGGCAGGCTGGTGGTACTCTCTCACATGCCGCTCTAAACTTCTTTTGTGCTTGTAAGATTTCTCACAGAGCGAGCACTGGAAAGTCTGTGAATGATAAAAATTAGAAATTAACATACTAGTTATCAACTGATGAGTAAACAATAAACTCACTCGACCAGAGCATCCTTTTAGGGTTAAAAAACTATAAAAATGTTTAAGTAAAATATTCTAAAACCAGAAACAGTTTGAAAACGAATTTTCATAACTTATTTCTGTGTAAAATTGATGAACCAGGGGCAAATTTGTAGTTCGTAAAAGTTTTCTAATGCAAATTAATTAAGCTTAACAAGCACACAAATAGAGATTTCATCTCAAAAAGCAGCAGTAAGGGTTTGTTCCGTTTGGACCTTGAAATATGCAGGCCCTGCCTGCGTAGATCGAGGGGTGTCGGCAGCAGGGATTCACTGCGTCGTTTCAGGAAGCTCGCAACAGATTACTGCTGCTGGTAGAGACTATAAAATAACAATTATATAATGTTGTGTGACTGTAACGCGCCTGCCGTAACCTATGAAAGTTATAAAATGTGTTCTGATTGTCTTAAGCGAGAACTTATACCGCCGCCGCCAAGACGCTTAAAGTGTTGTGGTGATAAGATGACCATAGAGAAAGATACATCGGCCGTGTGTGAAATCTGCGGCCGTATATTTTTTAATGTTGTGCCTTGTGCGACCCGCGATCAATATTATGCTAACGGCGCTGCTAGAAAGACGCCGTACAGGAAAATTATTTACTTTAGAAAGTGGATGCGAATTATATTAGGTTTAGAGCCGGTCTATGTTGATAAGAAAACCTTACGGCGGATAAAAGCTCATCTTTGTTACCAGAGAAAAAAAGAACCCACGCCACAGGATTTGAAAAAGACTCTGAGAAAATTAAAGTTGCAAAAATACAATAAGGGCATTTCTTGTCTGTTGTCAGAAATTACAGGCGAAAAAATTCCCGACGTTTCTATGGAAACTATGAATAAGGCTAAATGGATGTTTACTCAGCTGCAGGATAAGAAAATCCCCTATTATCCTGATATAATCTATGACATATTTTACGAAATTGATCTAAGCCACCCAATCTTAGCTTGGATTCCTAGGCGACTAACACACGTCACAGTCATATGATCATTCTCAACCAATTAAAAACTAACCCATAAATTGACCAAGCTGGCTGCCGCGACCAAACTTTTTTGGTTTTGGTTTTGGTTTGGGTTTTGGTTCAGTTTACAATAGTAGCCAACTACTGCTAACATTATGCCTGGTTTGGATGAACTTACACGGAGGTATGAAGCGGTTTGCGGGGAAATAGATGATTCTATTGTAATTATGAAAGATATTGCTGGTGGGAAACCCATTTTCACGTTTAATATGGAAGATTCATTTACTGCTCTACAAAGATGTAATACAGACCTTGAAGTGGATTTTGCTGACTCTACCATTCTCCTGATGGGGGAATACATAAAACTTTTAAAGGCGGAGGGAAGGAGAAGAAATATCTTGAAACAAATTGAATCAAAGAGAAAAAGAAATGGGTTAAAAGAAGAAGTGAAGAAGAGGAGAAGAAACCAACGTATGGCTACTACTACCCCGTACACCGTGCTTACAAGAAAAGCAAGCAAGGAAAAGATCGAGAAAAATGACTAGACTGTCTGAATAGTTATAATACAACAAATAAAAATTGTGAAACTACTTCATTACGCATATTTGCTAGACAGGTGTTCAATATGCAAATTAAAACCTGTTTCATTTCGCTGGAAGTGAATATTTAATGATTTAGTTTTTGTTTGATTTCTTGCATCGCTTCTTGATATATTTTCTTGCGTAGTTCGGGATCGTCTTTTTTAAAAACTTCGACGCTTTTTTGTCGGATTTCATTTTTCAATTGCTCGTATTTATTTGACTCGGCCATAATTAAAGCAAATTCATTCTCATCAATTCTGTTATTATGTAAAGCTTTTGAAATTAAATCTGAAATCGTATTTATTTTGGATTTACACAATATTGTCGTTTTCTCGTGTTTTGAAACCTTCTTGGTCAATCGCTTAGTGGCCATAGTGGCGACGGCTGAAATAATTCCACAGAGTCCCCCAATCGCGCTTAAAGGGATTCCTACTACAATTCCGGGGCCCGTTAAAGACGTGGCAATCCCCGAACTTGTTAAAAGGGCCGATAAACTACCGGAAGATAAAGCAATGGCGTGGGTCACGGAGCGTGTTTTATTGTATTTTTTACGGACGCCGTCGTAATGTTTGACCTCGGCGCCTAATTCAGAAAGGATCATATTGATTTTTTGAAGTCGAAAACTTTCTCCATCAGAGATGACAGGGTATAATGGGGCAGAGGGTTCTTCTTGTATCACGTCGGTCATTATATATAATGGTACAATACGAATGGCACAGATTTAGGACGGCCTACCCGCACGCCGATTTTAAAAAGTTCTCTGCCGGGCCTCAGAGCATCGAATTCGAACACGATGGAATTGCCGTCGATGTGTTTAGAGAAGATATTACGCCAGATGGGCCTTTTCCAATGGCAGTGCATCACTATGGCGCCGCAAAATTAAGTGCGGCGCTTTTAAAGGCCTTGGGACCTAGAGATCTTAAAGACCGCCATGAAACGCAGGCTAAAGCTCCTGGAGGTTTTCCTAAGGCTCTGGAGCTGACGAGGCCACGTATGCCATAGGGATGGAGAAGCCAGCGAAGTTTGATGTGGATGCGATGGTGATTTATGTGGCGCCCGAAGAAAAGTTTACGATGAGGCCGCGGCGGATATTTACGGAGGTGGTGTTAAAACATACGACGGCGGCGGAGGCTCATAGGTGGTTGAGGGGGCCGGATATGAGTTATTGGCCGCAGCAACTTTCGTTTGCCCTGTGGTGTGCGACGGCGGGCTGTGGCGTTGGCGTAGAAATGCATTACGAAGCGAGGATAGACTCGTTGCTGAAGTTTCATGTTCTTTTTACCACGCGCCGCATTCTATCGCAGATGTCTGTACCGCTGCCGGGGGATGGTTATTTTCACCCTCTAGAGAATAAATACAATAAAAGCGCTTATCATAGAATTTGCAGAGAGTTTCAGATTTCTCCTGATAGCGATTTTCGTTTGAAGGGCGAGAATGGAGGCCTGGGGAGAATCTATAAAAAAATATTTGGTCGTATGCACGATGTTATAGAGGCTTATGACGCAAAGATGGACGGCAAAAATGTATATCAGTGGCCCGGCGGCTTCTTTCATTTCAATGATGAAAGTGGCTCGTGGGGCGATCATGAGTTAGATCACATCTCGCCGCTGGAAAAGAAGCCTTATCTTTATTTTGCGCTAAGGAAGTCGAAGGGGCTTACCAAGGCGGGGCTGGCAAGGCTGAATCAGTCGATCGAGGCCTTTGTTTATACGGTGCTGGGGGCGCAGGTGAATACAAGGAGTAGTATTGTAGGCGATGCCGGCTCTGCTACAGAAACGAGAGCGGTGTTTTTGAAATTGTTTGAAGATGCCATAAAAGAGGCGGACATTTCTAAAAGCATACAGCGGTATCAGATGGCGGTTCAAAGTGCGAAGGTGCGGCTGGATTTTGCCGTAGCGCCTGGGTGCTGGTTGATGCCCGGCCATTTGATATTGAATGCGGGCAGTGTGGCGGGGTATAATAACAGGCTGCAAAGGGCGACGGCAGACATGAAGATGGGTGTTAATGAGGTGAATGTAGACACTAAGCAGCCCGTGCCTCATTTTGATAAGCCGCCGAAGAAAAAGCCACCGCCTAAAAAAGAAGTACCCACAAAGAAAAAGCCTATTAAGCCGCTGCCGACTATAAAAGAAGAATACGACCATGATCTTTTAAAGGGCGGCATTACTGCTGCGGCTGTTGGTTTGGGTTATTTTATGCTACGTTAAAAATCGCAGATTTTTAGATTTTATATCTTTAACTTCTTTAAAAGTACGGCGCCTATGGCGACGACAAGGATCCAAATGTTGTTGCCGACAAACTTCAGCAATTCGCCGCCGGTCTTCAACACCAAAGATAAGACGCTGCCTAATAGACCTGGCACGGCGGCGGCCATTTTTTTACCTAGCGCTGTAAGTCCTTGACCTATTTTTTTAACACCGGCGCCGACACCTTTTAAAGAGGTTAATATGACTCCTATGACACTACTTATAGCCACGGCAAAGGCCGCAGGAATGCCATATTTTAAAAGCATGCGTTTTATTTTTTCTTTGGTGGTGAGGCCTAATTCTCGCTCGCGGTTTTCTACTTGGTGCTCTAATTCTTCTAAGCGCTCTTGGAGTTCTTGGGCCCGTCTTTCGGCGGCCTCGCGTTCTTCTTCGGTGCGGTTTTCATCGTCGGCTATTCGACGGAGTTCTTCTATTTGGTGTTCTAAGTCTTCGATGGCCTGGCGGTCTTGCTGTAATTGCTCTTCAAGGGTGCGGACTCTATGTTCTAACTCGGCCTTTTCTCTTTGCGAGGCCTCGAGTTCAGGAACGAAGGGTGGCGGCGTCAGTTTTGGCCATCCCTAACTCTTGGGCGGTTTCGTCTAGCGCCGCGCGGGCACGGTCTCTTTCTCGCAGGGCTTTGTTGGCCTCGGTGACAATGATATTTCTTTCTTCTAAAATAGAATTGTAGCGTTGTTCGGCATCTTCGAGGAAGTTTTCTGTCTCTAGGTTGTGGCGTTCTTCGTTGGCCGCCAAGGCTTTTTCGTATTCTTCCTGGGACGCGGTCAAATCGGGATTGTAGATTAGACAGGGCCTGGTTTTTGACCGCAAGGGCTTGTTCGGCCTCGCCTAGTTGATCTTCTAGGTCGATGGCTCTCTTTTGTAATGCGATCTTTGCATTATGCTCTTTCAATAGCTCTAAGAGGCCTCTCGATGCCATTTTAAATCCCTTGAGCGCCTTTACCGTTTCTGTAACCTCACCCTCTTTAGTAAAAAGTTTTTGTGGCTTAGTCCAGGCGTCTTTTTTCTTTTCGTTTGGAAAAGAGATGTAAACTTGGCCCTTCTGCTCAGATAGTCTTACATAATCGAAGTCAAAGTGTTCGTATAATTCTAAGAGGCGCTCTTTGGCGTTCTCGATGGGGCTCTCGAGCAGCCAGTCGACCATTTCATTTTCTTCTAGCGCGTCAAACGTTTTCAACTGTAAGTATTCAGGAAGTTGGCGACCCTGGTTACGTGACTTCCACTTTTCGCCCAACGACCGCCAGACGGATCGGGCCCCGTCTCCAAACCTATGCCTAAGCTTATCAAAAAGGCCTTGGGGGTTCTCCACGTCATCATTTGGGATAAGAGATTCATATTCTTCGTCGTTAATATCTTCTTGGCCTTCTTCGGTGGTGGGGTCAAAATCGGGATCTATTTCGCCTTCCATATATATATAATGATCAGCTCAAAGATAGATCCCAGTATTCTGCCCAAACAGACCGGCGGCTTAAAGGCTGAAAGGACTTTTCATCGCGTTACTTTTACGCCCTCTAGTGCAAAGCCCGGCGAGACATTATACGTCAGCGTCCCCACGCTCTCAGAAAATCTTCTCTTAGTGCCTGGCACCCTGGCGCTGCGGTTTGATTTGGCCATACAACCAACAACGGCCGACAAACGCCATTGCGTTAACAACATCGGCCGCAACATCGTCAATAGGATGAAAGTTAAATTTGCCGGAGAATGCCTTTTGGATCTCAACAGGTATGACCTTTACCACACTTACAAAGATCTATTCATGTTGCCCAAAGAGAGAGATGTGCTGGTGGAGCAGGGCGTTGGCACTGATACCTTGAGAAAGATGAGAAGTAGTTCATCCAATAAGGGAAGTGATGCAGAAGCTACGGCGCTATCAACGGCCTATGGCACCAAATATGTCATCCCTTTGGATTTTGAAGTTCTGAAGACCCATGGTGTCTTTTACCCCAGAATCTTATCATCTGATATGCAGTTTGAAGTGACGCTGGCGGACACCACTAACTTACTGCAGGGCACTGATTCGGCTTTGACTGGGGCGATTCACGACTACAGTATGACCAATCTACAGCTGCAGTATGAAACCATTCACAGCGATACCTTAGCCCGCAGTGCCGCCGGTGAATACTCTGCTGGCAAGGCTTTTCTCTATGACCACGTGCATCATCACAAGACCATCCCCGTTCTAGACAAGACCCAAGATTTAATTACCGAAACGGTGAATATACCCCGCAGGTCTCTGTCTGGGCTGCTGCTGCTCTTCGTAAAGCCGTTTTCGGCCGGCCAGAGAGATTCAGAGAAGTTTGTCAATCCGAACATTACCGACGTCAAAGTCAATATCAACGGCGTTCCTAATAAGATTTACTCGCAGGGCCTGAAGCCGGCCGACATTTACAAAGAAGTAGTAAGGACGGTTTGGCGACCACATAAGCCCCCAGCAATTCTTTCATGGCAATAAATATGCCCTGTGGGTGGATCTAAGAACCTCAGAGGACAATGACATCCACGGCCAGGGCTTAAAACTGGTCAGCACACAAGACGGCGTCACTTTGGAGATAAAACGCACAACAAATTCTAGCGCGGGCAATGATGACAAGATCAACTGCCACATCTTTGTCGTCGGCGATGCGCAAATGAACATAGAAGGTAATCAACTTCAGTCCATTGCCTATTAAATCCATCGGCTTTTAAGATTAAAAAAAATAATAGATATACCATGTTACGCGTTTTTGTAAAGCTAAAAAACGGAGATGATTTGTATTTTAAGTCAAAAGATATTGCCACGGCTTTAGGCTATGTTCGGGTATCTGAGGACTATAAGAAATTCCTGAGGCCGCGCGATTTCACCGCTCCCTTGCACCCGGCATTGCATATTAAGATTAAAAAAATATAAGAGCCAATTTTTAGCAGCATCGGATTTTAAGATTAAAAAAATAATACTGATATACCATGATACGCGTTTTTGAAAACCCACAGCTAAATCTAAAACTCAATACCCTAAAAAAAGGAGATGAATTGTATTTTAAGGCAAAAGATGTTGCTAGGGCCTTAGGCTATGTTAGTGAAAAAAATGCTATAAGAGACCACGTATCTGAGGAGTACAAGAAATCCCTGTGTGATATAAGGGGGCATCGAAATAATGCCCCCTTGAATGAGCAGCCAAACACCGTCTATGTTACTGAGCCTGGTCTGTATGAGTTAATTTTTAGCAGTAAGCTGCCCAGCGCCATAGAATTCAGAAAGTGGGTGTTTTCAGAGGTATTGCCGCAGATACGCAAAACTGGCTGTTATGAGTTCAAAAAGGATATAAGGGCCATCACGTGCTTTAAGATCGAAAATGAGTTTGACTTACATAAAAAAGTAATAGATTATATCCGCCGCTTTCATAATCTTCTCCTTGTCGCCGGGCTCGGAGAAAACCAAGATAGCCGGGAAAAGCGCATACAAAGCTGGCAAAAGGGCTATCAGAAAGGGCAACCAGATCTTATAGTGCAAAATTCGCATAAAAATTATAACGGCCTCTGTATAGAATTTAAGACACCTAAGGGCACGGGAGAGGTATCTGAGGCGCAAAAAGAAATATTACGACGCTATGAGCAAGAGGGCTATTTAACGCTGGTCAGCCATGACTACGATGAGATAGTTGACGTCTTAAAAGAATACTGCTGCGGCCTCAGGATGCCTTGCCCGCGGTGTCCAAGGCGCTTTAAAACCGAAGAAACATTGGCGGCGCATCTAAAGGTGATCCATCGTATTTGATTTTAAAGGTAAAACATCTTTAAGATATAATGATCAGCGCCGAAGAATTTAACAAAGCCATCAAAGAGGCCGAAACCATGACAAAGTGGCGCGATTTAGAAGTCGGGCGCATTTATAAGATTGTGGGCTATGATGTCTTTGAGATACACGCGGCCGAGAGTATGAAGCTGACCCTGGAGGATGGCGATAATAATTTTTACACTATGTGGGCGCCGCAGCGGGTAAAAGAGACTTTAGAGGGCAAAGAATATACGCATATACGGAGTAATGGGCTCAAAAAAAGCCGTTGTGGCAATAATAGCTATTGGAGCTTTAATGCGGTCAAAATAGAAAAGAAAGATATGTTCTCTTAAATATAATGAGTTCCTGCGACAGCGACAGTAGTATTTTAAGCGCCGATGAATCCCGAAGCGACTGGAGCTACAGCGACATCAGTAGTGCCGATGACTCTTTACATAGCAGCGATTGGACCCTCAGTGACACGGACAGCGACGATTCATGGACCTTAGAATACGGAAAAAAAAATGCCACGGCCGAATGAAAGAAAAACCTGAAGGCCGGATTAATAATAGTAAGTTTTATGCCACGGAAAAAATGATGCTATGGCTTTTTTTTATTCGCTGCGGTATCATTATTTGAGGGTATAGTTTTTATTAGTATAAAATGAATTGTGTACATTGCTCTAAAAGCTTTACCTCTGAACGCCGTTTACGGCAACATGAACTCGCCAAAACCTGTCAGACCCAGTGTCCTTTGTGCGGAAAGAACTTTTGCCGTTTACAGCGGCTACAGTCGCATTTGAAAAGTAAAATATGCTTGAAAAGGCCTATAGTGGCACCGTCGGAAGAAAGAGCGTCTGAAGAATATGACTTTGGCGATTTAGAGTGCTACGACTGCGGCGATTTGATGGCGCGCTGCGATTGCCCGCATATAGAACGTCTGAATAAGGAAAAAAAGCAGTTAGATGAGCGCTTTGGCAGCGGTGCCTATTTTGACGACATTGAAGGCGTGCCCTGGGAAAATCGCCCACATTGGACTTCTGTGCATCACGGCGGCTGTAGAGACGTTAGAGATTCGGAAAATCACATTTGGCGGTGTTTATATCCGCTCAAAGATAGGATGCCGCGACGGCCCGAAGAAGTGCTTTACTTAGATAATTCGTGCCCGGCCTGTAAAAGGACGTTTTCGTCTAAACAGGCACTACATTATCACCGCGCCCATAACGTCTGTGGCGGCGGTGGATATAATGCGGCCGAAGAAGAGTATTATGACGCGCGGGCGCAAAAGTACGAAGATGACTTTGCCGCGGCCCATAAAGAGCGTATAAAGGAATTAGGACAATGGCTCAAAGAGCGCTATTAGAAAAGTGTCTAGGGCAAATAATAATGATGCTGCTGTTTTTTCTCCTAGGCTCAAAGAGCGCTATTAGAATCCAGAAAAAGTGTCTAGGGCAAATAATAATGATGCTGCTGTTTTTTATTCTATTACATTATTATTATAATATTTATTCTATTAGTAATAATATTATAATAATAGCAGCATCATTATTATTTAGCCCATATACTTTTTTTTTCATATTCTAAACCGCCCATTATTAGCCATTTTTTTTTTCATATTCTAAACCGCGGAGATAAAAAAACAGCAGCATCATTATTATTTAGAGCCCATATACTTTTTTGGCAACTCTACAAAAGCCGTGGCATCTTTTTTTTCATATTCTAAACCGTGGAGATAAAAAACAGCAGCATCATTATTATTTAGCCCTAACATTATTCTAACGCGGCGAGAGCTTCTAATGGGCCGGCCGTGACATCTTTTTTTTTCGTATTCTAAGCGGCGCCCTGATAAAACCCCATCATCTTTTGTCCGCAGCGCCTTGAAAATCGGCCGTACAGTTGTGGCCCTCAAATTCCTCTTCTTTATAGATTTCATTGCAGTGCAAACAGCGCATTTTCTTCACTTCTTCTGGGGCGATGACACAATCACTCGACGGCGACGACGTTAAGCAGTCCATATATCTAAAGCCTTGATGTGCCCGCCGGTAGGGGGGTTTTTTGTCTGGATTTTTTGGCACAGGTTTTTTAATATCTTCTTCAACCCGTGGTATAAAGGCACTTCTACCTATGGGTTGTGGTGCTACATTATTTTTTTGTTCTTCAATGCTGCAAAGCGGAATGGCACTCATGGTGCTGATGGATTTGTGGTTCCAAGGTCTGTCATGGCTGTTGATTACAGGAGAAACATTTAACTTCATGGCCCCAGTGACCATAAAACACTGAAGCTTCACAGTATTTTTACAAAAAGCAATCATGTGGAACGACATGGGTGTTTGATCTTCTGTGCTAGCAGTGCACGGCTCATAGGTAAAATGAACCACTTCTCTTTGGCCCGCCTTAGTCCGATAAGGCAATAGGGGTTGATTGCTTTCATCCACCAATCGAAAGCCAATATTACAGAGATAACCGGTTGTTATAGTAAGAGTGCAAATTATTAAATGATAACCCTCAACGCACACTTCAAATTCTTCTACATCTTCCCAAGTGCTATTTTTATTATAGAGTTTTTCATCTAAATAATACACGCAATCTTTATAGGTTCTGTAGGGATTTTCCATTATATCTTAAAGTGAAAGAACCGTCAGAGTGCTAATGGTCATGTGATTATAAGGACTATTTCTCTTGTCGGCAATTCCATTGACGCGAAGTTTGCCCGAGTCATCGGCCCGCACTTGAAGCTGGACTTTTTTCTTCACTTCGGCCACCATATGAAACGTGACGACGCTTAAATTCTCTGTAGAGTTGATCGGCGGTTCAAATGAAAAATGGGCCGGCTCTCGTTTATTCGTCTTAGCGCGCATAGGTAGAAAGGGTTTCCCGTCGTGATCCACAAATTGAAATCCCGCATTCACATGGCTCTCGGTACTAATACAAATACTACAAAGAATCAATTTTCGGCCGGGATAATTCACATCCACGCTCAATCCGGCCACATTTTGCCAAGACCCCAGATTATAATCTGCTTCGGTATCTAAAGCCGCATAAACACAATCTGCTCCCGGGCTGTAAGGATTCATATATACTACATCGGAAGCCTCATAAAGTCGACGACGGCTTCTTTACCCCACATAGCTAAGGTCACTAAGGCCGAGAACCGTTCGGCCGTTTTATTGGCCGCCAACTCTTCTTTGAGCCGCTCTACCTCGGCCCTCAGCGCCATTACTTCTTCTTCCAGACTCTTTTTTTCGCGCATAAATTCGACGGCCTTTTGTATACTTTCTACGCTCATATCTATATTAAAAAGCCATAGATTTTTAAGATATAATGAACCCAGAACATATTCCTTGTAATGCTCTTATCGTAGGACCCACAGGTTGCGGTAAGACTCAGTTTGTCGTAGAACAACTTTTAGGTACCTTTTAGATACAAGTTTGACTACATTGTACTCCTTTGTCCTACTTATGTAAATAACAAAACTTGGAGCGGTATAGGGAACAAAAGACGATGACTTCTTTTGTAGACATTATCCTAGACCCCAATGAACTCTCAACGCATTTAAAATTTTGGCATCGGCAGTGGGGGCACATCACCGAGACGCAAACGTTACTTATTCTGGATGATATTGCCTGCGGCGATGATGTAAAAAAACGCACTTCAGAGCTAGTAAAACTGGCCTTTTCCGGGCGCCATGATAATATTTCCGTATGGTTACTCTCGCAGCAGCTGACCAGCGTCAGTAAGCCCTTTAGAGAAAATATCGGCTCTTTAGTAGTCTTTTACACGCCCAGCAAAAGCGACCTAGAAACCATCCTTAGCGACTATGGCGGCGAAATAACCAAAGAGCAGCTACAAGAACATATGCGGCATTTAAAAGTCAATCAGTATTCTAAAATGATTTTTTCCCTAAGATATCCTTACAGCGTGAAAAATCTATGATTTTTCTAATATACATGAACATCGAAGAGCTATTAGATGAGCCGCCCACACAGCTGGGTGATGATCAACTGAAAGAACAGCTTAATGTTTTAGTCAGCAGCGGCAAATGTAAAGAAATGATCGGCAAAGAACTGACGCATGAACAAGTCAATCAGCTGTCTGAAGCCGATGTGAAGAAGTTCTATAAGCGCTATGAAGTGGCCCTGGCCAGTAAAACCACAGACGCCGTCGCCGACTCTGCTATAAAGCTGGCCACTAAACTACTTGGACTTGCACTGCCCATAGACGACGTCCAGCAATTACAAAAAGACTTAAGTGAGGACTATATCATCGCCCAAGAACTTAAGATCACTTGTGGCTGGTTGTCTTTAAAATGCGGCAAGTTAATGGCGTTGGCCAGCGGAGCACTTCACATAGCGCAGCACATCGACTTACAAGAACTTACGACGTCTTGGAGCGACTTCAAGAAGTCACGACTAAGTCAGCCGCAAGTCACCGCAAGTCCGCCACAAGAACTTGATCAAGTCGAGTCAACAACTTAATCAAGTCACCATAAGTCATTTTCAAGTTACTTGATAAGTCGTCAAGTCCTTAATATATGAGTGACACCGAGCAGAAAGAAGATACTACTACCCCCGCCGCGGCCGAACAAAAGATCACCAAGCCAAAGGCGCCCGGCAGAGTAGCGGCGGGAAAAAAGCTGGCCGAGCTGAATAAAAAGAATAAAGCCAAAAAAGACCCTTCTTCGGAATCTAGTGACGGCTGGGATATCAATCCGGGCTACGTCATCGGCGGCCTTGGCCTTTTAGTGGCCATGGGCAGCTTATACCTACAGTGGAAATCACAGAAGCCCGCCGTGCATCTTGAGCCCGTAATACACCATGAACCTAAAGAAAAAAAGCGCTCTAAGATCCCCGAGATGGAATAGAACAGCGGGGGAAAATTCTCTTTGCAGTTAATATAGAATGCCCTCTACATTGATGAAGACCGCTGAAGAAGCCGCCGTACTTACTTCTCTCGTCGCCGCCGTTGGCTGGGTCGGCAAAAAGGCCCTAAAAGAAACCTTCACTGGCGACCCCAGCAGCAGCGTGATGAATTACGTTAAAATGACCGCCGCCGTCGCCGGCAGCATCGCTTTGAGAGATTACCTGATCAAAGAAAAATACCTGCCCAATAGTATCTAAAAATCATAGATTTTTAATATAATGGTTAGTGTCATCGCCGGAAGCATCGCCGCAGCCTTAGCCTTTACAGGCGCCAACTACGGCGGCCGCTATTTAGACAAACTGATTCACGGCGACAGTAAAAATGAATTAGCCGCCGAAAGAAAACGCCACGATCTGGCCATGGAAGCCTATGAAAATGCCCTCGCCGCCTATAATAAAAAAAGACAAGCCTACCGCGACTGGTTAGATGAAAATTACCGCGATAAAATGCAGGCCGATAAGAATTTCCAAAACACCGATTACGCCTTTAAGCTCTACGCACAGACGCATCCTCACTTTGCTCTGAAAAAGCCACCGCAGTTTAAAGATTATTACACACCTTCTAAAAGGCAAAAAAATAATGAATTAATGTTTCTAGGCATTTCAGGCCTGGCCATCGGAGGCGCCGTGGCCTATTATATATGATCGTCTTTTTGAACAGCGACCAGAATCCTTTTATAACTTATTTAAATCCGCCGATCAGAGCCCACAAGGTCCGACTCATAAGTTGCTCTTTGTACAATTCTTGGCATAATTTAATAGCCGGCTTTATAATGAAAGGCAGCAAGCAGCATCTCATTCCTAATTCGCATTACACGCCGCAGACGCTGGCCAAAGAACTCGCCAAACTCGGTGTCACTTTAACAACAGGGCTGCCCCACGAATGGAGCCTTACACACGACAAAAGCACCACACTGAATCAGCGCATTAAAGACCTGATCGGTTATAAAGTGGTGACGCTGGCCGGTCAAAATATCGACACATTTCATTGGAATGTCCCTTCTAATTATGAAATCCATTGTGACTTAGTTTATACATATGAAAATGGCAGTCGTTCGAATGTGATGGCTAAATTCCCGCCTAAAGGTAATCCCTTTGAACTGTAGAATACAATCCCTATACATTTATATCATGATTTGTCTTGCGACTTGGTTTCGGAAATAACACATCAGTCCATTAAAGTTGACGGAGAAGTTGTAAATTTTAACAATAGAAAGATAAACCTTGTCTTGGAATTCATATAATGCCTAGACAAACTTAAGAGAATTTATTATGGACCTCAAGGCTATTGGAGAGGAGCCTCGGCTATTAAGAAACTTGCTGTAGCGGCTAGAGTCTCTGAAGACACAGCGAAGAACTGGTTAAAAAAACAGACCCTCTGGCAGGTTTATCTTCCCGTTCCTAAATACATTCCTAGACCCAGCTTTACCGTGAATGCTCCAAACGAAGTTCATCAGGCGGATCTGCTTTTCTTGCCGCACGACAAGGTAAAGAGAAAAACGTACAAATATGCCTTGACTGTCGTGGATATCGCCAGCAGATACAAGGACGCTGAGCCCATAACCAGTAAGGATTCAGGAGAAGTCGCCGGAAGCGCTAAGTAAGATTTATAAGCGCGTTTTGAAATGGCCTAAGCTGCTGCAAGTGGATGCGGGGACAGAGTTCATGGGCGCTGTCACTAAAACGCTGAAAGACCACGATACTAAGATCAGGAGAGCTGAAGCAGAGTACCACAGGGGTCAAAGCCTCGTTGAAAGATTTAATCGCACCCTAGCGGAACGGTTGTTTGGATATCAGTATTGGAAAGAACTTAGCAGATCCATCCAAAAGCAACAGGGAGTGGGTGCAGAGACTTCCAGAGGTCATTACGGCTTTAAATAATGAGGAAACAAGGGCAACGGGAATGAAACCTAAGGATGCCATAAAGAAGAAACACGTCGAACACAAATCCTACGTTAGGAGTTCAAGAGCGGTAGGAATGAAAGAAAAAAATTGCCCAGGGCATAGTACGTCAGATATCTTGTATCAGCCTGGAGAACTGGAAGGAGGATCCAAAAGAGCTACGGATCCTAATTGGTCTTTGAAAACGTATCAGATCTCAAAGTCCTATCACCAAAGAAGGACAGCCTGTGTTGTATTACTTAACAGATGGTCCAAGCCGTGGATTTCGTTAAAGAAGAGCTGCTCATAGTTCCCAAGGATTCAGAGTAGTGCTGCACCACGCGCCTGATTACACTCTAAGCACGTCAAACGTATATTACCTACAGAGTGACCTTTCTTATTATTTAAAACGGTCCACAGAAAATTGCTGATCGTCCGTTTGGTTCAAAATCCCAGAGTAGCGGTATGTTACACTTAGCACACCTTGCGTTGGGTTTATAAACATCGGCGACGCAAAGGTCAAACTCTAATTTTTTGTGCTCATCGTGCCACTTATAACGCAATAGCTTCTTGTTAATATTCTGCTTAGCTATTTCCTCGGGCGTATTATCGTACCGCATTGCCGGCCCCCATGCCCTTTTCAACTGTGCCGCATATTCAACCCGACTGACGGCCGTATAGATCAGATTGCTCCAACAGAGCCGCTGATCAATAATCCACAGATTTTCTTTTATAGTCAATCCCTGCGCACTATGAACGGTCATACAATAACCCAGCCGCCAATCTGGATGTTTCATAATTTTATCCACCAACGCCAGCGGCACCCACGCTATATCGTGTTTGACGGCATTTTCTAAGATCACCTGCGTATAAGGCACCGTAATTGATTTTTTTTGTCTTGTATCGCGCGGCCTATAAGACACCGGCACCAAATGCGAAGTAAACTTTTCCCGATGCCGCCTTAACAGATCTTTTTCAATCCTCGCCTGCACCGCCCTTTTACTACTAAGCACCAAATCCGTCGGCCGCCACTCCTGCAAAAACACCTCATAATCCCGCGCCTTCATATTTTTCCTCATACATTTACACTGCTCAACATCGGTTAAACCTCTCAATGCCCTTTTAAACTTCTTTATCTGCTCATCTTTACTTCTATAATCGGCCTGTGTTTCTTCATGGTAACAAAACGCCTTAAGCCACCAATGCGGCATTTCTCCGGCGATGGGCGGCGGCTGACACGGATCGCCCGCAAAGATCACCTGCGTTTTCCCCTCTAAGAACTCTATAAACTCCTTCAGCATCGGCAGCGGCACCGTACAAATCTCGTCCCAAAGAATAACCGGCGGGATCTCTTTTATAGCCTCAGGCACCCACTTTTCGCCATTATAACGGAAAAAGCTATGATAAGTTTGCGCATCATGCCCCTGCGCCACCAATTCCCTTTCTAACCGATGCGTCGGCGTCAACACTTTGACCTTCGGAAACAAATTCAGCACTCTCGTCGTCTTCCCACTTCCGCCGGCCCCATAAAGATACGAAAACCTCTTATAGCTTATAGGATCTTTGACGCTAGGCCATATTTCCTGCGTCGCCTCTCTTTTGCCCTCTTTATGATTACCGCAGTATTTCACCCTTTCTCGCCAAGTCCTCATCTCTTCATTTTTTATACGCCATTGTCCACTTTCGGCCATCTCATCTTTGACATAATACATTTTCATCTTTTCCAACACCTCAGGCCTTATATACAAACTATCCGTGGCCACCCTAGGTATATCTTCCTTATCAAACCGCAGCAGCATCGTCAAAAGATTAATATGAGCATACGACAACATAGAAGCCCTTAAATGATAATACTGCGCCCTATAATCGTTATAATAACACAACACTTTGCCATCGCCGCCAAAGTCATCTGTCCGCACCATAGTATTTTCTTTATGGGCCTTTTTTATTAAAAAGTTCAGCTCTTCATCATCAGTTATCAAACGCCGCTGCATATGTTTTTCTCCTGCTCTGGCGCCCTGCGTAAACTTACCAATAACAATCCGCGCCGCATGATTATCCGCCGGCAGCCACTGTGTCTTATCACCGTGGCAAAGAATGGCCTCGTGCGCCGTATACTCTAATAGTCCACGCTCTTCAAAGAACTTTAACAACGGCACCGGAATCCAACCTTTCTCTTCTATATGCTTACCATACCACGCGTAAATAATAGGATGAAGCCCCTCTTTAAACTTCCACGCCGTCAACTTCACAAACCCATTAGCCGGCGCCTCATAACGCCCATCTAAAGCCACCCTAAAGAACTGCGAATCCGGATGTCCATACCGCTGATAATAAGACGCCGCATCTCCCAGTCCCTTAAAGCTGGCCGGATAACAATGCTTCATGTCCAGCGACACATAATCTTCTTTTTTGTACTCCATATTCCAAAGACCGCCATGACCATGTTCAACGCACGCCAACGCAATCTCCGGCAACTCTTTCGGCGTCGGCTTCCAATGATTTCTTTTTCTCGCGGCCACAAAGTCTAAAGAACTACTACAAAATACCTCTTCTCTAAAATCCTCGCCCAATATCTCACAGGCCTTTCTTATTTTTTCATCCTCCACCTGCGGCCGATAAAGCGTCCCATCCTGCGTAATAAACTGCGTCCCCTCCGCATCTAGCAGCCATATAGAATTCTCTTTAATAAAATCACTGCCATCACAAAGAATATTACCGTCAATGTCAAATTCCGTCCACAGCGGATTCACATCTTTATACACTTCTACTCTCTTTTTCTTCGGAAACCTCACATCTCTCCACGCATGACCATTATGCTGATAAATATTTATAGCCGGTCCATTGCCTCTATACTTATCTGTGCCAGAATAAATAAACCCGCCCATAATGTCTAGCACAACAATGCGCCTCTTTATAGCCACTTCTAATTTCTTTATTGCTTCTATAGTACCGCCACACCTCTGTGTATTTTTTTCCCATGTCCTTATAGCCTTTTTTCGTTCGTCAGTTAAACTGCCGCCTTTCGTAGAGTCTGTAAAATATTCTCTAATAAGTTTGGCGACACAGTTGCCGGGATGTCTCATCGGCTGTAGCTTTTCTGCATCGGGCTCTTTTATTTTATAACCCAAGTAAATAACCACGGTTACAGGATACGCCTCATCGTAATACAAAGAGTCAATGCCCACTAAAGCGCCGGGCCTAGTATTTTTATTCAAGATAAATAGATCTTTACGATTACTTGCCCGAATAGGATTTCTCCCCTCTTCAACTATCCACTGGCGGCCATCGTATTTTATAAATGCTAACTGCAGACGAAAATCCCCTTCGGGCAGTCTATTAATAATATCTTCCGCGCGTTCTTCAGTCATCGAAGCATCTGTATTTTTTTCTATAAACGTTGTAAAAACTATATCTGCATTTGTGTTATCGATTACATTCTTTCTGAGACGCGCTATTTCTTCATTTGCAATAGGAGGTAACTCGCTTTGTAATAGCCAGTCAATAGCGTCCATATATCTATATATATTTTATATTCAATAAACAATACCAACCGACGATGTCTCCAGCAGCAGTAAGGGGTTTTGCCATTTTTAATCTCCGGGCCCCAAAACGCCATAATTGGTGCAGTGAATCCCTGCTGCCGACACCCCTCGATCTACGCAGGCAGGGCCTGCATATTTCAAGGTCCAAACGGAACAAACCCTTACTGCTGCTCGGTCTGATCCGCTTGAATCCTCAACAACAAATGGGAACCCGATATAAACGATGAGGATGAGAAGCCTGTCCAAGCCATGGCTGCTTTACCCATTGTGCGAACCAGTGCTTTCAGTTTCTTTAATTATGAATCTTTGGTGGAGAGAGACGATTCCATGGCACGGCTGCCGACTCGCAAAATGTATTTTATCCGGCAAGTGCCACAAATGCCACTTTGGGTCTTGAAAGTATTTTTTATCAATTCTGTTTCATTTTGTATCAAAACCCTTAGTGTGTTTATAAGAGGATATCTTAAAGGTATCAAACAAAAGAAGAAAGGATTTAAACTCAGAGTGTTTCCCGTCAATCACCTCTACTGGATTAATTGCTATCATAATAGCCGGTCCTTATAAAGTTAGTGAAATACTATTTTACATTGCACGTGCATCAAAATATTAAAACGGAGCATCGACGGAGAAAGGGGAATTGATTTTTTGAGAAAGGATTTAAGAATTGTTTTCTTTTCTCTAACCACATCTCAGACTACAACTCACAGTTTTGCGGACTACGGCAACAAGGAAAAACAAAACAAACTCAAAAAGAAAAAACAACAACAACAACAACAAAACACAACAATAACAACAGAAAAAGAAAGACAAAAAGGAAAGAGAAAAACGAACAAAGGAATTAAACAACAACAACAACAACAACAACAAAAACATAAACAGAAAAAAAGGCAAGTTATATTGAGGGACTGAGCTTGTTTATTGGCAAATCTCTAATCTAAATCACCAGTCTTACATTAAGGGGGTGTTTACACGGCACTAGGATCATCCTAGCAGGCGAATCATCCTACCTGCTATACATTTACTGTATTCTGTTTACATAGAAATCATAGGATCATCCTACTAAACAGAATGCAGTAAATATATAGCAGGTGATGATTCGCCTGCAAGGATGATCCTAGTGTCATGTAAACACCCCCTAACTGGCTCGTAAAGTCCTTTAATATTTCATTCTCCTCATTAACTTCCTTTGCGTTCGTTCTGTAAAAGGAATAAAACTTTGGTTAATAATCGTGAGAAAAGAATAAAGAGCTGTACATTTGGTACAAAAGCTGGAAACGGTTGGGTTTGTGTGACACCACGGCGCCTCATGCACACAAATTTCAGCCAAACCCGGAGAAACATCATATGGGAATATAGCCCTCCTCCGTTTCGCTATTTCACGGGTGACCAATGAGGGTGAACCAAGTAAAGGATGCGGGCTTTTTCTCAAGCTTGTCAGAACTATATTGCTCAGACTCAAAACTACTGGCGAAATTAGAAAAATATGACAAAATATAAATGTCACCAGAAGGACTGGCATATTTACAATACCTGTCAACCACGTTTGCCACAATAGCGTCTAACAAGCTGTAGCAAAGTATTCAAAGTACCATTGGGTAGCCAACTTGGGAGCTTGCAGCCACAGACAGCACGAATATTTGGAGAATAGGGATCGGAGACGCGCATACCCCAATATCGACGCAGGCGTTCTTGACCCAAATGGCAGTTGTTTTTAATCAGGTCGTAATTGTAGCCCATCAAACTCTGCATTCGTCTTTGGGCTTGTTGTGGTGTGACTCTCCCCTTTGAGGATGGAAAGGCAGTGCCATACTTCTGTCGAGTCCAGGTGTACTCTGCCCCACTGTCGTCTTTCATTGTGAGTACCTAAATGAATTAAAAGAACCGGATCAAAACAAGACGTGAAAAGCCAAGTTAATGAATAAACATTGGGAATGTGAAAACGATAAGTGCAAGATCGAATTTACAGGGTTGATTCCCGTTAAAACATTACCATTGCTCGTCGGCAATTTTCAAATATACCCCTAAAAGAAACTGGAACTCTTTTTGCTGTTGTCCTGGCTTAGAAATTTCAACCCCTAAAAGATATCAATGATAAGGGATAATTTTATTCCTAGCTAGGTTTGATGGTTAAACTCAGGTTTTGTTTGAACATTTTCCGTCAGTAAAGTTTTTAAACATTCAGTTCTCTAGTAAGAATTTCCTCCTCAACACCTTAAAAGATATCAGGGAAACATCGAGATCCTGTATTCCATATTCAACACCATAAGAGATACCAAACCGTTAATTTTAACCTCTTAGAGATACGATGAGAGCATCCCAGATGTTTTTCGATGTAAAAATTGCCCCTCCACCCCCGCCCACCTCCCCCCAGTTGCAGTTAAGTTTTCTTTATTTTGTAAATAGGGAAAAAGGAATATGCTGATGGCCCTCGAGCTCGATGCCTCTACGAAGGCTAGAATAATGGAAATAGCGCATGGTCTAGTGGTCACTGAGGAGTCCATTACTGTCTTTAGGAGTAAGAAAAGGCAACGTTGTTCAATAATCAAGATAATCTTTAACGTTAAATCATTTTACCTTGCATTTTCTCCACCACGAGCAGTCTTTAGTTTTGGTGGGTCTGGCGTCATAAAGATGGCTTCTTCCATCACCCATGTATTCCAAGACACATTGTCGTCCGTCAGTCATCTCTAAGATCAACCCAGAGTGTGCAACAGCGCAATATCTAATGCCCTTGAGAAGCGAAAGGTTGCGGCGAATGACGTAGATTCGGCTGATTGGTCGGGAAGAGCTGCACCGAGCTGTTAACAAAAACCCATAAAATTATTGTCCATCGATATACGATATGTCTCTTCCTCTAAATCTACACTAAGGTGAAAATTTTTCATATTGTTATTTCTTACAAGATATTAGATATGGTTGAAATACACCAATACCGCAAAATTGCAACGAATAGTGATCCGTACTAGTTAGCCACTGGGCAGTGTATACAATTTTTTCTTTATTATGTTTCTAAATTTACATTGCCGTGATTTAGAATTCGTAATACCTTCAGTTTGGTCTGGTACAACCATTACAGCTACAAATCCAAGTATCAGTAGAGGTAGAATTGTCATCTTGGCTGATATTTGTTTGGTTTGTCGACTTCAGCTTTCTAAACATAATATTGTAAAAAAAGTCATCAATACTAAAACAATGGATATTTGGTGGAGTTCAAGCCATTCATTATGAAAAGTTTCCTTCCTTTTTCAATCTCTCAATACCACTCGGAATTGTCTTCGTTCTAGCTGCTCAATGATTTGATAGTATACCACCATCTATAGTAGTAGTGGTTAATAAAAGTCCTTATGACACATAATTTTTTATTTTCAAACTTAGTTATTTTTAGAGAGCATAGCGAAGATCTTTTTACCCGGGTTTTCCTCACCTCGTATTTTCTGAGATATGAAGGTTTCAAATGTCAAAATGCAAATTTGATGACGTAAGAGGAGGCAACACTGCAAACTTCTCATGGGTTTTACAAAAAGAGGACTTCAATTCAAGGGCCAAAGTTTTTACTAAACAACAGGCTTTGCCAATGGAAATGAGTTACAAATGGAAAAATACAAGTAATTTAAACTCTCTTGTTTTTGTATAATAAATGATTACTCCTCTTACGTTATCACATTTGCATTTTGAAATTTGAAACCTTTATATCTCAGAAAAAAACAAGATTAAAAGATCTTTACTATGCTTTCTTTCAAGAACTGAGTTTGAAAATAAAATATTATCCGTCATAGGGACTTTAATACGAATGTATTATCTAATGAATTTATCCAGTGGATAAGAGTTTATCAATTCAGATTGGGCTGTCCGCTAGTTATGCAATAGACCATTTCACGGTTCTAGTCGTTCAACCTCAGCCTCAACAGCGCGAAATATATTCTTTAGAAATTGAAATTTGATTTTTGATTTTTTTGAATTTAAAATTCCACGGGCTGTAGTCAAATTCTAAAGAATATACTACACGCTGTCGAGGCTGAGGTTGAACGACGAGAACCGTGAAATGGTCTATTGGGACTCAACACAAATCTTACTTACATTTTCCACGACCAAGTTCTCTCTGATCTGCTAGTGATGACCAATGCTTAAACCCTTATTTATATAATTTCATGAGTGCTGTCTTTGCAGGACATCAATCATGCCAGTTCCTCCTTTGCAAGAGTATCGCATTAATCGCGTTGAAACAGGAACAAAATCACGTCATGATATGAGTCAAGTAGTCAAAGTATGAGTAACATACAAGGTGTGTTGAAAGATGGAGTTTGTTACATACATCAATTGTCGACAAATAAAAATCATACTGAAAGAAAAAGCTAATTAAAGAGGAAAGTAAAAAAGCAATCAGCTTGCTTACGGTATAACTGCTAACTGCTACCGTAACTAACTTTTCGTTAGTGAGTCAATTGCAAAGTAGTAGCTGCTTTTAGTACTTAAAACCACTCAATGAAGTTAAATAAACTAATTGACACGTTGAAAGGTGAACGTAAAAGGTGAAGAAGACTACTCTCGTTCTCGAGCTTGAACTTTGTATTCATAAATACGTTTGAGTATAGTTATAGTACAGAGCAAAATATAGGTCATCTTGATACAACAGAAGTTAACGTTTACATAATGTTATATGTATGATGTTACCCTGGGAACCAGAGGTTTATTTCTATCTTGCTAGTGACGTTTGTAATTTTGACGGTTCTGTTCGCAAGAAAGAAGAAAAATGGATGTGGAATGAAACGATGTCTTCCCGGTGTCTTTCCGTTAATTGCTCCCACGGAGTTTCAGCCTTTTTCAGCCTGATTATCAAACAATCGGAAATCGTGCATGCAAGACGGAAGTACGAGACTGGCACAACAGGGAACTTCATTGCAGGGACATTCTTATCGTGTGACTGCAGCACGTTTTCATTGAAAATTCTGCCTCTGGGGACAACATCAGTCCTCGAGCTCGACGAGTCCCATGAATTTAAACTAGCCGTTTGAATTTGTGTGAAGTGGGCACAGTAAGGACAATTTGACCCAAATATTTGGGATTTTTAAACACTTTATGTTTACCGATTATCAGTGTGTATTTATTTCAACATTTGAGGACCAGGTTGGAAAAAAGCCTTGCTTTACCTGTTATATCCTCGTTAAAACAAAGAGTCTTTTTTATTTTTTTTTTTATTTTTATCTTTCGTATTGTGTGCACTGTTCGTGGGGCCTTACCTCTAAAACAAATACCCAAATAAAAAGGGAAAAAGAAAAAGATTCCTTCGTATGTAAAAAACGTGCAACGAGGGGACGTATCCCCACTTCAAGTCCCTGTAACCACAGGCTTCCCACCAATGGAGCTGTATCGAGTTCCCGTTTTGTTATTGAAGGTTTGGGAACCTGTGTTGTATTTTTTCAACCGACCAAACTGGTAGCTGGTATAAACGTTGAGAATGCATGGCTGCTTTACCTTTGGTGCAAGCCATGGCCAGTGTTTTAAATTTCTTTATCATACAATGGGTGCAAAGCCGCGCGCTAATCAAAGTCAAAAGTGTCAATAAAAACGACATCATTTGTATTGATTTTTGCAGAATTGTATAATAAAATGTTGTTGGTCGATTAATCAGGGAATACATCGCCTAAAGGCTCGCCAAAATACTGCGTGACTTGTAAAAATACACAGCTGTATTACAGTGTGTATTAGCTGGTTAGTCGACCAATAACCTATATTTAATGATGATTATTTGGCTGTGGAGGAACGTTTCTAAGGTATTGCTGCTTTCAGTACTGTGGACTCGCAAAGGCTATCAAGTGTCACTCATGCAACTTGAGGTCTTGAAAGTATTTTTTAACAATTCTATTTATTTTGTATCAAAACCCCTAGTGTCCTTATTAAGAGGATATCTTAAAGTTATCAAACAAAAGGAGAAAGGATTTAAACACAGAGTGTTCCCTGTCAATCACCTCTAATGGATTAATTGCTATCATAAGAGCCGGTCCTTATGAAGATTAGTGAAATGTATTTTACATAATTTTTGCACGTGCATCAAAACATTGAAACGGAGCATCGACGGAGAAAGAGGTTGAAAGGGGAATTAGTTTATTTTAGAAATGATTTTAGAATTATTTTATTTTCTCTAACCACATCTCAGACTACATCTCAGAGCATCGATGGCTATGGAGAAAGGGGGTGGAACGGAGCATTATTTTTTATAGAAGGGGGAGTGGCAGAGTCACCAAATTTTGTCTGTGGAAATCTAGGGTGAGGATCATGTTTATATGAAATCGGGAAGTATTTATTATAAGATGTTTTCAGAAAGCTTGATATTTAAATGATTAATGATGAATATTTTTACCAATAGATAGGTCAAGAACCATTCTATCATAAATCATACACTTATATCAATAACGTAGCGTTTGTTGTTCAGGGTAGAGCAATAAAATCAGACTTGTTACCAACAAAACAGGCACTTGACTGATAATGATCACATCTTGTCCATCTTGTAATGAGCTTTTATCAGGTATTTTTAATTTCGTAAAACAGAAAAAATATTACCATAGCCGGCTGGAAAGAGCATGTTAAAAATAGCAAGACAGTGAAATTTGAAGGAATTCAATCCAAAACTCGCGAGAATATGAATTTTTGAAAAGTGTGAATTTGTAAGAAAACCTTTGCTTGTAGGCATCTCTTGCCTACCAGCGAATGTTTTCATACAAAATTTCGATTTCTGAAACTTCATATCTTCGTGAGTTTGAAATTTGCTTCATTCAAACTTCACAGTTTTACTAATTTTGACGTGCTCTTTCCAGCTATGGTAATAATTATATATATTATATATTAATATCATTCCGGACTGTGACTTTTGGAATTACATTATAAAAGCTCATTAGTTCTATCAAAGCATATCTGACAGAGCATTTAAAATTTATTTTCAATTCTTATGTACTTTCTCAGAATTATCCGCGCTAATTTGAGTTGGCTGCAAAACAGTTTAAGAAGTATGGACAAAATTCAAATTCAGTTCAACGATTTATTTGACAGCTAGTAGAAATGATATTTGGTAAAGATGGCAAGTGGCTCTAAAAGAACAGAGGGAATTAGTTTTGCCAAATTTTTCCCGTGTCGCGAAATTTCGGCATCAGTAGGGGACAAGGGCGACGGATTGGTTCAACGCCCATCATTCTCAACTGATTTGTTAAAAGTGAAGTTTGTTTGAAGTGTTCTCTCTCTTATCACAAGCGGCCATCTACGTTTTTTTCTGCGGAATCTCTTTATTTTCATCGTGAGCTCTGGTTCATATAGCGGTCTGAGTCTCGTGGGAGGAGAGAGACAGTACTTATTTTGCTCTATGTATAAAGTGCTTTGAAACATTGACGCTTTGAAAGTCGATTAATAATGGTATGACATGGCGCACGTCTAAGAACGTCCCCCTCCCCCCTACCCCCTACCACTTGTTTAGTACTTCGTTATAATTTATTATTAAATAAATAGTTGATTCCTTTATATTGGCAGCGATCGTAGCTACAATCACGGACAAAAGTCCTTGAGACAGTTATGAAATCCATACATTTGAGCTGTTACTTGATTAGGTCGCCTCTTGCTTTCCCCCCCGGGTCAATGTTGTACCAGATGATAGCCCATTCTATGGACGACATTGTGCACCTACCTCAACATTGGGGGAGAGGGGGACTAGGGGAGAACAATTAACTGAAAGTGATGGGTTTACTAGTCAAAAAGCAACATTTTTTTCGCTTTGTCTTAACCTTTTTGTCCGGCATTGTAGCATTTCGGCGCAGTATTCTACGGGTTTTAGTGTGGACGGGGAAACACTACTAAAACGGTACGTGTGGACGCGAAGCGTTTGTTGCGGTTTGGGTCCGCCGGTGAAAACGTAGCGCACGTCAAAACGTAGCCTAGGTCAATATTACAAGGCGAATATAAGGTACAAAAACGTGAATGGAAATGAATTTGCCAACGATTAAGACAGAAATTAACACAATTTACGGCCATCCTCTGGCTAACGAGAGACCTGCTCAGTTAGTCATTTTAATAATTTTAAGTACTTTAATTATTAAAGAACGTGCTTCCAACAAAATTGGTAATTTCCCTGTATTATTAGTTTAATATAAAGATTACTTGACATTTCTTTTCGCTTTTAGTCGGCAATATCACCAGTGCAATATAATGAAGAGATATAGAATGTGACTGGAAATGAGTCTGGAAGCACTAGATCAATATTTTTACCTAATGACCAGCCCGCTAATTGGTTAGAAATTAACACCTTGGCCACAAAGAACGAATTCATACCACGGCTTTCTAATGAAGTTAATTAAGTGACAGGAAAAAAAGTAGTGATTTCATTAAAAGTGCTAAATCATGCATGCAGAATATACGCTAATTTTAAGAAACGTTGTCACGGGCCGGTTCAAAGCAATAAGGGACGGACCATTAGATAGTTGATGGGGGGTTGCGGAAATCCCCCAAAAATTTCGAGCAAGCACTTAAACCGTGAAAAAATATCATGCAAGCTCACCTGCCATTAAAAAAATATCGAGCAAGCACAGAAACGTCAGTGATGTGCATGAAGCCGAGCTTTAAACTAATTGGAAGCTAAGCACATTGTTGGAAATGAACTGTTATGAGAGACCGAGATTAGTTAAACTCCTTTGCAATGCACAGTTTCGGCCGAGCGGCTCGCGCTTCGCGCTCGTCAGAACTAACATGCATATATAGTTTGAGAAGAGTAATTTAGTAGCACCAATCTTTGTGAAGGGATAAATTGTTTGTTCAAGAAACTTGTAAAGGCATTATAGGATATCCACTTGAAGTGGCTACACAGACATGTACATGACTCAACTTCTACCGAGTGGCTCGCGCTCGCATAGGCAGGAATGATTACCTAATTCTACTGATTCATCTTTGTACTTTAGTCTTTCTTGAGTGCTCATATGCGGCACTACAAAAGCATCCAGTGTCTATGAGAAAGTGCCGGTCGGAGTGAGCTGTTGTGATCACCTGTAGCTCGCAACTAGATGAATATTATCATATTCTGCCTTTACAACACTTATTTTTCTCAGGATGGGTGATTGCGTTCGTCAAAACTTTAAAAAAAACCTCTGTGTGGTGCTGCCAAGAAAAACAAGTTTGGAACTTTTTGGTCGCCGATCAGTACTTCCATGGAACAATTCCATTTCGATTCCATTGCTCAATATACAGATTTCATATAGGAATTTTGTAAAAATTCTGACTGCCGAAAGGACATTTTGTATTGTGTAACTTCATTTTTAGTATTGCATTTTAATAGTAACTTTGTTAAAAAAATATCGAGCAAGCTCATGACACACACACAAAAAATATCATGCAAGGGTTTGTGTCGTCACGCGTTGCTGCGAGGGAGACTAGGGTTGAGGCAAAAAATAAATTTCCTGCAACCACAATTCCTGCAGCCCCCCATCAACCGATCATTAGATAATTATCATCTAATGGTCCGTCCCTAAGCATCAAGTCAAGACCAAAATAAATGTTTTTTGTCGGTAATGTATATGAAAAAAATAGATTATCATTCCTGATTCAATATTTATGCTATTACTAAGCACTTCAAATTTGTGAATATGTCAATAATCAGTTAGCACCGTTAATGAGCTTTTATCAGGTATTTTTAAATTCGTAAAACAGAAAAAGAATTACCATAGCTGAAAAGAGCATGTTAAAATTAGCATGACAGTGAAGTTTGAAGAAATTAAATCCAAAAGTCGCGAGAATATGAATTTTTGAAAAGTGTGAATTTGTAAGAAAACCTTTGCTGGTAGGCATCTCTTGCCTCCAGCGAATGTTTTCATACAAAATTTCGATTTCTGAAAATTCATATCTTCGTGAGTTTGAAAGTTATTTCATTCAAACTTCACAGTTTTACTAATTTTGACGTGCTCTTTCCAGCTATATGGTAATTATATTTCTGTACTGTGACTTTTGGAATTACATGATAAAAGCTCATTATGAACTAAAACTTCAAAATTGGGCTGCCAAAAGGTTTCAACAAAGAGTTTTTCTGCCAACTTTGGCCTTGAAGCGCGCCTCTTGTGGATGAATATATCAATGCGGGTTGTTGTTGTTGTTGTTTTTTCCCCGAAATGACGTGCTCCGTAGCACATTTATAGTTTCGTGCACGTCTTTGTATTTTTGACAGATGTTTTCAAGAGCTCATTTATACACGAATAAACAATGGACAAGTCCCAATTGTTTGATAGTAAATTTTGCTCTCTTCTATGCGGATGTTAAAAGAATGTTCATAACGAGACAAAAATTACACTTTTTCTGGGTTTGAGGTATATTAAAAGTCATGGGAAAAATCCTTCATTTTTGTCTATTTGTTTTGTTTGCATTTATATTTCACAGCTCTCAACTATCATAAATTGTTGGCGGCCATGCTTTGAAATCATGCCAAAACTGAATTGAATGTCCGTCTTAAAGTGATTGATTGTTGTCCTTTTTGCATTTGACAGATGAATGTTGACTACACAATAAAAAAACTCATTTTCAAGGTCACAATTATGTGAATCATTCATTAATTATTTCGTTTTATATATTTGTACAAACAGTATATATATAGAAAGAGTATAAATTTGTTTCATTTTTTTCGGTGATGAATCCAGTTGTGAGTTGACCAATTTCAGGACTGATTTATTCTTCCTAGCATCATTCATTAGTTATTTCGTTTTATATATTTGTACAAACAGTATATATATATAGAAAGAGTATAAATTTGTTTCATTTTTTTCGGTGATGAATTCAGTTGTGAGTTGACTAATTTCAGGACTGATTTGTTCTTCCTCTTTTTAGAAATAGTAGTAGTAGACCTTTATTCAAACAGGGTAATCCTTTCAAATACAAAGTATTCTGTTATGAATAGGAGCCCCTCTTCTATCTGTTTTTCGTGCAGTGAGCTGGTTAGTACTTTGTTATACAAATGTGAGTAAAAATACACACTTAAAATAATGAAAACAGACAGGAAATTGATTTCTGTAGCCGTGCGATAGTTCAACTCTATTTCAACAACACATCATACAATGTCCAATACATCAGTATACCGCACGGTTACGGCACGGTTACGGCAGGAGTTTCAAACGTTTTAGACAATTACATGGCATCGACACGGTCACGGCACGGCGCGGTCCGTTTCGCACTCTAAAACATATCACGGTGCACAAGATCAAACGTTAATTTTTGTCCGAAGAATATTAACAGTCTAGAATAGACTCTATTATGGAAATTAGTTTCGTCGTTCTATATACGTCCTTTGTTTATTATATGTATTCTTGTTTTCGTGTATTTATTTGCGGGGAATATAAATAAATAAATAAATAAATAAATAAATTGAAATTCTTTTGACAAGCACCATAAATACATAATTATTCAATAATCTAGTTTTAATGTCATTCTAAAACGGCATGCACTCAAATTCTTAGAATTAATAATTTCACTGACCTCAAGACTACTCATCCGTTTACACAACACAGTTTTTGTTTGCTTTTAATAAGAAACGAACTCTTATATTTGCCAAGTAAATAACTTGATCAAGCTTATTACTCAACAGTTACAAGATTTATATAAATCATCTAAAAATAAGAATTTTAAAAGCCGACGAAGTTGTATTTTTATTGCGGCATATGTATCCAAATCTTTTTAAGATGACAGAACTGTATTTTATGGACTTTTATGCTTCTTAAAAGATGGATCCATTAGTTTCAACATGGTCTAAGTACAATATACTACAAAGCAATTTTTAGCAAAATTTATTTTTTACTGACTCATATTTATCTATTTGTTTTCGGTTCCGTTCTCGAAACACCATCACTAGCGCATCATAGTTTATTGCTTGCTTGTTCGTGACGACAACGGTGGGACAGGGCCATACATTTCGTTTGCTTGTTGGTTGGTTGGTTGGTTGGTTGGTTGGTTGGTTGGTTGGTTGGTTGGTTGGTTGGTTGGTTGGTTGGTTGGTTGGTTGGTTGGTTGGTTGGTTGGTTGGTTGGTTGGTTGGTTGGTTGGCTGGCTGGTTGGTTGGCTGGCTGGTTGGTTGGTTGGCTGTTGGTTGGCTGGTTGGTTGGTTGGTTGGCTGGTTGGTTGGTTGGCTGGTTGGTTGGTTGGCTGGTTGGTTGGTTGGCTGGTTGGTTGGTTGGCTGGCTGGTTGGTTGGTTGGCTGGTTGGTTGGTTGGTTGGTTGGTTGGTTGGTTGGTTGGTTGGTTGGTTGGTTGGTTGGTTGGTTGGTTGGTTGGTAAACTTTCATCTTGAAGAGTCACCAGTTTGGCAGCTAACTAGGTATTGAAGTCATTGACGCTTCCAATTTTATAGCATCTGAAACATCTAAAACATCGCTTTCAGCTGGTCTCAGTTTATCAATTGAAAAACTTTTCAGCCCTTTTTGGCCATTCGCAACATTGTTAGAGGACGGAATTTGGGTTTTGAAGTTCTTTTCAACAGTAAAGATATTCTGAATTCGTCCTCGAAGTCTGGTCAACGTCTTCACTACTTCGACTTTGATGTCTTTAATCTTCCAGCAGTACAAAACAGGATTAAGAACTGAAGCGCAAAAAATAAATGTTCTTGAAATATCATATGATATCTCTACTTGAGGTGTTTGTCCATAGACCAGCAAAGCTATCAAAGAGCCAACAAATGGTAAATAAACAGCTACGTAAAGTCCCACAACATAGGCCAAATTCATGGCTGATTTCCATAGAGCTTTCACTTTTATTGCCTTGCTAGAGCTGGGTCCTTGCGTCGTTTCTAAGATTTCTCCGGTACTGGAAGATAACGACGCTGGTTGTGCTTGAAAAGCGATTTTTCTGTGATGATGTTTCATGTTCTTGAAAATTTGTACATAACCGATAAATACTTGTAGATTTCCACAGAGAATCCCCACAACTCCAATAATTACAAAAGGCTCAATATCTTTCATGAATAACCTGGAAAAACTAACAAACATCAGCGTTATCCAAACTGAAATTGTTAAGTTCAACGTTCTACGTCTGGTAACGTAGAAATGATATTTCATATGTAGTTGAACTGCAAGCATGCGATCCAAACTGATGAGACCAACGGCACTGCAGGACACGGCTGCAGAAATCCACGCCACGAGCTCTGTGATAACTCTAGTTATGCAATCCAAAGACCAGAAACCATAAAACCAGGCGATTTTATGAACAACAAACAAGGGTTGCACCACAAGACCCGTTATAACATCCGCAAGGGCTAGGCTGACTAGATGAATGTGGCTCGGTAATTCAAGATTAGGATTTCGCCACATAGTTACAAGTATAAGAGTACTTCCAACAACGTTGGGAATGCAAAGCAAAATGTTCAAAACGCACGTAGCAACAACATAAGGCCGTAGTTCCGTATAGTTGTTAATTTGAAGAAATAAACATCGATAACTGCTTGGCAGAGAAGAGTTGACAGACATGATGCAGAATCACCCTTTGCTACCTTCAAAAAAACGTCAGGAACGCTGAAAAAAGTTAGAACAAACTTCAGTATAGAATCAGCGAAGAAACAAGGAAATAGTCAGAAACGAATACGTAACGTTGAGATGTCTTCGTTGAGTGTTTATATATACTAGTTACTACGCGGGATTTCCCTCTACACCTGTTGTCTCATTACAAAAGCCGGATGTGCACCGTTGGTCGTATTGAACTCACATGGTTATTTCAAACTCTAAAATAAGAATATTACTTCTCTTTCACGCACTTGACTGTCATAGTAATTTAAAGCAAAATTATTGTTTTTGTTCTTGTATAAGACAAACAATTTATACGTAATTTAGTCGTTTTGTGCGACATCAAAAATTTAGATGACTTCATTAAAATTATGTGAGCTGAAACACATTTGTGGGTCTTTGTAGCGTTTATGACCGGCATTAAATTGCGACGTTATCAAACCGTTTTACGGTAATCTCCTCTTCATCTAAGCGGGCAAACATCTTGTTTGAGCTGTGTTGTCGCCTGCTCTCTCTTTATTTACCTTAATTATCGTTGCTTGTTCCTCCGCGACAGAAGCATAAGCATACGTAAGGAATAATCATGATCATCATGCAATACTTTTCAGTTTTTCAGTATGTATGGTCGAAAAGTTATATATATTTGTTGTAATTAGTACATGTCGTGTAACGCTCTCAGCCATTCCTTTACCCGTGATGAAGGCTGAATTGACAGAGCCGAAATATAGGTGTTACAAAACGAAGTTTGTGTTCAGTTCATTTGTGTTAGATATATAGATAAAGTTATTTATTTTTACGTAGATGATTCCTTGTTCATAAAGAGATAAGTTATTTCAGTGCTAATAACAATAATGATGATGATATAACCCTTACCTTTTCAACTATATTCTTTCTTTTTAACTAAATGACTTATGAGCAATTTCCCCTAAGTTTTCCTGGGGGAAAAAATCTCCAAATAGCCTTAACGAGCTGAAAGTCCATTGCCCACAACCACGATTAGAAAGCGAAAGAAAGGACAATTGCTCTTTTGAAAACCTGTTTCCTTATAGTCTTGGACTCGATGAATATTTCAAAATGACTGATAAATAATTTAATTATGAACTGAAAATACGTATGTAAGTTGTTGCACAGCAACCGAATGCTAGCTTGGTCCTGATTGGTGGAATAGAATTCAATTTTTGATTCAAGATGATAACGGTTCATTAATGAAGTTTTTTACCATTTACCATTTATATCACAGCGGTAAATTTCTTTCTAAACGAAACTCAATTTATATGGCAAGTAATTTATTATTTGATTATAAACAGATAAAACTGACATGAAAATAAATGATAATGACTCTCTCACATATTATAAACAGCGACACTTCCAAAACCTTTTTGGTTGCTAACCATACCGCTTGACTAAAATTCCACTTCGACATTAAAAAGCATAATTTATTGTCGGTCATCGGGGTGTGATTTTCAGGTCTTACAAAATATTAAAAGAGGAGAAGGTGCTGCCTGTATAATTATATCTACAAACTGGTTGGACCTTCACGTCTTCTCGGATAAGAACGTTAAAGTGTAGGCCCCGTCTCTTCATACTCTGCACTAACCCTGCATCGAACACCCACCGGCACCACTACTCAAGAATTGGAGAAGGGATCCAGGTGTACGTGTGTGATTCGATTTTATGTAAGTTATTTGCTTTACGGATATTGTGATGGATCGCATTAAATCAATGTATTCTTTTAGGGGGTGAATTTTTTAACAATCCATGTGAGGATTTGGTGCTATGAAAACTATGAGCTGAACAAAGAAAAATGTGATTAGGAGGAAATGTTCGCAAGCATTTTACTGCCACCCACTTCAAGAGAAACGACGGACAAAACGGTGCCATTACTAAACGGGGGCGTACATTTCGGAATGGAGAATCAAGCTGTTGTTTTACTAGTATTGTCACAAGCTGTTGTTTTATAGACTTTTTTATGAAAGGAAAATAATAAAACTCAAAACTCAAATCATTTTTGCACTTCCATATGACATTTTTGACATCCTTAGTTTGATTCAAGAGCCCCTTCGCCAAACGTATAAACTTCAGTAATTTTATTGTAATAAAGTCTTTTGATGGTTCGTTTACAATTAAAAGTGTTTATGAACCATTTCCGACTTAAAACTGGCACTCGACTTTGAACTCTTTGAACTTAAACACGAAATCTGAAAAAAGAAAGTCCGGTTTGAAGTGTGCGCGCTCAGAAAACGAAGGTTTAGGCGTCGTATGGCTAATCTTTTCTTCTTTCTTCGTTTAGTTTTAGCTGGATTCCATAGCCTTGTTGTAAACCTGTTAAGTATATAGAAGACGAACGAAAATTTTAAAAACAGCAAAGTAAAAGCCAGGGAACGAAAAGACAAACCTAGAAACGAGAACTGAAGGCACAAAAGACTTAAAAGAGAAGAAAGTGGGGAGGCTAAAGAGAGAACTTGAAAAAGAAATCAAGGAAGTGATTTCAGTAACAATATCCACTCGTTTCTAAAATTACTGTACATTCCGTGATCGCGACGATAAGAATTTTAGGAAGAGCATGATTCTAAAATGACGTGTTTGTATCTCTGATCTGAAAAAGAGCAATTTATCAACACGAACCTTGCTATTAATATTGTTTTACCGATAATCGCTGTGCGTCAATTCTGTTGTTATAAATACAACATTCATATGAACCTCCGGTCACGTGCGACACCTCCCGTAATCGACCTCCTCTCTTGTGCGACCAGTTTTCAAAATTCCAAAAGTTCCCATACAAATCACTATAAACCACCCCTACTCCTAAGCGACTGCGATCAGCTTTAGAGCCGATAGTTTGCCATTTTCTTTTGTTTATTTTAACTTCACCTGTGAGTAAAACGCTCTTATTACGCATGGTAAACTATATATGACTCTTTCATAGACAATTCATGAGAGTGAATTATCTGCAATTTCCGAATGAAATCGCCAAAATTGTCTTGTCATTTTAAATGGTCGGAGAGGTTCGCGACTCACTGTATTGAAGTTCAAAACCGAAATTGATTGTAGTCATTGCGAAATCATTTGGTAGTATTAAAACCCTCTAGATAATAGATCCGCCTCTTGTATAGCTGTCTGAGTGTTTACTCTTTGATTTATGTTGTGATTCAAGAGAAACGACGGACAAAACGGTGCCATTACTAAACGGGGGCGTACATTTCGGAATGGAGAATCAAGCTGTTGTTTTACTAGTATTGTCACAAGCTGTTGTTTTATAGACTTTTTTATGAAAGGAAAATAATAAAACTCAAAACTCAAATCATTTTTGCACTTCCATATGACATTTTTGACATCCTTAGTTTGATTCAAGAGCCCCTTCGCCAAACGTATAAACTTCAGTAATTTTATTGTAATAAAGTCTTTTGATGGTTCGTTTACAATTAAAAGTGTTTATGAACCATTTCCGACTTAAAACTGGCACTCGACTTTGAACTCTTTGAACTTAAACACGAAATCTGAAAAAAGAAAGTCCGGTTTGAAGTGTGCGCGCTCAGAAAACGAAGGTTTAGGCGTCGTATGGCTAATCTTTTCTTCTTTCTTCGTTTAGTTTTAGCTGGATTCCATAGCCTTGTTGTAAACCTGTTAAGTATATAGAAGACGAACGAAAATTTTAAAAACAGCAAAGTAAAAGCCAGGGAACGAAAAGACAAACCTAGAAACGAGAACTGAAGGCACAAAAGACTTAAAAGAGAAGAAAGTGGGGAGGCTAAAGAGAGAACTTGAAAAAGAAATCAAGGAAGTGATTTCAGTAACAATATCCACTCGTTTCTAAAATTACTGTACATTCCGTGATCGCGACGATAAGAATTTTAGGAAGAGCATGATTCTAAAATGACGTGTTTGTATCTCTGATCTGAAAAAGAGCAATTTATCAACACGAACCTTGCTATTAATATTGTTTTACCGATAATCGCTGTGCGTCAATTCTGTTGTTATAAATACAACATTCATATGAACCTCCGGTCACGTGCGACACCTCCCGTAATCGACCTCCTCTCTTGTGCGACCAGTTTTCAAAATTCCAAAAGTTCCCATACAAATCACTATAAACCACCCCTACTCCTAAGCGACTGCGATCAGCTTTAGAGCCGATAGTTTGCCATTTTCTTTTGTTTATTTTAACTTCACCTGTGAGTAAAACGCTCTTATTACGCATGGTAAACTATATATGACTCTTTCATAGACAATTCATGAGAGTGAATTATCTGCAATTTCCGAATGAAATCGCCAAAATTGTCTTGTCATTTTAAATGGTCGGAGAGGTTCGCGACTCACTGTATTGAAGTTCAAAACCGAAATTGATTGTAGTCATTGCGAAATCATTTGGTAGTATTAAAACCCTCTAGATAATAGATCCGCCTCTTGTATAGCTGTCTGAGTGTTTACTCTTTGATTTATGTTGTGATGTGGGGTAGCCCGAGTTAACGGCTATGAGACGTAACGTTTACGTTGCATTACGCTTCAGAAAACGCCCAGAGCTTTGGTTTGTGTTACGTAACGTAACGCGAACTAAGCGAACCAAGGTCTGGCATTCACGATTCACGCCCGGGGGGGGGGGGGGGGACTCCTATATATAAGAGGACGGGGATGCTCGTCGGAAATTTTGAAAATGACCCCTAAAAGGTACCTGAGTGGGAGTGGCAACAATAAATTTCTACCCCTAAAAGGTACCAATTCAAAAACAATAATAAAGAACACTTTGTTATCGATGTGCTTTGAAGATTCAATTCAGATCATCGAAATCGTTCCTTTCATGCTTATTTTAGGTAGTTTATTTACCCCAAAACAGTCTCTAAAAGGTACCAGCTATGTCTCTGGTAGTCCACTTAAGTCTGAGACACCCTAAAAGGTACCAGATTGCAGATTTTGACCCCTAAAAGGTACGACGAGCATCCCCGTCCATTTACGATCGGAGTCCCCCCCGGGCATTCACGGTACTTATACACTAGAAATGAGCACAAATTGCCAAAACATTTTACCACAAAAGCACGTAAGAAAATTGATAAATCAGCGCAATGACTCGAAATAGCTTCCGCTTGGTAGCTCAGTGTTTATAATGAAGTTTGATCCGTTATTGACAAAGCATGTGTACACACGGGCTGTCGGAATTGCTTCGGCAAACCCGAAAGTTGCAACTCGGCCTCGCGACGACCTTCCGGCAGTCCTCGAAGGTAAGCATGAAAAGCATGACAAACGAAAAGCCCTACTGAGTAAAAACAAATAACAGAATCAGTCGTCCCCCAAAAAATAATTAATTGACATTAAAAAAATGAATTAATGAATAGCAAATGATATTAATAAATAATAACAATGATAATGTTAATAATAAAAGAATCAGTCGTCTAGCTAGCTTTTCGATTATAATTCCAAGTTTCAGTTTTATTCCGTGTGTCAATCATATGCGAGTTTCGAAAGTACACGTTACCCGTGATAATTCCCGTGACATGTCAAGAAGCTCATATTACGGGAAAAAAGCGGAAAACGAAACTTTTCACTTTTGAATTGCTTGCTTTAATTACCGTTGTCTGTTGGAACCTGTCGTACTGTAAGATCGAGGATTTTTGTCCACAAGCGACTATATTGCCCAAAGGTATGTATACGGCTTGCATTTGCTTGTTCAGGTGTAGAAAATGACTTGAAATCATTCATGGTTGCTTGACTTGATTCCAAACTACATGCATATGCAAATATTGTTAATTGTCGTGAATGTTCAACGGCTTCATTCCACCATACTGACACCTTAGGTAAAGCAATATACACCTATTTCAAAAAAGGTTGTCACCGCTAAGAGCGATAGGTAATAGGTCATTCCAAGACCGCAAAGCACTATTGATTTCTAATTGATTTACGTATGAATAGGCCATTTGCACGATGGCGTCATTTTACTACAACTACCAGAATGCTCTACGAATTTGCTTTCTTATTCAGATTTTTATTCCCTCCTGAGAATAGCAAAACAATTGGCACTAATTATTTTACAAAAGAAAGTGAGCAAAGCATTCTGGTAGTTGTGGTAAATGACGCCATCATGCAAATGGCCTATTGCCAAATATTTGATGGAAGAGTGTAAAGAAAGATTTAGGATAGCTTAATTAAGAAACCAATAGTGCTTTGCGGTCTTGGAATGACCTATTACCTATCGCCTATCGCTCTTAGCGGTGACAACCTTTTTTGAAATAGGTGTATACTAGTTTAGGTAAAGCAATATATCCGGCAATATATACTAGTTTTGGGGATCATTTCAATTTTATAATTTCTTCTACTGGGTTATGGCAAAAGGAGAAAAAGTTAAGGAAGGAGGGGACACATTCGAGACAGGAAGCTTGACTCTGTAGACGGGGTTTATTCGGTCATTTACGGTAGTTGTAAGAGATGGGTGTTACTAAAACGGGTAAGTAACGAAGTAACGAGTAATGAGTAATGGGAGTAATGTAAAAACGAGTAATAGCCAAATTTTCGGCGCAGAGAAATTCAATGCATTCCCTATACTTTCATTTATGTATTTCTCTCACAAGTTGAATATAATCACTGGGTACTGCATGACCTTAGCTCTGTTTACTGGGCAATAAATCACACATGTTTGGCATTTAATGGCTATGGGCACATCTCATAGCCTGTTTATACTTTTATATGTCCATAATGCCTTGCGACTTGGGGGCAGCTAGGATTTAGATTAAAATAACTGTTGCATGTGTCAAGCTCAAATTTTATAGGAAAGCTAATTTTGCCATGACCTTTCAATATTCAGAGTTTATTTGGTGTTAATTTGGATGGAAAGAGAAATACCTATGCTAATGAGCAAAACTTGTAAACAAAGATCCGCCTTTTTTAATTTGCAAGATATTTGTGGACTTGTTTTGAGTTTTGGTTTTGTAACTGTAAACATTTTTATAAGATTTTATGCTGCTTTGTATATCGACGTCATTTTGTTTGCTTTGCATTGCATAATAACATTTGCCCACAACTGAAACAAAAGGCATTATGGGGCATGTGAAAGTAGTGAATAGGAAATTTGAAATGAAATAGCGTGTAGACTAGAATACATCGTGTTTATCTCAGCTTTCAGAATAATATATATTATGTTTATATAGATTCATATTGAGATTTATATATAGATTCATAGGAATATTAAGTAATTAAGTAATAGTTGACATTGTATACATATATTTTTATGGATAAGCTGCCAATAAGGCCATTTATTATTATCATCATCATCATCATCATCATCATTATTATTGTTGTTGTTATTATCATTATTACATCGGCGAGCTGAGCCGCAAGACGTGCTCTGTACATGTGAAAAGTTTTATTGCTTTTTCTTACTTGAATCTTATTATTCTTGTTCTTGTTCTTGTTGTCGTTGTCGTTGTCATTCTTCTTCGAGGTAAGGTATTTTTCGAGTTACGATTTTCAAGTTACGCAATTTTCGGGTTACGCGCCCTGCCACGCCCATTTTGGTGAGAAAACGCCCACTTTGACATCTGTGCGTAACCCGATAACAAACATCGTTATAATCAAAGTCGAGTTACGTAACTCGAACCCAACAGAACGAAACTTTATTTTCGAGTTACACACTAATTCCGTAACTCGATTCTAAAAGTCGAACAATACTTTTTCGAGTTAGAGTGATCGCACTTAATCCGTGAAAAAGTACAAAATCTACTTTGTACTAAAAAGTATAAAATCCTTTGTTTTCCATTGTTTAATAATGCTATTTTGCATTATTTAGCTAGTACAATTTCACGGATTAAGTGCGATCACTCTACACTTTTTGGGAATTGTTGTGTTTGTTTTTTAATTGATGTCATCATTTTGGCTGCGAGATCTTTAAAATGGTGTTTCGTTTCTTCACAGTTGATTTTTAAACTCTGTTTTCTGACGCACTTCTTAAAATGAAATTCACAGGAGGCTGCTCTTTCTTTAACGCTTGTTGTTCTTGTTCTAGCCTTGTTTTTGTTCTTGTTGTTCCAGTCTTCTTCTTCTTCTTCTAGTTTTGTTGTTGTTCTAGTTTTGTTGTTGTTATTGTCGTTGTTCTTCTTCATATTCTTCCTCCTTCTCTTTCACAATCCTTCTATCTTTCTTGAAAAGTGCTCGGAAAACTACATTATATCATTATGGATGCTTTGCGATCGCGTTCGCGTAAAGGGGAAGATACAGGTTCTAATTCGACGTATAGGATAGGGTTTATAGTGGAGGAAAATCGAAATGCAGCATAAAAACAACCTATTAAAAAAGTGATGAATAAAATATAAAGGAATTAATATTAAAAAATGAAAAAAAGAATAATAATAAGAAAAAGAATAGAGAATAAAAAACAGTTAAGCGAATCCGAGATTCGAACCCGTACGTACTAACCAGCTTCCATTACAAGCGCGAGCGCGAAGCTAACGATAATGTACAGAACCTGAGGCTGGGTTGCCTGTGGGAACATTCTCAACAAAGTAGTATCAGTAAAATAGATTAAATATATATATTTTTCTTTTCTGACTTCGAACCAGAAGAAAATGAAAGCAGTCCAAGTACTCATCGCCATTCACTGCGTCTTTGTGTCTGCAGTCTTCTCGGATACGCCATGGACTCCTAAAGGGAAAGGTGACGACGTGGTTGCTCAGGTTTCCACCATGATAGAAAACTCAAACATTTTTCCTCCTGACAACCAGTTTCTCTGCAGAGTTGCATGGGTGGAGTCTAAATATGGGTACGCACCAGGTACCTATAGGCCTTTTTATTATGGAGGAATTTGGCAGGTTAGTGTATATTTTATTATATACAAATCGAGATTTACTCACTAAAATTCCATTCTGTAAATTTTCGTTCGTTTCATTGCTCTCAGCCAATCAGAATACGCGAATCGTTTTTTTCACGTGTGAGAAAAACGATACGTCCAATCAGAAGCCGCGTATTGCTTTTTTCAAGTGTGAGAAAAACGATACGTCCAATCAGAAACGACTTCATTTCTGATGAAAATTCTTCTTCAAACTGGCTCCTCTCAGCCGCTTTTACTTTTATGTTAACCAAAAAGTCCGCCATTGCGAAGATCGTTCAGGAAATCGAAGAATTAACTATACGTTTGTCTTTCGATCTGGCATGCGTTGTTCACGTTATATCAAACATTTCGCGCCGCTTTGAATTCACGCTCTACCTGTTTCGGTAGTAGCTCTCAAAATGTTTTCAAAATGTTTGTTTATTTTTAACACCTAATAATTTAATTTTTTTTATTTTATAGTTAATTGGTTACGAAAATTGTCCTTTCTATATACTCGTTCACTGATTGGTTCCAAAGTTCAGTTTTTCTTGGGCTTCCTGTGGTGTTACGCACAGACCCCTTACTTACAATCCGATAACAAAGTGACTTCGCCTCTTCAAGGCAGTAGCCACAACAACCGTACGCGCGCAGACGCGCGCACTTTTCATGAAGTATTTAGAGGTTACACGAGCGATTTTTTGCTTGTACAGGCGACGCGATTTTCTGAAATGATCGGCGAAAAGTGAAAATCGCGCATGTAGCCACCCTTGAACAAGCGACGCGACAGCTAAAAAAATCGCCAAAAAAAGTCGCGAGAAATTCAAAACAGTTGAATTTTTCGCGACAACGTCGCCTACTTTCTCTTTCGTGTAGCCACTCCGCGACTTTTTCTTTGCACTCGCGACGCGACCAAATTTCAATTCTTCAATTCTTCCAGATTATTTTGACCGACAAAACCACGATTTGTTTATTTATATTTTTGGATATATATACTGATATATATATGATATATTGATATACTGATATATATCAATACTGAGCTTCGCTCTCTTAGTATTATGGTCTCTTGCTATGCTGTAATGCCGTAGATTGTCTATATTTATTGCATAGTATTATTGCATAGTGACGTGTTGTCACGTCATAACAACGCGTCACGTGGTACAAACTGACCAATCAGAAAATCAGAATTTGTACAGTGTATGAAAATTGAATAATAAGGGCCATATGCACTAACAGGTCACATGACCCGATCTCTCCTAAATCAAGCAGCACCATTAAAATGAACACCAAAAAATGAAACTGGAACACCTCGATATTAGTAAAAGTGCAAAGTTTCAGTTGAATAAGAGAAAAAAATGACAGTAAAATTTAAGATTATATATTTTCTTAAGTTTCGTTTGGAAAAGCGTGTTGGATGGCACGAGCTTGCCATTCCAAACGAATCTTAAGAAAATATACAATCTTAAATATACTTTCATTTCTCCTGTATTACATCTTATGAGCTGAAACTTTGCACTTTTACTAATATCAAGGGGATTTTCTATTTCTGGCGTTTATTTTGACGCTGCCACTTGATTTAGGGTCACGTGACCTGTTATTGCATATAGCCTATTCTGGATTGCGCGCTCTAATAGCTGTTATTACAAGCTGAGCCGCAATGAGATATCTTTGTTTTAAGAATCATTCAAGTGAGGCTATCGGGTCAATACAATGCATAATGACTCATTTGCATCTCATCTTCATTCATCTGTAATAATAGCTATTGGCTCCTCTATACTAGGCTATCAGCTCATATAAAATCGCCGTGAGTCATTTTACTGCATAAAATGAGCAGAAGATTCATGTTTTATTACACATATTTACTCTAAAAATAATTTTAAAGCTACAAAAGATGACTTGAAAACATTTTATGGAGGAAAATTCATGAATTTGCCAAATGCTTCTTAAAAACTCGTACCTAGGCCACCTCGGCCAATACATTTGACCATGGTATTAAAGGTCTTAAGCTGTGTAGCTCACCTGAAAAGGAGTATGGGTAGAAATTACTAACAGCTATAACACGACTAGAATATCTGAACGTGACCTACATTCCCAACTAGCTTGCCTTATACCGTCAAAGAACTTTATTTGCTGTTTAAAATGAAAGCTAATGAAGACCAAAGGCGAAGAGCAAGTAAAGATTTGCACCTTCCCATACTCCTTTTCAGTCCAGTCGCGTGGGCTTGAGGCCTCTCGCCCGACAATGCCTTTTTTAAGTAGGTGTATCTACTAGCGTCCTTTTTTTAGATGTTCTTTGTCGGTTAGTCCCAATCTCCTTTTCAACGAAGATGTCCCGCGACGGAATGTGTTTGCAGCCAAGCCTAGGATGTTAAATTGGATTGGTGTTGGAAAAGATCGATGACGGTAGTGATGATGACGACCATGCACGACGATGATGATGACAGTGATGATGATGATAGTTGTCAGTATTAATACAGTATAAATACATCTCCACAGGTCGATAGCATTGGCTACATCGATACAAAGACCCGACCTTCCCTTAAGAAATATCACCGCCAAATCTTGAGCACATTAAACATCGACTGGACAAAGACCACTTGGCAAGACCTCCAAAAACCGCTGTACTCTGGTCTGGCTGCACGGTTACTACTAGCAACAGTTCCTGCCCCAATTCCTCCAGCATCGAACATCTTGGCTCAGGCTATATACTGGAAGAAGTATTATAACACTGCTGCAGGCAAAGGGACTGTACAGAAGTTTGTTAATGACGTAAGCAAAGCTAGGGGTTGCGCCAAGTACAATGAAACCTTGCTAAACTGAGACTCATAAGTTGTTTTCTTTTTTGTTTTGTTTATTTTTTGCAGTTGTTTTAAAGTTGTAAAGCATTTTAAGATTCTAAATGAAGCAGATAAAATGATAGTCAATAAAAATCAGAATGAGATTGAAAAATCAGCTCAAATTCCTTCGCTTGAGAGCCTTGCGCGCGCAGTATGGCGTCAACTTCCTGTTAATAAAAAACAGACCTTAACCGCGCATGGTTCAAAAAGCACAGAATTACGCTTTGTCAGCATTTTCATTCAAATTACGACTAAAGCGAAGAAGAATTATGATTTTGTAAAGATGTTAAATTATCCAAAGGCTGCGTCGATCCTTAATTAGAAAAATATAAAGATTGTGTGCGACGCAGGTTATGCAACAAATATAATGGAGTTTGAGATTGTACTACGACAATATAATGGAACGGAAGGTTTGGTAAATAAGTATATCGAAGAGAAGATGAGGTAAGAGAAGGAATCGCGCGTATCAGGTCTTTGGACAATCATATGCCCCGTTTGATGCTATTAGAGTGAATCTGATTGGTCGAGAGCGCGCGAGCTTAGCTTTAGTATTGCCTCAAGATCACAATGGCGGAAAAAGGGTGTATAACGTTTGTCGATGGAAAAGAGTTAAAACTTGAGACAAAGGGCAAACCGGAGTGCAAAAAAAAAAAAAAAGAAAAAAAGAAAATGGTCTTGGTTAAATCGAGGTCATGGGCACCTCAAATTTTTCTTGGTATATTTGAAACGTTATCAATTTACAACACCAAACTGCTCACAAGCTTCACGTTTTATCGAGAACGCGAACACGTGACCCTTTTTCTTTAGTAATTTGCTTTGCTATGTTTTGTAACTTTATGGAATAGTCGTTTTCGTATGAGTGGGAAACTTACCGCGCCGTACCGTGACCGTGTCACGGTGCCGTAATGTCTATAAAAACATTCGAAATTCATGCCGTAACCGTATCGTAACCGTACAGTGTTCCCACTCATACGAAAACCACTCTAATGACGCAAAATTCGATTACTAATACAAGAACTGAAGCATAAATTTAACGAAAACTGAAGAGGGTACTTTTTTAATCACGCCGTCTTCGACGTTGCCATCGCATATTCTTAAACTTCCTTTGACTCGCCAGTCTGCCGCAGCAATGCGTTTAATGCACCAGTCAATTGAAACCCCGGCCCCCCAACCCCCGGGGAGGGCCGGGGAATTAACACATTATAGCCGGGTCTTTAACACTGTTTTAACAGCACAATCAACGGGAAGGCGGGGGAATTAACGTCTAATTCAAAGAAAATGATCTGTCTCGCCGCCGTTTTTGGCCTCTAAGGGCCGGGAAATGCTGGGACTTTAACATTGTAGAAATGTTAATTCCCCCAGTATTGCCCGGGGATTGGGGGGCCGTGGTTTCAATTGACTGATGCATAAAACATCCAATTAAGAAAAGCGCCTTTTGCTTGGTTTTATTTAACTGAGTTAACATAATGCATTGCTGCAACAGATTTGGTTCGTTCAACTTGTTTCGCACACCCAATGTTCAACTTTTCTTCCAACGTTGCACACAGTTAGCTTGATAGTAGACCCAAGGTCAGTACTGAAAGTACCCTGGGTACCCAGTGTACTATGAAAGGCACTGCCATCAATTTTTGTTTTTTTGATTTGCTACACTATGGAATTTGAAGCGCGCAACGTAGCGTTGTATACAGCGACAGTTGCAGGGGGTGTACACATACGAAGTTGTGCACAGCTTGGCTAGAAAAGAGACATATAATGCATATGGGTCTTTAGTTTGTTCGCACTGGGTACTTCAAGATTTTTACTAAGTGCTAATAAAGTGATAACAATTAACCTAGGAAAATATTTGAATTAAAGGACCTGGGACAAAATGTTTTATCAGAAATTTCGGGGACAAAAGTAATTCAGCCTGGAAAATTGGGATGGGGTGAGAGATGAGCTGAACATAGTGAGGAGAAATGGCTTTGGTGAGTTGGTCAAAAAGAGGTTTTAACAAAAGTGTTTTCCTCCTAGTTTGTTTACATTAGCTCTCAATAAGAAGATTAAAATTGTGAGTTCATGAAGGAGAAAAGTACTGAGTACCTCAGTTGCTTACCCTCCCCTCCCCCCTCGCTTCTCTCTCCCCCTTGAGGAAATTCGAGCCACACCCTTAAAAGTTATCTTTGAAGAGTTTTCCTGATGTTCGTTTGTTTGGTAGGAGATTGTTCACTTCTTAGAAAACTTACTAGTGAGGTCAGTATTTTAATATGTAAGACCCCTATGAAATGTCCTTCAATGGGTGAGGATTAGTTCAAATTTTATATGCTTTTGGCATTACTTTTGGCCATTTTTTATTTTTACTTAATCTCTGCTAGAATTAAAATACTTCATAATATGCCGGAAAAATACTTATATATTTCTACTTTTATCTCATAAAAATAAGCTTAAAAGCTCTAAAACATATAATTATCTCAGTTTCAAACTAATTCTTGTTTGCTTCATAAGTGCTTTTTATAGCTGACAGTCACAAAGCTTAATTCATTAGATTTCCTTGTCAAACAAGCTCATAATTTGACTTTGATGTTAATTTAGGGAAAAGAAATTCCACCCAGTTGTTCAATATTCCTCTGTTGTGTGGATTACATGACCAAAGGACTTCCCAGAATGATTTGCTTTTTGGAGCCCTACGCCATTCATCCCCAGTGATGTTGAAAGTAATAAATACAACTTGTTGTAAGAGAAGGGCACACATTGAAACCACAAAAATAAGGGCATAAAATGCACTGACAAACATGGTGGCATTGCTGAAAAAAAGAAACAAAGAAATGACATTCATTATGAGGAGTCTGGAACTCGATCTGTAGGGCAATAAATGTTAATCCTGGGTTAAAATGAAAGGTTTTCTTTAGATTTGATCTTGGATTAACAATAATCATCTTTCAAACAGCCAGGCCCAGAACAAGTCAGCTTCTTTGTACCCAGAGATCTATCTCATTGAGTCAGGTTAGAGCAGGAGCTCCTCATGCAGGTTAGAGGGGTAAGGAAGTGGCCACTTGTCCCCCATTCCACAATATGCAACATCCTAGTAGAGTGTAGATTTTTTCTTTGCATGTTGGACTTCCTGTGGTTTACTTGGGCACAGGGAACCCAATGATAAGGAGCAGTTATTAATGACTGACCTACCTTGAATCTTTATAGACTTTGGAGCAGTCATGGTGAAACAAACCAGTTTGTTCAGACTCAGACAAACAGACAGTATTGAGGGTGATGTAGATCCCTAAGCTCCCGGTTACTATAAATGTAACTATGGTAACCAAGAACAACAAGTGGTTATGATGACCAATGCAGCAGTTTGTCCTGAAGACATAAACAGAGAATTCTTGTGGATAACACCTGATATGATATCTTATGTATAGAAAAGATTAGGGAATTCATGACTTTGCAAAAAGAATTAGCCAAATTTTTTTGTCAATTATGCACATGTATGTATATAGTTTTCAACATTAGAATGTTTAAATGAGCAAACTTTGCTCTAACTGTAGTATTATTTTGAATACATACTCTGAAATATATATAAAAGGGGTACCTTTTCGACAAATGTATATAAAATGTATCACCAATTATAACAGCATCAACTACATTTTAAATGATTTAATGTTGCTGAGTTTTTGCTTAAGCTTTTGTCCATCATCAATGCTGCGAGACCATATGGCAGGATGGGATATTTCAGTTAATGAATGCAATCATTCTCCAATATCAAGATTGGGCTTCCTGTGCATTGAAGTACAGGACTTGGGATTCCTGTGGTATTTTATTTTCTGTTGGAGCAACAAGTGAAAACATCTGCGCATGTCTCCAACTTGTATTGTCTTGGACAAATGGATAATTTTGAAAAGATTTAATTTCTAGCTGTTCTGCACTCGACTGTAATGCTCCGAAAAACTTTGGGGAGACTATAGACGACTCTCTTTATGAGAAAGGTAGCCGGCCTAAGCCAGGTTAAAACCGTGATTGAGGCCACTTCCATCCAGCGGTTCGCGCATACTTGTCATGTTATCACTTGCTGTTTTCTGTTGGGGATTATTTTCACCAATAAACAATAATTAAAAGCAATACAACTTACCATACACAATGATGGTCAGACCTTGGCACACAGTATCCACATATTCTAGAAAAAAAATAGTGCCAAAGTTACAAGCCGCCGAAGATTGCTTTGTTTCTATATCTAAACATTTCAATGGTTGCCCACCACCCAAATGTTTAGTATAAAAATGTCTTTTATTCAGTAAAAAAAATTACTCAGTCATTCTTATTTCAAAAACTAAAATTCAATCACAAAAAAAATGGAAGAAAAAATAGAATAAAGAATTTAAGAGATTTAAAATTACCACAAATTCTTTAATTCAATCCACAAATAAATTATTCTAATCCCCAAAAGGTTTCAACAAAGCTGATAAAGTCTAGCTTAAAGCTTTGAATTTTAAATTGTCCTTTATAGATTGACGTTATGTGTGAAAAGAAATGATTGATAAAATCTTAAATTTTGGAATAAAATCATAAGCCAGATATTTAGTAAAGGCCAAGGAAGCTGTTTCATAATGAATAAATTATATACTAAATTTCTCATGTTTATGTTTTCTCATGTTGGCCAAAACATTACTCACACCTCCCCACTACTGAGAAATTTCATTAATTCCTTTACACCCAAAATTTCAAAATATTTTTGTCGATGCCCTACATATATATACAAAAATTCCTGATTGATTTAATAAATTGTCAAATGACCTTCACATCTATAAATACAAAAATCCCTGCTAGTTATAAAAGAAAATGGAGTATCTCAGAAAAGGCTCGTGATGTTAATAGAGTAAAACGAATTGAAGGCCTTTTAAATGAAGAAATTAGATTAGCAACTTGAGATTTTCCATTGCTTTTAGGTCCCGAGGACATGAAATATCTCAGTGGCAAAGTGGCTGAATTACTTCCTATCTATCAAAAACATCAGAAATCAAAATAAATGACACAGCAAGGAGTGGGCTATAAGGAAACACCCTGAAATTATGAAAATTTTTCCGAACTTTTGTCTGTGCCAAAACTCTCATGCCATTTCTCTTTCAGTGACTCTCATCTCATTTCTCTTTCAGTCAATTATTGACTGCATGACTTGAATATTATTTTTAGAGATGAATTAAGAGCTATAAAGCATGTTTATTAACGTGATATTTTACCTGCAGTGCTTTCTTCTTGCAAAAGGTCCATATGTGCAAAAACAGCAAGATAGTTGTCCATAGTCAACAGTAGTTGAAGTACCATTAGTCCTTTTCTGATTTGTAACAGGACTGACTCCATTTTGCTGTGCCGTTTGCAAAGTAAAAAGCCTAACCTTGTCTTTTGAATTCACGACATTATAATACATCCAAAGAACTAAAATAAATCCAAAGGAAATGGCTACATTTACCAGTAAAGATGACTTTTCGCCAATTCTTGTAATATACTGTCCATAGATACCAACTAATGAAGTGCAACCCCAGCTGACAAAGAACCAAGATTTCTTGCGATTCCGCAAAGAATATACATAATAAAAAAGCACAAATATTGGAAGATAAACGAACGATAGCACTGTGAAAACAAAATCAATTGAAGCGATGTACAAAGACGAAGAAAGCACAAAAACGGGGAGGACAATTTCCAAGTCGAACTTCTGAGCGCCGCTAGGCCACGGTATGCGAACTCGATCTGAAATCACTTTCCAAACGGCCAAACATTTCTCGTTTGAAAGTCCTCCTCCTTTTAAACATTGGTCGACTGTGTTGTCCAGCTCTTCACAATCACAACATAAGGCTAATAAATGTGTCCGTTGGCCTTTTATGTTGTAATATTCACAGCAACAAAGAGGTGAAGTATCAGAATCCATATCCTGAAAAATCCCTCGTTACTCGCCTCAGAGTTCGATGCTTCGATTGTGGATTTTCACAAATAATCTCGTTACATATTGAAGTATAATGCCGCTATGATAGCATTGTTGAAGTAATGTAAATTGAATTATTTTTTCAAAAGCTTAAGAGTTGTTATCAATATTTTAACCGCAACCGCCATTTGTTTAGCTAATATTTTGCGGAGTCGAACTAATTAGGGAGGAGAGGGAGGGGAAAGATCTTCACACAGGTAGCCCAAAACTTGATGCTCAGCTGTAGGGGAATGAGAGGGGAGGGGGGAGGGCGCGTCTATGATGGCTCCCTTCAGCACAGGAAACCCAAGCTCCAGCATCTGGACAGACCAAGACAAACCATATTTGGAAGCAGCATCTCAGCTTTGTAAGAAAAGAAAGGGTAAGATTTGTCAGGTATAATGGCAAATGGAATGTGAATAGACCCAATCGGCTAACGCGTTGCTATGTACATTTCCACCCAATTCAAAACTTCTGGGAATATTTTGTTCTGTGTGATAAACGACGTATCTCATTCCCAGAGGTTTTGAATTGGGTGGAAACGTACATAGCAACACCTTAGCTGATTTAGTCTAATGACACTTTATAATTTGGCAAAAAAAAAAAAAAAAAAAAAAAAAAAAAAAAAAAAAAACAAACAAAAAAATAAATTTCATGTTGCAAAAAGTATAACTTAAAATGAGTTGTACTAGCCAACTTCCAAGTTACACTTCACTTGCCACATACAAAAATATCAAGACAAGTCTACATGCATTCACAAGACAAAAGTTTTAGCACATAGCCTCGTCCTGAGTCCTTTAATTACAAGTGACAAGTGAAGCATATCTCACAACTGGTTTATTACTTTTTCAACAAATCTCAAAATTAAGGTCACAGAATATATATAGACCACTTTCATAATTCAGTTTTTTCCAGTAGAGAAAATGAGGGCCTTGTGCAAGAAATTATCAATGCTATGTGAGAAATGACTTCAAGACAAATATTTTCAGAAAATTTTATCACTTTTGGTTCAATATCAAAAAAGTTATGCGCTGTCAAAAATAGAGAGTTTTGTATGTAATTTTGACCAAAAGCCTGGGTAGACTCGTTTTGGTGCATTTTCAGAATTTTAAATCCCCATATCTTGTCAAGGATTTAATGTTTTGTTTTGAAAATTGCACAAATTATCAAAATCAACAATCTTAATAATTTCAAATTGATACAGTTCCAGACATAGTAATTTTTCACTATTTATGCTAATTAGCAGCGGCCATTATGAAAGTCGTGTATAGGGTATCCATTTCCTTCCCTAGTTGGGGTGGGAAGGGGCATCTGTCCCCTCTACCCATACTGCGTCATGGCCTTGGATGTCAAAAAAAATGTCAGTAACATACAGCTCTCTAAACCTTTCTTTTCAATCAACTCAAACCTGGGAGGATTATAAGGGTTAATCCGTAAAATTTCATTTTGCTAAAAGTTCTTTTTCAGGTCTTTTTTCTGGAGGAAAAACTCTCCTTCCAGTGAAAGCATCCAGATCTTTTTGACAATTGCAGACATGTGCACATGATTCCATTAAGATTTAAACTGGAGGGATCTGGCTGTGACAGCTTAGCAAGACAACAGATATTTACCATGAAAAGTTGGGTTGAACTTCTCAAGACAGCAAGGCAAAGCGCAGTAAAGTTGTGGTTACTGCCAGTCAATGTGCTCAATGCTCTGCCGTTAATGTATATTTCTATTTGTTACTAGCTTGGAACACTATTTTTAGCCTAAGCGACACACTGTATACAGTGTATACTTTTACGTGTAGCTGTCATTCCCCCAAAGAACAGACAAGTTTTCAGTTTTTGTGCAGTTATTAGGTCATAAAGCCTTGTACATTAACAAATAATATTATCTAAAATTCTACACATAAAAGACTGACTATTGTAAAAGCATTGAATTTACAGCATTTCACAGCATAACATACATTAAACATAATTTGAAAGTAAGAATCTTTGCAAATTTGAATTCCCTAAGTATACAGGTAATTAAGGATTTCCAATATATTACAAGTTTTCTTTAAATATATTGTGTTCAATGAAAATACAAATATTGTATCATAATTGTAGCTATTTGTACTTGCACAAAACACAGCCATGCTGATATTTAGTTTAAATGGTGACTGTTACTGTACCAAATTGAAAATACAATGGATTTCATGTACTATTAATATAGTTAAGAGTTTGTTAAAATGTTTTGAAATTTGGAAATAAAAGTCAGTCGTAATTAAAAATCAAATTATGTAGATTTGTGCATGTGAATGGAAAAACAGCCTACCCCATTGCTACTTAGAAAAGAGATACCACCATTCATAACAATAATAATGCAGAAAACAACATAAATACATTAGGTACTCCTTTGTAAGCAAAAACAGGGTGCATGCTGTGGAAGCCTTGATTGTGATAGTGAACTTTGTACATTGATGGGTGACTCAAGTTAAACTCTAAAACATACGTACTGATGACGGCCGTCCAGTATACTACAGATGTATTATATAATACTGAAAACACTCAAAATTCAGACAATGGGGACTATTTTAAATTATTTACATTAGTTTATGCTCCTTCAACTATGGAATAGCTCTTCTCATTTTACAGTCAAATTTTTAAGGCAAAGTTCCAGCTGTAAGTTTCTTTTTAACTTAAAATAATCAAGAAACTTGGGCTGAAACTGATGCCACAGCTCCATCTACCACGGGCGAGGTACTACTGCTGGGTGTGCCTGGGTTACTTGAACCAGCACCACTGGAGTTCTGTTGCTGTGCATGCGGTGGTATTAGAAGAGAATTTAGAGAAGGTTTCAGTGACAATTCTGGAATGAAAAGAAAATACCTATTTAAATAATAGCACTTGAATACCCTAGAACCATAGTACCTGGGGCAGATTTAGGGGAAGGATGCAGGGGGTGCACATCCCCTCCTGAGATGGCTTTGAGTCCTTTTTTCCTCAAACTTTTTCCAAAATATCCTCTCTGCAGTTTCCAATTTTAAAATGATGGTGCATCCCCTCCTGAAGATAATCATGGGTCCCCCCTGATAGTGGTATCACGGTATAGTGCTATTATTGGGATTCTGTTTATGCAGACTTCCAACAGAGGAGAGGTGTCCAAATTTGCAGTGTATGCTCATAAATCAGGTATCTGACACCTGAAAGAACCCTTTTAGTACTTGTTTTTTATGTATGTTGCAACCTATTGATAAGCCTACACTGTATTAGAGATAACTGAGTGTAACTGTACTTTTAAGCCAGATTTAACCAAGCAACAAATACAAGCACATACATCAGATATAAACTCAGTTAAGGCCCTGTTAATTGCTGTACTTGTCTTTTCTTGCAACTACAGGTATTGCTAGTGTCAAACAACATAACTTTTGAAAGTATTATCAAAGAAGAAGCAAAGCAACAACACCTCAATACCTTACAATACAATTTGAGGAAATTCAAAAAGAAGGACTGAAATGCTAGCCTGCCACCCTTGTGGCCACGTCTTTTAATGACAAAAGCTTTCATTTCTTTTGGGAGAGAAGCTGTGTTATTTTGACTACAAACACAGGTCTGCGTGACTATGAGATCTCTCTATACTTAAAAAAAGGTAGTGAATTTCCAGACTTCTATTGTTTCACAAATACATGTACATCTTCAGCCTTCTCCAAGTTCTTACTTTATACCAATATCTCCATAGCAACCACATACCTTGAGTAGTGAAATTAAAAAGCGGTGGGAGATCTCTTCCATTTGGTAACTTAGCAACAGGATCTCTTAATTCATCAAAGAAGCAGTGAGCACATGATTCAATTGGTTTTAGTCTCCCAGATGGAGTGTACTCTAATAGTCTACTGCAGAGGTTTATTGCTTCAGCAGAAGTTTTGGGCCTGAACACCTAAAAATGATTGAGAAAAATGGATCAAATACATATCCAATTAGTGGAATTTTGACAACCTTTCATTCTTTTGTTTGTAGTTCAAACTATTTAGAGCGGAGAGGAACAGGCATTTCAAGATCCTTCCTCCTCATTTTTAATCCCATTTTACTCCTCCCTCCCTCATTTTTTTCAGTTATTCATTTCTCCTTCATTCCTTCTCATATTTGTTTTCCTCCCTCCTCCCAAAACAATAAAATAATGTATTCTCTAGTTTCACATAACCAAAATGCCTTCTGTTTTTGTGGGGGTAGTTATTGTAATTCAAATTTGTTTGATTTGAATTACAATTTTATTGATTTGAATTACAATAATTACCCCCCCCCCCCCCCAAAGAAGGCAATATGGTTATTGTGAAAGTAGATAATAGGAAGTCACTTCATTATCATAATTCCTGCTATAACATATGTATTTTTTCAGTCCCTTAGCATTTTGGTAAAGTACAATATTACATGTACATGTATCTCTGGGTTTCGCTGTATAAGCATTAACAGTATTAATTATATATGGTAATAGTGAATACAACTTTTGATAAAAATGATGATGTTGATGACAATTATGATAATGATTAGACCAACCTTATTCCATGGGTGAGGCTTTATTTGTGGGAATTTGAATTCAGTGTAATGTGGATTCATCTCTTTAATCTGTTCCCTAGTAGGTGTTCCTAGCACTTTGATAATCTCTACAAGTTGATCAACTCCACTATCTCCTGGAAATATGGGCTGTCCTAGCAGCAGCTCTGCTAAAACACATCCAGCAGACCATACATCTAAAAGCAGAAAAAGACTAAGTTATAACTAGACCCAGAGGCTATAACCACACAAATATACATTTGAAAATGTACAAATGTATCTATCTTAACTTTTCTCTAACTACACTAAACTGCAGGTTCTTAGAAAAAAGCAATGCCATTTTTTATGTGCATCACTATTCTTTCTCAAATTTATTTGATTAGAGTGGATGTAGCCCAAGTTGCAAACACTGTCTTAACTTGCTGCCTGCTGACAAACCCATTGGATATTCTATCCTTCTCATCTTACAAAATAGCAGCAATTCATATAGTGAATAAAAATTTGTCCAAGTGATAGAGGCTTTGCACAGTCAAGAAATTTATTTAAGCAGTCATGTTGGATGACAGGAGCCAAAAAATCATTTTTACATTTATTTATAAAGAATTCCAACCCAAAGAAACTTTCTTTTGTATGACCATCCAACATGCAACTGCTGTCATGTGATGGTGCAAAGCCTCTATTGTTCTTTATCATATGACCCCTATGGTTAACTGCATGCATGCTCTTAATAGTCACATGATGTGGGCCAGACAGCTTTGTGCAAGCAGGCTGCAAAAACATGTGTAGTCCTGCTCATTTCCACATGCATACTATCTTTTAATTTGTATTACAGAGTATTTTTAGCACTTTTTAAAATGGAAATATCTGGTCATAAGATAAAATGCTTAGTGACTGAGTTTGCCCATCCCTACCACTCAGTCAGTAAGTACATATTCTTTCTTAATCTGTCATCAGGAAAAACTAGAAGACCAAGATCCATTTACCTGGACGGGGGTTATCCTAGAACTACATGTAGGACTAATAGTTCACTTTCGATATTCTCGTTGAGTGACCACGTACAAAGCAAATCAAGATGGGGCTCCGGGGAAAACAAAAGAATATATTAGAATTACCCTATTGTTTCCCATGGAGCCTTATCTTGAATAAACCTTTTTCGAGTTTGTTCATACCACTGTAAAATTAGACAACAGACTCACTGGTGCAGGGTTAGCCTCGAGTCAAGGTAAATTATTCAAAAATACCAGCGAGAAAAGAAAAACATTTTCACTTAAAACAATACAGAAATCAATTTTTATCCCATGGTCTTTTTTGAAAAGGAGGCTAACCCTGCATAAATGTGCCTTTTGTCAGGAAGCTCGGCAGACTCTACCAAATGGAATCTGGACTATTGCTTTGTGTGATCACTCAGCCAGAATATCAAAAGTGGGCTATCTCTATGCTTTCTCAAGAGAAAGGAAATCAACAGAGTTTACCCTACCTTAATGCAAAAGGATTTTAACTTACCAATGTCAGGTGTATAGTCTGTAGCCCCAAATATAAGCTCAGGAGCACGATAATATCTTGAGCAGATGTAAGAAACATTAGGTTCTCCTTTTACAAGAACTTTGGCACTAAAAACAAACAAACAATTTAGTTTTTGCAGGAATTCACTGATGATAATATTAAAGATTTCTGAGATAAAAATAATTTTATAAATAAATGTGGATGGAAGACAAACTTTGTGCACAAGTTTAGTTACAATGAAACAATATTTTGATTAAGTTTGGCTTTGCATAATTTCATGTTTAGTTTGAATACAAGGCTAAAACTTTAAGAAAAGTGTTGCAACAATTTTCTTAAAGTTTTAGCCATTTATTCAATCTAAACAATAATAAAGTGTATCATATCACAGATTTTATGCTACTGTGACAAAGGCTCACCCTACCTTGCTAAGTCTCAACACTTTGATTTAACTAAACAAACACCCTGACAAATCAAAATGCTCAGACACTGCAAAGCAAGGCACAGTACTACTGTATGACAAAGTATGTGTTATTCAGTGCAACGCTGCTGCAAAAATATATCCTTGAAAGCCCTTTGAACCCACAAAATTAGTCAGGAGCTCAGCCATTTTGTTTGGGTTCCCATGGTTGCCCAAGTTTGTATATACATGTAAGGCACCAGTGGCTACCAGGCACCCTTTAGGCATCAGCCTTGCAGTGCCTTGAGATGCTGTATGCTGCAATAAAACTTAGACCAATAACAACACTGAGGCACAGGCTACCCAGAAGAGAATAACACTGTAATGTACACGGCTATTTACAACCAACAGAACCAGAAGTGGAGGGTAGAACAATACGCTGACTCAGTGTTGCACTTCATGACAGAAGACACTGAGCAGCGCATTACAAGTATGCACAGAGCAGATTTTGTTTGAGTGTGAAACGGACTGTGCCGTGCTGTGGTCTTGTCAATGCCCTGATGTCTATCAAAGCACGTGAAATTCCTGCTGTAACCATGCCGTGACTGTGCTGTGACATTTTCACAATCATACAAAATCTACTCTGTGTTGCTTCCAATTCTGTCACCTGTGAAAACAGTGACAGTGTCAGTACAGTACAGTAATAGTATTAACAGTAGAGCATTTTTTATATGACTGGGAAGCAGTATGATCACCGCACAGTACTGTTACAGCAGAATTTTCGAATGTTTTTATAGAAATTATGATACTGACACATACCGTTTCCCACTCATATGAAAACCGCTCTATTGTCAGAAATAACATGATCACAACAAACCTTCCAAAGTCACACAATTTAAGCACAGCTGTTTCAGGATCCAAGAGAAGATTCTGAGGTTTAATATCACGATGACAAATCCCAAGACAATGGATGTAAGCCAAGGAACGGAATAATTGATACATGTACAGCTAAAACAAAAACAAAAAACAAATATACCATTACTTTATTATACACTGGACAACACCAAGGTGCATAATTATTGTTGGATATCAACTCTAAAATAGCCTGGATAAAAAAGATAAAATCCAAAGATGTAGATTAGTTTGGAGTATTTTTCTTTCAAGAATTGCATGAAATACAACTGTTTGCAACACAATTTTTCTGAAGCAAAGGCAATCAGGCATTCTTCATATGTGTTCACAATGGGCCTGGACACTAGTTTTCGTCTTACAGGGATGTTTATTGAACAAAAGGATTGTGGTTTTGCCATGAATCACTGTTATTGATAAAAAGAAACTTTGAAAAGTCCACCATCTTGTGTTGTAAAATGTTTCTCTTTACATTATGTATATCTCTTCATACAAAATCAGTTGTTTGATTTGATCTCAGAGGAAAGTAACTTTAAAAGCTATGGTTTTAGGGTGATATCATTTTCCACATAAATTAACAACAAAAACATGTTGAGAAAGTCTCACTTGAGAGTTTTAAATCTCTACATACTTTCACATTTTTTCCACATAATAAGAGATTGTTGTCATATAATATTCCCTGAAATTTCTGCACAATTTTCAATTTGTGGAAAAAAAAGGTTTGATAGTAAAGTGTAAAAAGTGTGTGAGAGTAAAGTGTGCATCATTAGTACACAAGGGCTACTGTAACACAATGGACGCTTACTATGCCAAATCGGAAAAAAAAACATGGGCACTTAGAAAAGTTTTGGGAATGTCTCTTGACTAATTAGGAACTTGGTCATGTTTGTGGTTGGAGAACCATTTCTGATTGGCCAAAAAAACAACAGACACATTCCTGAAATATTTCTAGATGCCCACAGTTTTCTTTATTTGCACGGTATATAAAACCACTTATTTATTTATTGGTGGTGAATGTCATACCATTGTAGGTCTGTAACTTTTAAAAACCAACTCACCTTTATATACAACATGGGTATAGTCTGTTTGGCTTTACTATAGTGACGAGCTACTCTGTACACAGTTTCTGGGATGAAATCCAGTACTAGATTTAAATAGATTTCTTCTTTCTGCAAGTAAAATAGAACAACATTTATATTAATGGTATCATCTTTCTTTTTTGGGATAACGTAATTGCTAAATGAATTGATTACTGATCAATGAGATGATGGTCAACATAATTAAACCTATATCTTGTAAGAAATGGTGCTGACTTCAATAAGAGCACATTTCATATGACTGGGAAAATAGCACAGTTACAGTATGGTACAGTTATGGCAGGAATTTCGGTATGGCACAGGAGTTACGGTATGGCACAGTAAGTTTCCTTCTCATACGAAAACCACTCTGTTGAACTCTTTAAGTTTCATTTGCATTTGTAAAAGCGCACATTTACTACTAAAATCACTCAACTGTTAGCACCACTGATCAATTGATCATTGATCGTGTTTTGAATTTCAGTTGACTCATGTGACCACTTGGAGAGCTTTAACTGGTGACATTTTGCTTCCTGCTAATGTTCTTTGATGAAATGTCACCAGTTGAAGCACTCCAAAATGGTCACATGAGTCAACCGAAATTCAAAACATGATCGATTGATCAATCAGTGGTGCAGTCGAGTGATTTCGGTAGTATCACTGAAACTGCTCATCACTTTGCATGAAATCGGTACTGATACAGTTCCTGTATCATAGTTGTCTTATAGTAATTTTGGCATAAATTTCCCAAATAGTCTGATATCATTTTGTGGTTCAGTAACATTAACAGTTCTGCCTGAAGACTGCTCTTAAGTTCTTAGTTCTAAGACAATGCAATGACTTATACTTCCATTTTATCTAAGTCTAATACCACAAAGATATATCTAAGCAACAATATTTTTTATTCATATGTATATTTTTAATATTTGCATATTATTTTAGTTGTATTACAATGTTATTATGTAATAATTAATGCTAAATTATAGTGGAAAATCACTGGGATTTACAAATTCACTAATCCTGTTATCCATAGATACATGTAGTACTTCTAAATAAATGTTGATAGCTAAAATTGTATGAAGTTTAGTCTTATATCATGTACCCTGGAAAAAAACTACCAAAATATAAAAAAAGCTAGCAAAATTAATGTTTACGATTTCAAAAAATAAGAGGTTTGTGATTTTGTTTGTCCAATCCTCGTATTCCTTTGGGGAAATATTAAGGTAGTTCCGGACACTTGCCACTGCGCATCTCCCGCGCGCACTTTTATTAGAGAGCATTGGTATTACCGTGGGGAGTCTGGACACTAGTAAACGAACGATTGAAAGTGAAGAAACTCTAACTTTAGTGGAGAAAAATAGCATTTTGTCATCAAAATACCGGAAAAATTTTAACTATGAAATCTTGTGTACTGTATAATGTAGGTATTCAGCCTCGAATTTTTAAATTTGGTTAATATTATTTATCGAAAAAGCCGGTGAGAAAATTGCTAAAATGGTGACATTTGGAGTTCGTTTTCAGCGTATTTTTCTCTTTTCTGCTTCTCTAACTCTTGAAATAATACGGTGACCCCCTGTTTTATTCTTTTCATTTGAAGCTAGATATCGTATTCTTTCGATTTAGTGCGGGAAAAAAAAATTTCATAGTTAAAATTGTCATGAATTTTCAACATTTTTACAACTACACACGCATATAACTCCTCCAAATTGAAAGCAATTTCGCTTCTAGAATTTAATTTTCACGTCACTTTCAAAAGATTGGATGGATTTTTTATCAAGGTATGTCTCCTAGATTCAACAACTACCGTTTAATGCAGTTTTCTGTTTTTCTTTGTTAAATCCAATCGAGTAATTCGAATTTATTGACGGAATCAGATTTTCGGCAAAAACGCGCGGAAAACTCAAAAATCCCTCCTTTTTGACGCCTTATATCTCCATAACTAATACGGGGACCCCCTTCTTTTTTTTCATTATTTGAATACCCTAACAATAAACTTCAAATGACAGAATTTAAAAAAAAATTCATTGAAGATTTGGGAAGATCCGGTACTACCTTAATCCCTCATTGGTGGAGGTATTGTTGATGTTTCTTCTATTTCCAAGAAAAAACATCAGTCTGTCACCCAAATGCTAGCACTTCATGTACACTTATTCATATTTAAAAAATGTACTGTTACAAATATTAATAGTTTTTTTACAAACAAAAAGCTATGCTTTTCTTCCTACAAACTACCTACATATATGTAATTGAAATACCAACATTACCTATGTCATTAGATAGAACAATGAAATGATATTCTACACAAATAAAATAAGTACCACTTAAAGTTAACCAATTGAAACTGATGGCAATAAAAAGTTATTTTCATATCCTATACAAAACAACTTTGTTTTAGTTTATTTCTAACAAAACTATTATAACATTAAAGATTTATCACTTCTTTCCTGGGAAGCTATACATGAAATCACAGGAAGTGAGCTATTTCCCTGGGAGGTGCCTAGTGTCTCTGTGGTCCAATAGGTCAAAGAATTTATGGCAAAGTTGTATTAAAGTAAGTATGCAATATACTTATCAATCGGATCTTTTAACCATAATACTAATATTCATAACAAATTTTTAAACAACTTTCACTTTAAGCTATATTTAAGGAGATAAAAATCTCAAGCTGAAAAACAATATATATTAGGAGATCTTTATTCACTAGAAAACCATTTTAAAAATGTTATACTGTCAATATATTTGGAAGTATTTTATATTTGGGAGATGCAAACAGGAGTGATTTGAGTTTCAGATTGTGGCACATATCTTTTCTTGGACAACTGTTATATCAGCACTTCCAAGACTACACGTTGAGCATAAGCCCCTAAGGGCAAGGATTAAACAAGATAGGTGCAGGATATTTCTTAGTTTAGAAGAAAGCTATAAAACATCAAGATCATTTCAGACAATAGCCTTGGCATCTGTTGTCAGTTGAGCAGATGTCCAAAATTTCAACACAAAATTGCATCGAGAGACTAGAATACAATTCTAGAATTCTTGAGAATGAAAAATGACCTCTACTGAAATTACTGCTGATAAATCTCATACTACTGCAAGTTAAACATGAATTTATCGCTGTAAGTAACCAGAGATTAAAGCATTAATGTAGCCTACAGATATGACATGTTAAAAATTCTATGGTATACAAACTACATACTGTATTTTCACTGTAAATATGGGATTATAGTGTTCAAAGCAGTAATAGGATAATCAATACTAGAGCAGTAATAAATTAGACCACTAAAGACATTGTTCAGGAGATATACAAGTATGAATATTTCAACTTAAATACTCTGAGCAAACATTACCACATAGTAAGTAAAAATAAAGGAAAATCTCTCAAGAACATTTTACATCTTAACTACCAGTTCTTTGCAATATGTGGTTGATGTAGAAACGTAAGGAGTTCTCTCATATTTTATGATATTCTCTAAGTAGTGAATATCAAAATATGAGAGAACTCCTTTCGTACTACAGAATTCTTGTATTACTCTTTGGCGTGTTTGGAAGATAATTCAGGGACCAATATTGCATAATTAAGTTGTTATATCGCACTCTAAACTTGAGACCACATCTATGTGTATTGATGAACACTCAAAAACTTTATAAGAAACAAGCTGTATAAATGTACTCTACAAAAACTAGTGAATTGCTTGCATTGTAATAACACAGATGGCATTGATGTAAGGATAATATTTATTCTGTAAATAAAGATGCAACATTTAGTAAATGAAACAATTATTCTCTCTATGTTTAGAGTTAGCAGAAAAAATGACACAAAGGTTACGTTTGTACTCAAGCTTAGATCAAAATTGAATAGAATTAACTCATGTACTTGATGTAAAAGTGTCAAAATCTCATGCTGAAAGGTGAGCTAAAATGACATTCATATACAAAAACATAAATTTGGTTGCTGGTTCTCTTTCTGTTTCAGATAGATAGCATATTTAGGAGTGTATCAAAATGAGATGATGCAAGAAATCATAGAGGGATTATTTTTCTCTTGGCAGTCTTATGTAGTCTTTTGTTCAAACAATCCATACTAAAATAGATCAACAATTTGTTGACTAGCCCGACTACCATCAAATTCTGTACAAGACGAAACGATTGATAATTAACTTAACCCCAAAAAGCAGAAATAGGACATTTTTGGAGATATACTTAAAAACCAAAGGAAATCCACAGACTAAAAGGGTAAATACTTTATGCATGTTGTTAGGCAAACTCAAACATACACACACAAATTGAAGCACTTCACAAAAAATTCAGACAGCTCCAGAAAGGACGGGAAGTTCCTAGAAACAAGATTTGAAAGTCTTTTTAAAATGACTTGATCTGATTTTCGTTTTATTAAAAAAAACAGAGGACATTTACTGGACAATGTTGTATGTAAATTTCACAAGAAAGCCTATCTACTGTTCTGCTTTCTAGGTGCTTGTTGTTTCGCTTTGAAAATATTTTTATGACTCGACTTGATAACGAAGCCTTTAAAAGCAATGCCAAATACAAGAACTGATGATGAACATAATCCTCTTAGGGGTCCGAAGATCTTTCTCCTCGCAGCAACTTTTTTTCACCACAAACCTGACACAGTTGTCGAGAAATGTCGACTACTACTCTGCCAACGATTCCGCCTTCAGTTTTCTTTGTTGGAGTTGGTTTATGGAGATCAAACTCCTAACGGAGATGAAGGAAAGGTTCTGAAAATTGCGTTTAGGAGGCGATCGGAAAACACTGTCGTTCGAGAAGTTTGCCACGGACGCATACAATAATCATTAGCTTTTCACAATATGTAAACAATATTCAACAAAATAAATTGCGAGACTAGCAAGTTTCTTTTAACTAAAAGATTATTTCTTGGTCTAAGAATCTTAAGGACTTTTGTCAAAACTTGGAAAAGGCGAAAAATTGTATATTTTTTTTCGAGAGAGGAACTTTGGAGAGATTGGTGTACGATATTTCGGAGGAAAAACGGCGACCAAATTACCGTAAAAAAAACTCCGATTTCAGAGTCGAAGAGGGTTACTTGCATGTCTATAACTGAATTCCCCCAATCCAAAGAAATAAAAAAATTCTTATTGTGTGGTGTTAATCACTGTTAGTACACCCACGTAATAAGACTTAGAATTTCGTTTTTGATGAAGCAGTTTGTATACCGTATTCCTTTATAATAAAAAGATACTAGCAACAATTTCGGCCATCAAACGTTTTGCTGCTTCGCCAAAGACGAGTCTTCAACTGTCGAAGGAGTCCTATTTGGGGCTAAAACAACCAACCTTCTCTCCACTCGAGTAGAAAAACCATCTTAGTCGTACGATGTTGCAATGATCTAGTTTTCTCATGATTTGAAGTTCACGATTCTAGCGTAAGGAGAGAACAGGTAACACATATTAGTGAGGAATACTGGTTGAAAGTGAATGCGCTGTGGCTTGTACGTCGGCACATCACGCGCGTACCTTGAAACGTTTGTCTTGAAGAACCTTCTTGATGGCAACGAGCTCAGATGAATCACACATTCTGGATTGATATACAACTCCAAACGAGCCATTGCCGATAACTTTGGTATCTGTATAGCTGATTTCTTGGGTACGATCCGGCAACGATCCAGTAGTTGCAACCACAGTCGTAATCTTGCTTCCGTCTTTATCTCCTTTATAGTGGAGAAAAAATTACACAAGAACAAATGAATCCTCTCTTTGCTCTCTTACAAATACAATTGAAAATGAACTGCAGTGTATAATATCCTTGTAAAAAAAACAAAAATATTAGCAACTACAATATTTCGTTATCACTCACGACTTATTTTCATTCCGGTGAAATTAGGCGAATGGTGTTTTTGGGTTTCGCGTTCGACCATAGATGTTGTCCTCTGTCGACCAGGACCTTGGGCACTCATAGTTTGAAGGGTAAAGCAACCAACAGATCTATTCTGACGACGCTTCCTCAAATTACATGCTGGAAAAGCCGACGTTCATGATGGAGAGTTGCTTTCAAGCCACCTTACACCCAACCAAGACGGAATCAGTTTCGCGCAAAGCTGGCCGCAAAACTGCACGATTCGCGGCTCATTGAGAGCCAGATTTCACAAGACCTTTCCTCAGTATTCTAACTCTATGCCTTGTAAACAAGATCCAACGGGCTGAAGTATGGAGATCGTAAAACCGTAATGAAGACTGCCTGTCGAAAAGAATTGACACTTGAAAAAATCACAATGGCGCTCCGCTACCAGAGGCATGTGGCACCGGGGACCGATCGTCAACCCCCAGCAAAGTTTGCCCAATTGTTAGCCAATGGCAACGGTGACGAAACACCCGAACTATGGCCGACGCGTGCCGACACCTCGAAAAGAACTCGATACTTCTTCGGAATGATATCGAAAGTTCTGAAGCTTCGTCCATCTCGTCAAACACTCCAGAAATAGCGCTAAATAGGTGTTTTGCTTTTCTATTTTGTGAATGTTTAGTTATGTGGTAGTTGAAGTGCAGAGGGAGATGAGATGAATGATTACTTATCGCGTGATGCCGCGGTTTGGTGAAGTGCTTTCGTTGGTGCATGCACTTGCGCGGGAATTTTTGGAATTATGAAAGATGGCAGCCGATGACATGTGAGTCTTCTTGGAAAAAATCAAATCAAATGCTATATTTATTGATCTCTATGTTGTTTTATCCCTAGAAATCATGAAGATTTGTTTAGAGTTTTGATTGGTGAGTCATCAATGTGATACTTCACTCCCACTTCGCTGCCACAGTAAAATTATGACTTATGACTCAATGATTAGGAATCTAATATATCTTGTCACTTGCTCTGAATTGATCAATTATCGATATTATATTGATTTATCGATATTTGATATCATCAGCATCATCCCTCCCCCTCTCTTACCTACATGGGTCAATCATAATGACAAGTGAATGAAAATCTGTAACAGTACACCAAATACAGATTCTGTATGATGGAAAAGTCCATGTGTTGGGCCATGCAGTGGCTCAGCATTGGTCATTCAAAAAGCTGAAATAGAGTTGATTTCGTATGACTGTGAAAATGGCACCGCACGGTCATGGCACGGTTACGGCAGGAATTTCGAATGTTTTTATAGACAACACGGCACTGACACGGTCACGGCACGGCACGGTCTGTTTCACACTCATACGAAATCTGCTCTATGGCAAAACACAATAAAACCTGCTCTAAGAAGAATGCGTTAACAGGGCCGTAGTCACGAGTTTTTCAATGGTCCAGTTTTCAAAATTGGGAGGGAGGGGTGGGGGAAGGCTTCTTTATTTGCTACTTGTTTCATATAATTTTTTTGGAGCTTAGTTTTTCATTTAAAAATACCTGAATCAATTCAAAAATTTTAATTAGATTTTTTTGAATATTAAAAAAATATATTTCATTCAAAAGTAATTCAAACTGGACCAACTGTACTATTGATTATGGCCCTGGTAAACTAAAAGCTCTTTGTTTGAGTTAAAGATTATGTTGCCTTTACTTAGATCAGGTGTGTACAGGGGGTCAATGACACAGGAAATATAATTAGGAGCAAGGATGGCACAGTTGGTTAGCGCGCGGCCTTCGGTGCGAGAGGTCCCTAGTTCGATCCCCAGATCTCACATCCTTGTTTCGACTTCTTTCCATTCCGTGTAGCTTAAATTAGCTTTAAATACCCTTAAAACGGAGCACTGATGGAAAGAGGGGGGTAAAGAGCGCACCATCGGCTTCCTGGGAGACCAGTGTTCAGCTGAAGGAACTACCGACGTTAAATATAGTGCTTTACCTTTAATTAGAAACCTCTTTAATTTTGTCCTCCTTACACTGTTTTTGCAGCCATTGTGTTAAATGAGTGCTTTGAGATTTAAAATAAAACAAAAAAAAAAATGCAAAATTGAGACAATTTGAATTGGTTTTTTTTTCATCTTCTTTTACGAAGATGAAAAAAAGATGGAACAGGACAGGGACATCATGAACAATTATCTCAGCTTTTCTCGCGTCTTGTAAAGAATGTGTTATAGGAATCATGAGAAATGATTTTTTCTATTCCCATTATAAAAAGTAAAAATGCTTCAAGATCTGGCACACCCCTGTTAAGTCCCGTGTTAAGTAAAGGGCAAATACTTGAAATGCCAGCAATGTCTGTATACTTTTTTTATACAATGTTAGAAATTTCTATAAATACAATGAAATAAAAAATGGAGTTGGATGCAAAAATTGAAGAAATTTGCATGCATTTCTTTCTTGAGTCAGATTTAAGTGGGTTAAGGCGCTGTTACACGCTGAAACTTTCCTCTAAAACTTGCCTCAATCTCCATGGTGAGACAAGTTTTACAACGCATTGCACCATGTAAAATGGTCATTAAGCTAAAACTTTCCCCGGGTCGATTTCACAATATAGTTTCACGAAAGTAGAACTACTTTCTACTCCTGCTCAGAAATGTGTGTTGCGAACAAGTTTCAGGCCAAAATTTCAGCATGTAACACTCGCTATGAAATTCGTCTCACATCGGTGATTGATCGAGACAAGTTTCAGCGTGTAATAGTGCCTTTAGTGCTCCATAAACTTGATCCATTTTTGGCTTGAAGTTATCTTGAGAGCAGAGATTTTTTTTCTAATCCTTTACTAGTCAGCTAGCAGCGAAAAAATCTTCTGGCAACCCTTGTAACTACTTGAGCATGCAAGGAGATGATGCAGCAAAACGTCATTTTTATGAGCAAGGAATACCTTACTAGCAAAACTGCCATGCATGTAATTATGTTTGCATAAAAAACATTTTTGAAACAGGTTTTAGCAAATAAACCATGATTTTTACATCCAGAAACATGGGTGTGGAAATTGCAAGGGTTGGCAGCGATTACTAACTCTTTTCCCCTTGCTCTAAAAAGGGATAAGAAAAATAAACCCTGCTTGCAGGATAACTTTCATTTGGTTTTCCTTCAGTACCAATGAAATTTTTTCTCATATTACATCTTAACCCAACCTCAATGTTCATCACATTTCAAAGTGTTGGCTTTATGATCAATATTTTTTCCCCAGCAACTGATATTCATCTTGGTTATTCTGAGAAAGATCAAATAAGAGGAAATGATTCCTTGGTTACATTTGAGGAGATCCTAGAAATAGGAAAAAATAAAAATGTAAGGGAATAAACTTGGTATTTATTGATTTCTTTATACTTGTACTGAAGCAGGTGATAAATAGAGACTTTGCACAACCACACAAGACATATATTGGCCATGTTAGCCATGGATAGTAGGAACAGTAAAACTGTAATAGCAGGAATCTAAATCCTGAGGTGTAAGAGATTCATTTGTCCCTGCCATCCAATATAACCGGATGGGGGGCAAGGATGGAGTGTTTGTGTATGTGTGATCATTATTTTGCAACATTTTGGAACTTTGACTATTAAACTTGTATTTACAGTATACATTACCAAATTAAGCAGGATCTCCACAGACATTTTCAGATTAGAGCAAACAATATTGCTTGGTTGCATGTGACGTCACGGCAGCCATCTTGGATGAACTTCAACAAAAGATTTCTCATTAACAACTTTTCTTTACTCGTCCAACATAACTACTGCTTTGTTGTCTTTTGACAATGCACATGCACGCTCAAATGAGTTTTATTGTAAGCCCCTAAGTGCGACATATATAAATAAACTACTTAATCCTTACTTCCTTACTTGATTCCCAAAGAAATGGATGAAACCCAGTAAATCAGTTACTTAATATTATTTTGTGACTGTTTCATCTGTAGGTTGATTTCATCTTACTTGGTGGAGATCTCTTTCATGAAAACAAACCATCAAGAAAGACCTCACATGCTTGTATGGCTCTACTGAGAAAATACTGCATGGGGGATAAGGCTTGTCCAGTAGAGTTTCTGAGTGACCAGTCTGTGAACTTTTCTACCAACAGGTATGTACAATTTGGGGTAGCTCATTACCCTTCCTTGCAGACAAGTGCTGAATTACGAAGGGCACAGCTCAACATGGTCGAGTCGAAGGTATACAAGGGTTCTTTCATTATGAGACAGTTACATATTTACATACACACACACACACACACGTTGTAGCCACCATACAACCAATGTCTGATCACAGAGCACAACTCAGATCGAAACTAGTTCATTTTTACTGAGGGAAGAAAACCAGAGTACCCGGAGAAAAAATCCTCGAAGCAAGGGAGAGAACGAACAAGAAACTCGTGCCACATGATGCCCCATTCAGGAGTCAAACTGGGGACCACAGTGTTGACAGACTGACACTTTCACTGCTTGGCCACCCTTGCTTCCCTAATAGGGCCATTCAAGTAGGAGACACCTTACATAAGACACACATTAGAAAAGCTGCAAACCTCTCCATAATAATTATAAGCAGTACTTTTAGTCTAAGGCACACCTTGTCAAGGGACAACATTCTGAGCTCTTCCCCAATAGGGCTCAAATAATAGTCCAGCAATTTGGTGCAGAAAAATGGCCTAATTGTTCACTTTGAGGTAAAAGCACCAAATTTGGCACAGTTGTAGTATTCGATGAGCTGATTAATTTAAGCTATGGATCCCACCTGAATTCGTCCAGGGGGGGTCAAATTTGACACTTAGGGGGGTAGGGTAGGTCAAATCTACCAAGAAAATTATAAAATGCAGACAACACCACCCAGACAGTGCAAAACATACCAAAAGTTTGCTGTTGGATCTGTTTGTTAAGTCTAGCTATGGATCCATCCAAGATTCGATCAGGGGGGGGCTAAATATTTCACTCTGGGGGGTAGGGTAAGTCAAATTTACCTAAAATAATCTAAAATGCAGACAACACTACCCGGACAGTGCGAAACTTACCAAAAGTTTGCTTTTAGATCTGTTTGTTAATTCTAGCTATAACACCGTCCAATTTTTTATCAGGGGGGGTTGAGTATCACACTTAGGGGGGTAGGGTAAGTCAAATTTAACTGGGCTAAAACAACCTAAAATAGAGACAGCACCACCCAGACAGTACGAAACATACCAAAAGTTTGCTATTGAATCTGTTTGTCAATTCTAGCTATGGCACTGTCCATAAGATTTGATCAGGGGGGTGCTAAATATTTCACTTTGGGGGATAGGGTAAGTCAAATTGACCTAAAATATTTTAAAATGCAGACAACACTACCCAGACAGTACAAAACATACCAGAACTTTGCTTTTAGATCTGTTTGTTAGTGTACGTCTTCTCGGATAAGGAGGTTAAACCGTAGGCCCCGTCTGCTTTCACTCTAACCCTTCTTGTATAGTGGACGCAAAAGATCCTGTTGTACTGTTCGCAAAGAGTAGGGGATCGTCGCCCGGTACAACACTCTGTCCTTACTAACAAACTCTTAGCGTATTTGATTATATACATATAGATATTTGCGCTATATAAATGCAAAAATTTCATTTCATTTCATTTCTAGTTATGGTTCCACTCAACAGTCTATCGGGGGAGTGGGGGGGGGGGGTTTGAGTATCACACTTATGGGGGGTAGGGTAAGTCAGATTTACCTAAAACAACCTAAAATGCAGACAAATTAGAGTTGCTCTCTTACGTTTGTTGAGGATTCTTTATATTTTCTATCGTGCATCTATCACGCCACAGACACGCGGCTTTCTGTAGTCTAACTGATAAATATATAGGTAGAAAAATGTGAAGGACTTTGTTTAACATCGATAGTTTTGTTAGCTGAGCTTTCATTCCAGCATGGTTGCATAGCTTTGATAACAGACTGAAATGGTACAGTGTATCAAGTGCCACCATATCACATGCACTGAGCTTACCCAAGAGTACTGCATTATTAAAATGCTATTCTTATGAAAATCTTAACGTGTTTGGTGTGTGTTATAAGCTCAAATAGGCTATAAAGTTCAAACAAACATTGGTTTCAAAAAATAAACTTCTGCATCTACATTTTGTTTAAAAATTCTTAAGGTGAAGTCACACGCGCCATCGAGAACAAGGCTCTGGCAAAAATTCTTTACAAATATCAAGCAAAAAAGATGACGAACGTTTGTTTTAGGAATTTTTTGAAAAATCTTGTGAAATTACTATCTAGCTTCAAAGCAGAGGCCTTGTCAGTGTGAAGCTCACCAGAGCTTTATCAAGAGAGCATAAATAAGAGGGAAACTTGTTAATGGGGCGTGCGCCGTGATTCTCATCTGTGCTATATTTTAGTAACCAGATGCAGTTAATTTTCGTCCTACCCTACTCCCATGCGTCATAATTTGACACTTTAGGACCCACAAAAACCGTTTAGTGCAGATATGTGTTTTCAAAAACAGCGTTAAATCAAAGTTTTCTTAGCTCTGCTGTTGTTTATATTATCTAGTATCAAAAGTGTGTAATTTTTGCTAACAAACGAACAATTTTGATGGAAAAAGAGGCAAAAACGTCGAGGATTTTGTTGTGTTTTTGAAAGAAAATTTAGCGGAAATGCGCGCGCTACTGATGTATCACATGTCATTGAGTTACTCCAACATTTTCACTCATTTCGATGAGAAAACCTTTTTTATGTGTGTTATTAATAGGACATCAGATGGCTTTTTCGTGGAATTTGGAATAAATTTGATATCGATTGTGTGATTTTATGAAGCTCAAATCGGCAAATTCCACTCATTCAAATTTTTAATGCACAAGAGTAAGGTAAGACGAAAATTAAACTGCATCCGGTTACTAAAAATAGCACAGATGGGAATCATCACGGCACGCGCCCCATTAACAAGTTTTCCTCTCTTATCTTATGTTGGCTTTATTCATAGAACTGAAAACTGTCTTGGAGACCTTCAACATAGAACATAGAATATTTTGGGAGATCTGTACCAAATATTAATCAGCCGATCTCTTCATTAATTAATTTGCTGGTACCTTTTGACACTTTCTCGTTACAATTAGCTGTATTTCACGTTTTTAGCTAAATTTGCCTTACTCTCCCCCCTTAGTGTCCCAACTCCCTTTCCCCACCTCTGACCACCTCAGATAGAATTTTGGATGGATGCATGGCTAGAATTAATTTAGGCCCTGTTTATATGGAGAAAGGTTGTCACGTCTATCGAAGACGTCCCCCACCCCGAGACAATTTCACAGAGCATGTACATGGAATGAAGTAATACTTTGGCCCCGGAGACAAGGAATGAAACATTTCCTTTGTTTTTGTTCGAGCTGTCTCGCCCTGGGCAGGCGAGTTATGTGTTTATATGAGAAACTTGTTCTGCCTGCCAGGGTTACCCTATCAGCCGATCGAGACGAGACAACTCATCCCTGAGTTGTTTCATTTTAAAAAAATGAAAACTGAGATGAGTTAAATTCTCCATAGGAGAAATACACGAAAAGTCATCTCGCCCAGGGTAACTCGGTTAGCCGAGACAACTTTTCGCCATATAAGCAGGAGCTAAGAGATCTAAAACATTCTGGTATGCCTGGCGCTGTCTGGAAAATATTTTCTGTGTTTTGAATAGTCCACTTTCGACATATGTTTGAGTTGCCACACACAAAAGAATCAGTTTGAGGCTCTGGGGAATAATGCTTTGTGGTGCGAGACTGAACATTTGTTTAGTTGCTCACCACTAAGCATTATTCCCCTGAGCCTCGTACTGAATATTTTGTTGGGCTGTTGGGTGGAACCATAACTAGAACTAACAAACAGATCTAATAGCAAAGTTCTGGTATGTTTCATACTGTCTGGGTAGTGTTGTCTGCATTTTAAAATATTTTAGGTCAATTTGACTTACCCTACCCCCCTAAGTGTAACATTTAGCTCCCCCCAAGAGAATATTGGACAGTGCCATAGCTAGAATTGACAAACAGATTCAATAGCAAACTTTTGGTATGTTTCGTACTGTCTGGGTGGTGCTGTCTCCATTTTAGGTTGTTTTAGCCCAGTTAAATTTGACTTACCCTACCCCCCCTAAGTGTGATACTCAACCCCCCTGATAAAAAATTGGACGGTGTTATAGCTAGAATTAACAAACAGATCTAAAAGCAAACTTTTGGTAAGTTTCACACTGTCCGGGTAGTGTTGTCTGTATTTTAGATTATTTTAGGTAAATTTGACTTACCCTACCCCCCAGAGTGAAATATTTAGCCCCCCCTGATCGAATCTTGGATGGATCCATAGCTAGACTTAACAAACAGATCCAACAGCAAACTTTTGGTATGTTTAGCACTGTCTGGGTGGTGTTGTCTGCATTTTATAATTTTCTTGGTAGATTTGACCTACCCTACCCCCCTAAGTGTCAAATTTGACCCCCCCTGGACGAATTCAGGTGGGATCCATAGCTTAAATTAATCAGCTCATCGAATACTACAACTGTGCCAAATTTGGTGCTTTTACCTCAAAGTGAACAATTCTTGCACCAAATTGCTGGACTATAAGGCACATCTAGTAGACTAAAAAGGCCATTTACGTGGAGAGGTTTGTGTTTTATGTAAGATGTTTCCTATTTGGTCATGTCATGGGGTACCGTAAATGGCCATGATGTGCTGTAATCAAGTGTGGTCAGTTTTTAACCCCATCTCCCATTACACATCACACACACACACCAGTTGGCATACACTTGAAAGTGATTTTCCAGGAGTTTGAAGAGTGTATTCTCTACCTTTTTAAAGTACTTTATCCAACTGGTAACAAGGGTTTTTGTCCCAGGACATGCTCCATCTGCACAACCAATACTCATAATAGGACATGTTTCAGTTTTGGTTAATTTGCCTCCAGATCTTGCTTCTTGATATTTAACCATTCTAATATTGTGACCATTTCATGGGTTCAAAATTCTGCTCTTGAGAAAGGTAACAATGAACTCTGTGGTACAAGCAAAGGAGCTTCACATCTGGCACGCCATAGCTCGTGAGCAAAAGCCTCCCTGTGTACTGGTCTTAACAGTGACCTGTCCTTACAATCCATGATTGAATACTCTTGGCCTATTTTGAATTTAGTGCTAGTACTATATCATGAAATCCTGATTCCCGTGCCATTCATCTTCTGGAAGTATTTGACTGTTTTTGTTGCTGTTGTTCACAGATTTCCTGTAGTTAATTATGAAGATCCAAATCTAAATATATCAATGCCAGTGTTTTCTATCCATGGTAACCATGACGACCCAGCTGGGGTATGTGAACCTCTCACTTGGAAGTGTGAAATGGGGCCAGTTCTTGATAGTGCTAATACAGAGCAAGAGGAAAGCAAGCTTAGGAACACGAGGCGTACTTGAGTGTTTCTCTTGCTTTTTTGAGTGCTCTACATCTTCCAGGGTGTTTATATCAGAGTACACAGACATAAGCGGTCGTTTTATATTGCTTTTATAAAACATTAATGACATTTTTTGTGTGAGCCATGTCTGTCTTCTGATATAAACATGGTAGCCAGCCAATCAGTACGCGTGTTATATGGAGTGGCACTAGTCAGGCTTTCAAGAAGTCAGGCCTGATGTTTGTAGGCCTATTCTCAGTGTACTCTTTATTTATTATTAAGTAATAATCTTGATTGAAATTTCAACAGGATGGCAATCTATGTGCTCTGGATTTGCTCAGTGTTTGTGGTTTAGTTAACTACTTTGGACGTCCAGCCTCCGTTGATGACATTGTAATTTCACCTATCCTGTTACAAAAGGGAACTGCCAAGATGGCATTGTATGGCCTTGGGTCTGTCCGTGATGAAAGACTGCATAGAACATTCTTACATCAGAAAGTTAAGATGTTAAGACCTAAAGAAGATCCAGATTCATGGTTTAACTTGCTTGTTTTGCATCAAAATAGGTAATACACATATAAAAATAGACCTCTATGAGGCCATGTGGTTACTGGCCTCAAATCCAAATATAGATATAGACACATTTCAAGGCCTGTCCCTGGTTGGGGGTGGGGGTAGGGGTAGGGGTTTACTTCGACTAGTGCATACACACACACTGACTTTGTCCTAGTGCCCTTGGTAAGTTTATTGAAATTCAATATTTTTTTATGTTCTATTTGACCTGATGCGTTTGGTCACGTAATGGATAAAACATCTGAAACATGAACGAAAAAATACACGATTTGTTGTGTCAAAAACGCCGTTGTAGAAGTCTTTACAGCAAACAATTTAGATATACAGTGAAATAAAAAGTTGAATAAACTGGTATATTAGCAGGTAATATTTTTGCATGTGAGATATATAATAATACCATGCATGATAATAGAAAGACAAAGGCAAACACTAATAGCTGTTGACAGACAAATTAAAGATCTTTACTACTGCGGCTTGTTGAACTACAGGCAACCAGTGTAAGGTTCGAGGTGCGTACCGCGTCTTGTTAAAAAGTTTATTAACGACAACATGTCAATCGCTCTTACTCTAGTGGCAGCTCATCTAAATGTCCTTTTTAAGCTGGTTTTGGGCTTCTTTTACATGGGCACAAGTGAACGCACGAGTGCGTCTAGTTAATAATCGACTTCAACACCCTCGGACGGGCGAACAAAGTTCGCATATCTTTCGGCTTGACAATTCGGCTCTACTTCAGGGATTTCCGAATTACGCATGCACGCACGCACCCTTGAAGCCCATGACATAGTGTGTTACTGGCATAAAGCCAGTAACCACAAAAATGGTTTCAGAAAAATATACAAGGACAGCAGAACATGTGTGAAAGTGAGGGGGCTAAGTTCTTGACAATACAAAATTTGTCAGTGTCCAAGCTTTTATAACTGTATTCTTACTATCAATATCAGTTCTTGTGAAAAGTGGGTTCAGTGCCCAACCCCCCCCCCCCCATCTCTGTCATACACAGTATATACATTTTTATGAATAACATAATTTAACATGAATCATATCATGATAGTAAATATAGTGAAACCATGCCTTAATAACAGCCACTCTGTTAATATGGCCTCCCTGCTACACGTTCATTAGCCACTTCCCTTTGGCCTAACAATAAGAGATCACACTTAATCTTGTAAAGATTTAAGACATGTGTCGTTTTCATGATACAGTGGAACCCAACTTACAGTCACCCCCAGCCACCTTGTCATAATAAATTATTAGATTATATTGAATTTTTTACAACACTGTCTTGATACTAATCTCGCGATCTGATTGGTTGATTAGAGTGTGTCAATAAGAGGACAAACACACTGCTGACGCGTTTCAGCGCGTGCGCTCATTCTGTTGCCCCGTTTGATAAGGATTTTTTTTACTTTTATCTCAAATAATTGTTGTAAAAAATGAATTGAGTGTGTCAATAAGAGGACAGACAACTCAAAACCATCTTCAATTTGTTAAATATTAAATTGAATTATATTAAATTATTACAAATTATAAATTCTTTGTGGCACAAAAAACAACAGTGCATGCATATATACAGTCTTCAGACTGATTTCCCAAAGGATAAAACTGAAGATAGTTTCTCAGTACAGTAGAACTATACAGTAACTCAGATATCTAATGTCTAAATTTTCATACCTATCAGAGCAAAACATGGTCAAACCAACTATATTCCTGAGAAATTCCTGGATCCTTTCCTGGATTTGATATTCTGGGGCCACGAGCATGAGTGCCTAATAGAGCCAGTCCATGCCGATGACCCCACCCTACCATTCTACATCACACAGCCAGGATCATCTGTTGCCACATCACTGTCACTTGGAGAATCACAGAAGAAGTGAGTATACCTGTCAGCTGATTATGTGAAGAATTTCACAAAGTTATATAAGAAGAAAAACCATAGTGTTCCAGGGGTTTTAGTAATTTTTAAATTAGGAAGCTGACTTTGAAAAACAGCTGGCTGTTTGTAAAAACGAAATATGGAATCCATTCTAAAATAGCTGATGTAAGAGATAAGACATAAAGTTACACTCTGTAAAGTAGCCGGTGGTAAAAACTGCTGGTAACCACCTATTCAAGGCTCTGGTAGTCATAGACTGTATTGTTAGACTGCGCACCTCAGACTGGAACTAATTGTGCAGACTTCAACCTCCATCAAGTCCCCATTGTCAGACTTTAAACATTACATAAAACAGAACATAATGAGCAGACGGGAGATAAAAAACAGAAAAAATGGGGGAGGGGGAAATGTACACTGTTGGACTCAATTTCATCAGTTAAAAACTGTTTTTAGTTACCAGTGTTAGATACGGTCAATGTGAGTTTGCTTTATTATGTTATCTTTTAGGCATGTTGGTATTCTAGAAATCAAAGCAGACAAAGCCTTTCAGATCACCAAGGTTCCACTGACAACAGTCAGACCATTTTACATGGAAGACATTGTACTTAGTGAGACTGACTTGGATCCAACAGAGGAACAGAAAGTCATGGCATTTCTTACTGATAAGGTAAAAAGATGGATCACTGGTACATGTTGGATATTTTGGTTGAGTGATAAAGCATAAGGTCAAAACAATTTAAAATGAAACTCTAAGGAAAGAATGAAGATACACACTGTAGTGATGTCATCACTCATCCAAAGTATCACTAGTCAGGATTCCCACTGACCTTGAAAAGTCAGGGAATTCCTAAAATTTTTAAGGTCAGGAAATTGTCAGGGAATTTTTAATTTGGTCAGGGAAATTGTCAAAATGTTACAAAAGTCAATGAAAAGTCAGAGAATTTTGTGTTGGAAAGGTCAAACAATCCTTTGAGCAGCATGGCTTTGGAATTCCATGAACCTTTACTGCTTTAATAATCTTGTAGACTGACATTGGTGGAATTATAGAAATTGTTTTAAATTTGTGTTCAGTAAAAAGGCAGTGGAAAATGAGATTTGGTCAATGAAAAGTCAGGAAATTTTGTTTTACCAAAAGAGTGGGAACTCTGCTAGTGGACTCACAAGCTTACCAGACTCTTTATGTGTGGGTTTGGGTTACTTGTGGTATATGCTGGGTTGTTCTGATCTGTATATATCATATGGAGAAATGACATGATAAATGTTTAGTGAGCCTTTTAGAGGGGAGAAATTTCATTGATTCTTTTTGACTCGACTCAGTTGTTGTTTGATATTGACTTTCCCTTGTGCCAGAAGCAGAGTTCTGCAGAAAGAAGAAAAGAACTGATTTTTGGGCAATAATTTCAGCTTACTGGATGTCTCATGAGTCAAAGTTGCCTATTTTTACTCCTGCCTTTGACCTTCCGACACCTTGAAATTTTCTCATAAAAGCCAAGAAATCCACTCAGACGTTTTCTTTAACTGTCCATCTCTTATTTTTGAATGTAAATTTTCTACTTGTTCTAGATGGATTGAGTGAATTAGATGAACTATTGTTGTGATTTATTGTTTTGAATCAGGTTGAGCAACTAATATCCAAGGCAGAAAGTGAACACACAGGAAACAGACGACAACCTAATAAACCTCTTATTAGACTCAGAGTAAGTTTATCCAATGATGTGATAAAATATAATAATGTATAGTATAAAGAACGAGAAATAGTGTTTTATCGGATATAATATATATCTGAGCCGTAGGCTCGGATCTTTATACCGATAAAACATGATCTCAAGTTCTTTATACGGCTTAAAAAACTCCAACACATATTAGAGTTGTTCTCTAAAAGAAGATAAAAAATAACTTCATTTATCTTGGAGAAAATCGAGGTTAAAGTTGATGTAAATTAGGCCGAATCTTTATCAGATATAAAGACACTCGTCACGGTGGCGATTTTCATTGTGTTTGCCTTATGAATTCTTAATGAGTTTTTTAAGATATGATAAAAATATGATATGGTCAAATCTTTTTTGTTGTTGCTGAAAATTGTTAGGCTGTCAATCTGAAGTCATTGCCGTCCATCTCAATTTATTTATCATGTACTTTGTAATTCTATGCCACTTGCTTTCATCCTCTCATTTTCCTTTGTGTTTTCTTTGTTCATCCTTTGATTTGATAATGGAAGGTTGATTATAGTGGTGGTTTCAGTTCATTCAGTACTCAGAGATTTGGACAGCAGTTTGTAGACAGGGTAGCAAACCCTAAAGACATTCTGCTGTTTTATAGGAAAAAGGAAGTGAAAAAGAGAGGTAAGCTTGTCAAAATTATATTTTGTTTATTTATTTAATGTTGAGTTGCAGACAAAAGTGTCCTCATTGGCCACTTTTGGGATAGATTTAGTAGTCATTATGGAATGGCAGTCGTTGGAACGGATATTGAGAGTGGGTTTTGGAAAGTTGTGTTGTTGTATAGTCTGTGGTGGCTATTGTACAGTGGTATCAAAATTAAAAATTAGTCAAGAGTAAATGTATGGAATGGATTTCAATAGTGGGTCTTGGAAAGGCTGGACTTTGTGAGTTATGGTCGTTGTTCAGAGGTATCAAATACAGATAACTGTGTAAATGCATGGATCAGATTGATGGTGAGATTGACAGATCAGAAGATGTTGGCCATTGTGGAGAGATGGCTGTTGTCATTCTCATCATTGCCATTTTTGAATAGTAATTAGTTTCCATAATACATTTGCCATTTCTGTTATTGCAGACACCCATATTCGACCAGATGTAGATGAAAGAATGTTGCATCTACGTCCAGAAGCTCTAGACAACATTAGAATGGAAGACTTGATCAAAGAATATTTGACATCCAATGACAATGTAAGCCTACTGTACTTTGTTGTGTGTGTTTCTAGGGCAGAGGTACATGTATTATAACACTGCTGTTAAACTGCTTGCAAAGTGGTTGCACTTGAAACATTTTCAACCAAAACCTGTATGTATTTTGATGCTTTCAACTTAGGCTATCATCCAGATTGTCTTATGATTTCTAAACCATAAACGTTCACTGGCTCTTACTAGTTTGGGGACAGCAAAAGAAAACTACATGTTTATGCAAGCAGTATAAGTGCCTACCATGTACTGCACACATACCTTTTCAGTTTTTATTTTTCATTTTTCAAAATGTGTTAATTAAAAGTGGTTCATCTATAATTAGAAGAAACAGTAACTTCTTTGACATTGATGTTAAATTCAATATGTTTCTTGTGCACTCATAATTGAACCTGAGTCCCTGTAGATGAAGGTGGCTTGCTAGGAGGCTTGCTAGGAAAATCTTGTTTCTCTGACAAATAGTCCAATAATTGCTCAATGCCTTTTTTCCAAACAGGCTTTGGAACTTTCCATATTATCGGAGAACAGAATGGCCCAAGCCTTGCGTGAGTTTGTTGACAAGGATGAAAATGAAGCCATTGGTACGCTGGTGAATTGGCAGCTGAACCAGGCACAAAAGCACCTCAAGCAGAGAAACAACTTGGCTGGTGATGAGATTGAGATTGAAGCAAGGAAATTTGTGGAAAAGCGGAGACAGCGTGAGGAACAGAGAAATGATGAAGAAGAAGAGGAAGTTAGAAAGGTGTGTAATCTAGTTTTTGTCCAACATATTTTTACAAGAGTTACTGACAGTGCTACGCTTCGAACCGTTGCCACTACCACCAAGTTTTTTATTACTTTTTGACATCTTTTTGACAACTTTGAATACCGCTAACCAATTAGATATCGGCGCTTCACTTTGATGTCTTGATAGATGGAGTACATCATACATTATTACCTCGATGTACAAACTCCGCCTATCGAGACATCAAAGTGAAGCGCCGATATCTAATTGGTTAGCGGTATTCAAAGTTGTCAAAAAGATGTCAAAAAGTAATCAAAAACTTGGTGGTAGTGGCAACGGTTCAAAGCATAGCACTGTAACTAGGGATAGCCAATAAAGAATGTTACAACCTTTGTATTCCAGGTACTGGCGGAGCAGTCAAAATCTACCATTCGTGATGATGATGATGATGATGACTTGAGTGATGATTCCAGTATCTCTGCAAACTCTAAACCACCAAGTAAAAGAGGTACATTGAGTTTCTCTAACACAGGAACCCCAAACTTGTCAACAGTAGGAAAAGATACCCACAGAGAGTATTTGCTATTTTCCACCATTTTTCAGGATTTGGAACCTCTGTTTTAGTATAGTTGCAACAATAACAAATAACAACAAAAACAACTGTATCACAGAAGCAATCAGCTCTGTTCTTAGCACGCTGCTGAAGGATAACTTCCTCAAGAAAGTAATTATATCACCACAGCAATAGAGCAGCAACAATAACAACAACATAACCAAAGCAACTCAAAACAGAAAGTTCACTGATAACAGCAACTTCATTGAAACCTTTTGCAGGTAGAGGAAGAGGAGAAGCTGCAAGCCAACGAGGAAGAGGAAGAGGCAGTAGAGGGGGCCGTGGACGAGGAGAAGGGCGTGGCAGGGGTAGAGGGGCACAAAAAGGAAAAGAAACTGCTGCTTCGAGAAAAAAGAATTCTCTTATAACTGATTGTATGTTTTTTTCCATAATTTTTCAATTTGTCTTTTTTCAGCCTTTCACATCTGCTTCTTCCACCCATGCAATTATTTATTCATTTATTCATCCACACTATCTGCCCATTCTTCATTTATTATTCCATTGGCAATGCAATATTCATTCATTTATTCATTTGTCCATTCATTCATTCATTCATTCATCCATCCTATATTCATTCATTTATTCATTCATTCATCCCTACATTCACTTTCTCTACTTTTATCTTTCCTTCCCTTTTTCCTCAATTTTAATATATTTGTTGCTATTTTTGCAGCATTCACATTTGGCTCAGGAAGCAGCAAACATGATGCAACAGTAAGAAACATTCTATTTCTTTGTTTACTTATTGGTCCTCTTCTTTCTTAAGTACTTGCTCATTCCTTTTACACATCTGTTGGTTGTCACTGACTGATCTTTCTCTCTGTCATACAAATGAAGACATACCCCATTTTCACCTTGTTACCTTCAATACATAACAAACATTACTCTCTGCTCTTTCTCCTGTTTTGTCAAAATCTTTTATATGTAGGTCTATGTGGGAACAACTAAAATGACATCAACTTCTCCATTTATGTTTGAGGAGTAGATTGAGAACTTCATAGTTGATCAGCAATAATAAGTGAGGACCTAGTGTCCTTTGTATTTTTACCAGAGGTTGGTGGGGTCTTCTTGAAATGAATGAATAAACAGAATGGATGGGTGGATGGAAGGAAGGAAGGATATTACATATATAGACTGAAATAGACTATATTATGTACTTATCGACTGAGTGGGAGGGCGACATGGGAAAAGTTTTGGCTCGAGGACTGACCACAGCAAGGTCAATACAAATGAGCAAGAGCCAAATATTTTCTCATCTGGTCGGACCTAACTCAGTCAATAAACATTTTATCATATGACTGGTTTTATCACCATTTTATTTGTATTTTTGGCGCGCGTGGGTCCAGGTCCAGATATGGCTTTTTCTGGACCACTTTCGAAAAGCCATCTGGCCCTGCTGACGTAACTTTTTATAAAGGTTTTCTTAAGAGCGCACATGGATCCAAATACGGGTTATATGACAATAATCTATCTGTTCATTGTAGGTGATCAGCAGTTCAGATGATGAGGATGGATTCAACGTTAATCAATCAAACTTCAAGACAAGTACACAGTAAGTCACTAAATTTAGCCATCTGATTCCAGGACATCATAACTTGGCTACTCATTATACATATATTAATGTGTATACTTACACTGTCACTTTCTTTTGCTATCTTTTTCTAGAATGAAAGCTGCTCCAACCTCTAGACTGAAAAAGAAAGGAGTACAGTATGATGTTAGTATATATTTTTCTTATCAACTCAAATATTGTAGGTGATACCTGTTTTTGACAGGTTTGTTGTGTGTCTTGAATTCCAAAGAGGGAATTGTAGCACAAAACTAGTGAACAGCTTTGCACAGTTGGTTCAGAATCCTTCCTCAGTGCTTAAGATCCAGGTGTTCAATTTCTGGCTTGAACAACACTCAAGGTCAATAATTGAGGAAAAGCTGCTGCCTTTGTGACTATATGACAAATGGCTAAACCTTTACTTCTTCTTGGATAAAGGCGTTAAACCATCTTGTCACACGTGAACCCAGCATTGAAGGGATGTAATTTAAGAATACACACCACTATTCAGGAAGAGTAAGGGAGATCCTGATGTGTGTGATCTGATCTATTAACTAAAACCACAGAGCCACACTTTGACTGGAGCCAAGGTCAATTGTGCAACTAAATCTGTTGTGTGGACCCTGACACAGAGCACATTTTGTATGAGTGTGAAACATGTACTGTGCCATCCTGTGCCATGTCATTACTGTGTCAATACTGTGATGTCTATAAAAACATTTGAAATTTGTGTGGTAACCATGCCGTCACCTAGCTTGTGGTGCTGCTTTCACACTCATATAAAATCTGCTCTATGTAGTAAAGGTAAAGGTTAATTTATTTTACTTCAAAGAATGGAGAGTGGTTGCCGAATTCTCCCAAGCCAGGGGCTCTTGTTTAAGCTTTCAAAGGTGTGCCCTCTACCCCCTCTATCCATCAGTGCTCCTTTTTACGGGTATTTAAAGCTAATTAAAGCTACACGGAAAGGAAAGAAGTTGAAACAAGGATGTGAAGTCACTGGGAATCGAACTCGGGACCTCTCACACCGAAGGCCGCACACTAACCAACTGTGCCATCCTTGCTCCCAAAAAGTGATAAAAGTGGTATATAGATAACAACAAGAACAACAACAAATTACATGAATATGTGAATGCATTGAATTCATGTTGGGGGATGAAAGTTGTTTAATCTTCTAATTCAAAGATATCAGAAGTGACTTCTTGTATTTCCATGTTACATATTCAAGGACAGAAATGGGATGCCTGTATTGTGAGTTGCTCTGAGTTTCTAAAATGTTTCTTTTCCTCAGGTTGAAAGTGATGATTCAGACAATCCATTCGATATGCCAGAACCAAGTAAGAAGAAAGCAAGAAGATAGTACACCATGATAGAATACAATCCGTGAAGCCTGGTTTGCACTTGGAACATAAGCATAAGCACATCTAGTAACATTAAACTTATTCCATAAGTTGGTCTGTTCACTCCTCAGTTGGAGTTCCTGTGGTGGTCGCCCGCTAGCTACGGTCTGTTCGCTCCTCAGTTGGGATTCCTGTGGTGGTCACCTACACACTGTTGCTAGTTACAAACCACTACAAAAGAGTGAAAACTATGACTTAAGGAATCAGTTTGTAGTAACATATACAGACTCAATTTTGTATTTATCACATGGGTGTGAGAAAATGCAAGCACTGCAAATAGAACAGATTTCTTATATCTGTGAAAAAATATTTGCAATCATGCCATGTTGTGCTGTGCCATTTCTCAGTATTTTGATTAGATATAGAGCAGATTTCATGTAACTGTGAAAATGGCACGGTGCAATTATGGCAGGAATTTCAAATGTTGTTATAGACATTGTGGCACTGACACAGTCACGGTACTGAGCAGCAAGTTTTCCACTACTACGAAAACTGCTCTAGAAGACATTGCCGTTGACCAGTCAAAATAGTGTGACATAGTACAGATGTTTTCACATTCATAGTAACAACTGCTCTAAGCAGTTCATTACTGAGTCTGTGTATGGCTTTATGAGAAAAGCCAAGCACTGCTAATTAGCAGTCCATTACTGAGTGAATCAGCATCTATTGGAGCTTGAGTTTGAGTAAGCTATTTGCCTATGCTTGGGGCTGGTGTGAATCAGGCTTTGGACAGTGAATGTAAAATCGATAGTCATCAGAATGAGATTTTTGGTGTGACTGGGTGTCGGTTCATGTTTATTTTAATTTTTGTCATGCGACCATGTTCCGCGCTGCGAATTGTTCGTCTCATGTGACCAGGAACTGTTTTTTTTATCACTTGTCTTGTTTTGTAGATATTCAAGTATTTTATTTTTAGCTGTATTATGTTCTTTAGTGGAAGTTGTTTGGTTTCAAAATAAATTTCCACCGTGCTACATGGACCATGGAGAGTAGTTTTGTTGGGGGAGGGGGGCTTATCAAGTACTGACGATGCTACAAATGAAGCTAGAATGGGTGTGTTCCAAAACATTGATATTCATTGGGGAAAGCTAACTCAAACCCCCATCTGCACCCCCTTCCCTGAAGCCCACCCTCTCTGTGGTCTATGCACTGTAGGAAAAAAGTGGTTGTTGTGTGATGATGATCACCTAAAAAGGTGGTTACTCATAGAGGTTCCACTGTAATGATCAATTACAAAGTGGTCATTATTAGAGGGTGGTCGCCTAACAGAGGTGGTCACTCATAGAGGTTCTACTATAATGACCAATTACAAAGTGGTCGTTTATTAGAGGGTGGTCGCCTAACAGAGGTGGTCACTCATAGAGGTTCCACTGTAATGATCAATTACAAAGTGGTCATTATAAGAGGGTGGTCGCCTAACAGAGGTGGTCACTCATAGAGGTTCTACTGTAATGACCAATTACAAAGTGGTCATTATTAGAGGGTGGTCGCCTAACAGAGGTGGTCACTCATAGAGGTTCTACTATAATGACCAATTACAAAGTGGTCGTTTATTAGAGGGTGGTCGCCTAACAGAGGTGGTCACTCATAGAGGTTCCACTGTAATGATCAATTACAAAGTGGTCATTATTAGAGGGTGGTCGCCTAACAGAGGTGGTCACTCATAGAGGTTCTACTATAATGACCAATTACAAAGTGGTCGTTTATTAGAGGGTGGTCGCCTAACAGAGGTGGTCACTCATAGAGGTTCCACTGTAATGATCAATTACAAAGTGGTCATTATAAGAGGGTGGTCGCCTAACAGAGGTGGTCACTCATAGAGGTTCTACTGTAATGACCAATTACAAAGTAGTCGTTTATTAGAGGGTGGTCACCTAACAGAGGTGGTCACTCATAGAGGTGTTCTACTTAATGGTCGATCACGTAGCCTGCGTAGCGGCCCTGGGGAGGGCAGGGGAGGGGGACTGGGGTGGAGAGGGAGGGGGTCTCCCTCTCCTCTTCCCCAGCCCTCTCCAGGGCCGCTATACGCAAGTTATCAATCACCTGATAAAGGTGGTCACTCAAAGAGCTTCTGTGGTAAAATATAGAAGTAATCGCCTAAGAGAGGTGGTCTTTTATGGAAGTTCTACCATTCTGGTAAATTATAAAGTAGACAGATTTTATAGAGGTAATCATTAAAGACGTTTTTGTACTTCTTTGAAAACCAGGCATGACTTAGTTGAAGTTCCATCTGACGCGCGAGCCAACTTTTCTTGAAACGTGGCACACTCAACAGACTTGCACCGTGTCCACCCCTGCAACTGCTACGGGCAACTTAACGTTGCGCTAAAAAGTTGCAGAAGTAGAACTTTTGCTTTCACGGTTGCAGGAAAGGATGAATGGCCTGTGCAGATCTTTTAAAATACAAAATCAATGTAGCAAAATAAATCCATTTTATTTGAAGCAAACATAGAAATTAATCCCGTCTACTTATTTACTATTTAATTTTTACAAAGTACATGAAATACTGTGACTGCTTAGCTAGTTCTTGGATTTGGAATGTTTCTTGGGCTTGAGAAGCATTAAAACAGATTCTTCTCCCCTGTTATTTCCCTCCTTCGCCACTTTAACCTTATGCAGGGCAACTTCTTTCTTTAACTTCTTCTTAGCTTCCTTTCCGTCCAAAACGAAGTGATTTTCCACTTTGTTTTCGGCTCTCTCGTCGGTTTCTGAGAGGAGAAAAATTCAGTAATCAATTTTCGCACCAAAATTCAAGCGCGCGCGCGCGTTTGGTTGGTTTAGGGTGCCTTTAGCCGACCATTGAAACATACGTTTTCGCGCCAAATTTTGTTTTCGTGTAAGTAAAATGTACGAAAGAATTTCAGTGTTAGTCTAATTCTTACCTTCGCAGTTCAGAGCAGTGCAAACCCAATTTCCGCAAGCACAGACACTGCAAAATACAGAAACACATTTACACATGAATGATATGAGAGCTAGATTTCTGCGCCGATTACTGCAGTGCTGAAAACCGCACAACGACAGGTTCAACAGGAATGCAAACAAGTTTTACAGGAATGCAAGCAGATTATATTGAAAGGCTCCGTAGAATTTATAACAGGGGTGTTAACCATTTACCTGGAAAAACCGGAAATTCCGGTTGGAAAAACAAAAATTGTTCCGAAAAATGACTCAGTTTCTCGTTCTTTTCGGTTCTTCCGGTAGACGCGTGTACCATTTTATAATATGGGTCATTTATCAAAAGTCTAGTTTCCCGCTCCGTTTTTGGTTGGAAGACGAATTTCCAACCTGATGGATGGTTTAAATGGTATTATAATATAGCTTTTTTCTAACGAGCGCTCTGATTGGCTAAAAAGCGCTTGAAACCCGTGGTATATTTCCCCCATAAACCACGGCTCAACGCTTCTTTCTGCCGTAAAAAAAAGATAAAAAACAAAAGAATGTTCAATATAAAATACGTTTTTTATTGTTTTCTGATATATTAGCAAGTCACAGTTCACGACTTTCACTAGAACCACAGGCTTACCATATTGTGTCGGTGTGATGGTTGGGCTTCCTGTGGATTTTAACGGTTATTTGCTGCTACGTTTCAGTATTCCTCCAAATTCGCCGAAAACTTAGAAATATCCCTCAAGACTATGATTGAAGTAAAGATTGACTGTTTATAAACACTTCAGGGTGGGTTTTGAGCGATCCTTTTTGACCACGCTTTCAAGTGTAGAAAGACGATCTTTCTACACTTGAAAGCGTGGTCAAAAAGGATCGCTCAAAACCCACCCTAAATCGCATCCAAATCAAAAACAAATACGCCAGAAGTGTTTATAAACAGTCAATCTTTACTTCAATCATAGTCTTGAGGGATATTTCTAAGTTTTCGGCGAATTTGGAGGAATAATTAAACGTAGCAGCAAATAACCGTTAAAATCCACAGGAAGCCCAACCATCACACCGACACAATATGGTAAGCCTGTGCTAGAACCTGATGTTTTGCAATGAAAAGCGACTGATAAGAGCAAACCTGAAATTGTGTATGAAACTTTGGATAGTTTTTCACAAAACAAATAATTCTCAAAAATTCAGGCAGTATTATAAGAACAATAAGTTTATTAACAATATTTGTATTAACAAGTTACTTTCCTTGATAAAATATAGTTCCTTTCAGCAGACTGTTATTACAGCTTTGATGACAACAAGCAAGAGAGCAACAGCGTGGAAAAACTCTCAAACTTACAAGTGATAGTTGAAGGCCGTTAAATTTACTCAATTGCCTTTGAAATATCTGCAATTCTGACATATTTTTTTCTGTGAACAAAACGTACACATGTACAAATAAGCCAATAAAAACACGAGGAGCAAAAAGGCAAATTTATGCTTCAAAGCATTCACTTTCAGAGCATCGAAATTACGGCAAAGCTTTAAAGCTTAAAAAAGTCTGTAAAAAGGACTTAATCCGCCTAAAACTTTTTGCACATACAAGGAAAAAAATTTTTCAGTGAAAACATGTATGCTTAGACAGAAGAAAGTATAGAAAAGTACCTCAAAAGAGCAAATTTGTTGTTCACAACTTTCATGTCAACCTTCTTCAACGCCATTTTTGTCTCTTCGAGCTTCGCAGAGGTCGTCGATGACGTCATTTTCAAAATCAAGCCAATCACAACGCTCGTTGTATCTCAATCTCGAAGTAATGAGCAATCTTATTGGCTCTCTCATGATTCTTAGGAGAATTGATATTTTCATCTGCGAAATTTGGTTTTAAATGTTAGTTTTTTGCTTATAATTATTTTCCGCTATATTATAAAAGCAATAAACGATAGATTTCCGTGGTTTATCGGGGAAATAAACCACTTGGGATGTTGGGAGAACACTCGAAAAGGCCGAAAATCACTCGCCTACGGCTCGTGATTTTTTAGGCCTTTTCTCGTGTTCTCCCAACATCCCGCGTGGTTTATTTCCCCGATAAACCACGGAAATCAATCGTTTATTGCTTAAAGCAACCCTGATTTTACACAAACAATGGAAACAAGTTTTTCAGGAATCCAAACGGGATTCCCAACAAGTTTCGTAGACTAACCAGCTGTTGCAGTCAGTCGGAATCTCAGCGCCATCGTCGTACATGTTTCCTTCGAGTTCGCACTCTATGAAAAGATAAGTAATGACATCATAAGCAAGTTGTGCACGTGTCGGGGGAGTCGCAAGGGAAGACACACACGTATAAAGTTACTGTTGGGGTGTACTGTTGCTATTGGTTACTTACGTTTGTGAGGTGGCTTGAATTCTGTTGAAGTTAAAATAACTAAACTTTAGTGAAATATGTTTGTATTTGTGTTTTATCTCCCGGACTCCAGACTCCTCCTGTTGGACGAAGGGTAGATAGCCCTATACTATATGGATAAATCCTTATCCATGCAGTGGATGAAGTAGCGCTATCAGCTCGTGCGAACGGAGACTGATCAATACTTTTTCCCCACAAATCTTGGTCAGTACCCGGTCGCATATTTCATACATGTGTGAAAAGGCAAGCGTCAGTACATTACCGTGTCTGTGTAAACTGCACAAACATTCAGGACCCTTTCAAACTCATTGAACATAAAAGGTGTAACCAAAATGAACATAAAGAAATCTGTTGATTAGATGATTTAAAAAAAAGCAACTGACACATTTTGGTATTCAGCGCATTCAATAGAAAACCATGAAAAGTGTAGCAGAAGCAATTTCGGTCTCGGCTTCTATTCGAGCTGTGACACGGTGCAATTTTTTCTGCAACTGACATATCTCGCAATGGCGCTGCGAAACAGGTTGTACGAACCATTGCAGCGTGCACGTGTAACCTACCCTGGATCGCTCAAAATCATTGAAAACAAAAACAAAAACAAAAAAACGCAGTAACGTTTTTCGGCATGCATGCACTCGGTAACACCCCTACAATGGTTCGTGCAACTTGTTTTGCAACGCCATTGCCAGACAAGTTGCTGGGAAAATTGAATCCTATAACAGCCGCCTCATGTTCGATAATTTTGAAAGAGTCAAAGTTTGTGCAATTAACTATATGTTGCTTGTACTTATACTTACGTACAGATGTGGTTTGTTTTTACGTACCTGGGTCCAAACATTTCTTAAACTCATGTATACTAAGCTCCCAGTCTGAATCCTCATCAGTGAGCGCCATTAAAGCATCAGAACATAGTCCCTGGAGAATTGGGTTTAGGTAGTCGTCTTCGTCAGGAATCTAAAATTTACAGCATTTCTGTTATTTATGAGCATCAAGTTTTATTAGGCCCCGTTCACACTACAGCATTAGATCGATCTGAGATCGATCCAGTCTAGTACATCGCTTCAAGCTGGATCGAACTCAGATCGATCTAGAACCGTAGTGTGAACAGGGCCTTAAGACTCCATTAGGCTTTATAAAGGTTTTTAGAGCAGATTTCGTATGAGAGTGAAACGGACCGCGCCGTGCTGTGACCGTGTCAGTACCGTGTTGTCTGTAGAAATAGAGTAGATTTCGTATGACTGTGAAAACGGCACCGCACGGTTACGGCAGGAATTTCGAATGATTTTAGAGTGGTTTTCGTATGAGTGGGAACACTGTACGGTTACGATACGCTACGGTTACAGCAGGAATTTCGAATGTTTTATAGAAACTATGATACTGGTACAGTTACGATATGGTACGGTAAGTTTCCCACTCGTACGAAAACGACTCTATAGACAACACGGCACTGACACGGTCACGGCGCACGACGCGGACCGTTTCACACTCATACGAAATCTGCTCTATTCGAAATTCCTGCCGTAACCGAACGTCGCCGTTTTCACAGTACATACGAAATCTACTGTATTTGTACAGGATCACTATGGGAATGTATCACTATGGCAACATTTGGTACGTATGATTTTATACTTTAGTAATGGGTTTATTTTATACCATTCAGCCAAAGTTTTTATCTATAACAATCATATCCTGGAAGCGTTTTTTTTAGAATTCGCTTCCATGAGTTTTACTAAGGTAAAACACATTGCAAGCGTATCACTATGGTAACAATGACGTCATACCTCACCTGCTGGGTTTCATATGAAGTCATTCTCAATATCTCGTTGGAATTTTCATTAGCTGAATGACAAGTTGTCAATAGAATATTCTCTGGTTGAGAGCACATGGTGGTCAATGTTTGGCCACCATTTGAGGGGGATAATGAGATTCATCAGCTGTTTGAAACCCAGCAATTATTGCATGGAGTTAGTAAACTTAATTGGTAATAATATCTTGATGTGACAACAAACGCCCAAGGAAGCGCATTGCTATGGCAACGGTTTAGTCCCTACCTTAGCAACAGTTTCATTCCTACCTTGGCAACAATTCCATTCCTACCTTGGCAACAGTTTCATTCGACTTGATAAGCTGCATAAATTCCTTCCTGCTGAGCTTGCCATTGTTGTCAGTATCCAAACCTTCAAAGAACCTCTTAAAGAAGTTTTTGTTTTCCGATAAATTAATGTTTAATATCTTCCCCATGTCCTTCATCCATGAAATCAGTCTGTCACGCAATTCATCACGATCGTGTTCGTAGCATACAACTAATATAAGAACATGGAAGTCATGTTAGACCTATCCCACTTTATTATTTTGCCATGCGTATTTCAAACGCAATATATATAGCTTTTTCAAAAAAGGTTGACGGGACGAATGGCGATTGCATTGGTGATTGTACGACCGAAAGGAACTGTGGTCACGCTATTAGACCGCTGGCGCGAAGATATGAATCGCCTATCGACCACTTTGTCCAATAAGGTCTTTACTGCATGGTATTTAATTAATGAAAATGAAGCAATTCTTGTTAACCCAAATTTCCTTTTGGTCGTGCAATCACCAATCGCTGTTTGCCATTCGCCATTCGCCCCGTCAACCTTTTTTGAAATAGCTATATATGCTTATTTTAAAAAACGCTGACAGTCGGAGATCTGAATCTGACATCTGAGACCGAGTAAAAAGGCCTATTGATCAATTTGGTTCGGTGCATGTATAAGTAGAGCGAGGAGAATTAAATTAAAGTCCACACTAGTCTTATAGATCAACATGCACCAAGTATCAATATTACCTGGTTTGGACTTTTGTACCCTTACATGTGGATGTGTTGGGATGACGTCTGCAAATAAAAGTATCAGTCACAATTGAATTTGTGCAAATCGAAATGACAAATTGTTCAAGCGCGCGAACTATTTGGGCTTGCACAACAAGTTCAGTTATGATGTTTAGTCTTCGGTCAGCTCCACTAGCTCCCTAGCCCGCCCCCCCCCCCCCCCGCCCCCCCTGGGCTCCCTAGGAAGCATACCCTTGAAACAGGCACTTCTCTAATACAGTTATCTAACAGGTAGCCCCACTCCAAGAAGGACAGCTTTTGTAGGTTCGAGATAACTCTAAATCCATCCTCCTCTTCCCCTCCTTTGCCCCACCTAAGCTCTTCTACAAAATCTACACTTTACAGTGAATGAATAGACAGTCTGAGGATAAGAAACTACTCACCATGCTGACAAGGACCTTTCTTTCCAATTCTGATCTTCTTTCCTTTGGTACAGGCAGTTCGGTGTAATTCACAGTGGTTGGGATACGTTATACCGTCAGAACCACAAACAGGGTTGTGACGATCTGGACATACTACTTTACACTGGCAGGTTCCCTTCAGTTGGTTAGTTTTGTCATAGGCTACGACACAATCTTGACCAGCGTGACAGGAAAGCTGGGAACACAGTTTTTCTAACAAATGAAAGAAATTTCCAGTTAGCGTGACATAAAAATGGTCAAGATATGTTAGACTATTAAAGTCCCTATGATGCATATTCAAACTTAGTTCTTTTTAGAGAGCATAGTGAAGATCTTTTTATCCTGGTTTTCCTTACCCCATATTTTCTGAGATATGAAGGTTTCAAATGTCAAAATGCAAATTTAATGACGTCAGAGGAGGCAACACTGCAAACTTCTCATGGGTTTTACAAAACGAGGACTTCAATTCGAGAGCCAGATTTTTCACTAAACAACAGGCTTTGCCAATGGAAATGAGTTATGAAATGGAAAAATACAAGTAATTTAAATTCTCTTGTTTTTGTATAATAAATGATTACTCCTCTTACGTCATCACATTTGCATTTTGAAATTTGAAACCTTTATATCTCAGAAAATATGGAGTGAGGAAAAACAAGATTAAAAGATCTTTACTATGCTTTCTATCAAGAACTGAGTTTGAAAATAAAAAATTATCCGTCATAGGGACTTTAAAAGGCCTACAGTACAGACGCCGTTCCAGCCATGTGCCATACCAAATTGTTGCAAGGAAATTCATGTCGAGTTCGGCGTCTAAATACTCAACGAATAAATTCCATTTTTCCGGGCGTTTGTACTCTAATAAATGCACAGATGACGTCAAAATGTGGTGAGAACAAAAAAGTACGCCAAGTTGAGTGGCGTGACGGTTGTTCTGCCTGGCCAGATTTTTGCATCCTCTGTGTATCTATTATAGAATGCAGACCCACGGAAAGACGCAATCTATTTGTTTTATATAATACTCATCGAAATATTTCAACCAATCACAGCGCGCGTAAGTTTCACTGACGTCATGTATGCGTGTGTACTAGCTGTATTCATACATGGTTTTCGACCAATCAGAGCACGCGTAATATACTAAGTATTATATAAATTTGGAATCATTGTCTGTTCGATATTTTACATCTTGACAAGAAACGCTCAATCAATCTAGCGTGGAGAAAAATACCTGGTTCAGTTTTAAATGCTTTTCCTATAGGCCTGAAATTTCCGCTTTTTCCATCAATTTTAAAAAGTTCCTGTATTGATATACCGAAAGTACCCCCGCACCGTATTTGGTCTAGTAACGCAACCGCTAGCATTGCGTGACAAGCCTTATTGGGATAGCCTCTTCATTTTCTTGACTTCAGTCAGCATTATTAATCTTATCAGGCGCAATTTAGCCTGAATGAATGAATGATGATTTCATCAATTAAACTAATCTTATTATCATCATAAATACTATAACAAAACAACGCATTCAAAGCAGATATATTTTGTGGCCTGGTGCGCATAACTTTGGCATTCCAGTATCAGCCAGTTTCGATCCCGTCACGCAACACTTCCTCGAGAGACAAGATTCTGAGTGGCCAAAGGTGACCGTTGTAGAGTTTTGGCCGTTAATGGAGGTTTGTCGGTATCGTGATTCCTTTAAATCGAATACAAAACTTGAAAACGTTCCAAAAGTTCATTTATCTCTTCAAAGTCAGACCTGTTGTTCCGGACCATCACTTATCATCACTCGTGATACCAGCGTCTGACCTTCTCTCAAACTTGTCTAGTCAATACAACATGTGTAAGTCTTACGGTTGAACTTCAACTAACGGACACTTCTCGTGGACCATCCCAGTCCACCCCTCCCCCCATTCGTCACCTCAACCAATCAAATAAAGGGTGGTATAGGTAAATTTTTCATTCTGTCTTATCTGTTACGTACAACGCATTACGTAAGTAATGCGTACGTAATAACGTAAAGGCAAAACGATCAGGATACTCCGATTGAAGTGCATGTTCAGTGTGGCTTTTATCAAGTCATAATGCAGTCTTGATATTCTATATTGAATTAAGACTTTCATAGTAAATAACTAGTAAATGAATAGTGACCGATAGGGGTACTCTGCGTTAGTTTTGTAACACGTTGCTAGTCAATTCTTTAACGGGGTCACCGGAAAATTCTACTTTTTTTTAATTATTTTCAGAACTGGTTTACCACACTGTTCTTGCCAGTATAATCTACACGAGACGTGTTAAATGATCACGAAAACTAAACATTATTGACACGTTGTATAATTAAACTACTTGTGAGTCGTACGTACGTACAGATTTTTCAATTAAGAATAACAAATTAAGCTTTACCTCTTCTCATTTTTTCATCAGAAATGGAGTCACTGGCATTCCCCTAGAAAGATGGAAAAGCAAAATAAATTGTACATTTGTCGATCAGAAGGTGTTGATTCTATCGAGGCAGAAATTCACGAATTGGATCATAGCCTGGATGTGTTGCATGCACGAGTTACATCGACTGTTAATCACTTCGCTTTCCACTCAAGTCAGTGAGGACATATACATTTTGTGCAATTTTAGGGTTGAATTGAAACAATTAAAAGTGAATATGATACAAAGAAATGATGACTCGATTATGAAAATGTTGTAAAAGTTTCTTCAAAAGTAATACCAGTAGTTGTTTTGGCAAAATTAAGCCGATATTAGTGGAGAGCAATCATCCAAAAACACCACAATATAATAACCTCCCCGTTTCAAACACATGCACATCGTATCTTTCTCTCCAGTCTGGAATTTCTGTCAAAACAAATTTTATGTCATACCAAAAGCTCAAGGAATTAAAAGTAGAAGCTGTTAGGCTGCTATCTTTATTGCGATTTCAACCGAATCTTTGAAATATTGTTCTCTCTAAACGCTCTCTGACGGATGTGAAGGTTAATTCATTCAGTCATTGACACTCAATCGTGGTGGAATTAGCTTGTCACCTACCGCAAAAACAGTCCCCATAACACACGATAGCAAAATGGAAATGTAGATCTTTTTCATTCTGATATTCCACTGATGATTCAACACTAAGGACTGAAGGTAACAAGAACTTGCAAAGCTGCCAACAGAATCTAAAACTGCGGGAAGAAAGCACATATTTATTCAATCAGAAAAACCAACATAAAAATTCCTTTGCGCAAACAAACCAAACCTTTAGGATCTGAAAACGTGCCAACCTGATTCCACTCAAGACCAAAAGTTCCCTCAAAGAAAACTTTCCTTCGTCTGCGCCAAACAAACCAAACCAAATGTTAGTCAAAGCTCGAACGTAACTCAAAACCCTTTGTCAAGTAATTTATGTCAAGGCTTTGACAGGCCTCTTAATCTTCCTTAATCTTCGATCAATAAAACCGTACTATTCGTTCGGGTTCACTGAGGTCACATTCCATGCTGACAGAAACAAGCGAGCAGACAAACGTACGTCTATGAATTCGGCTCCGCAGTCTCTTAATTTATTCCAATGGATACTTAAGGTAAAATTTTCAAGGGCATCCTAATTGGATTATATTAAATATCGCGTGACCAAACTCAGTTAAAAATAAACTTCTAGAATATGTTGTTAAATGGGGTGTTTGAATGATGTCGCCAAGCTATCAGTGTACAACTTTCAGCAAAAGCCACAAAGGAGTAAATCAAAGTTATTAAGGTTTAATCTCTATCAGTGCGTTAACATTTCAAAAACAAACAAACAAACAAAAAATTAAAATTAAAGCAATAAATTACAACATCCTCTAGAAAGGCATATGACCACATTTCAAGTGCATCCACCAAGAAGGCGTATGCCACAACAAAGTGCATCCACAAACAAGGCGTATGGCACAACAAAGTGCATCCACCAACAAGGCGTATGCCACAGCAAAGTGCATCCACCAACAAGGCGTATGGCACAACAAAGTGTATCCATCAACAAGGCGTATGGCACAACAAAGTGCATCCACCAACAAGGCGTATGCCACAACAAAGTGCATCCACCAACAGGGCGTATGCCACAACAAAGTGCATCCACCAACAGGGCGTATGCCACAACAAAGTGCATCCACCAACAAGGCGTATGGCACAACAAAGTGCATCCACCAACAAGGCATATGCCACAACAAAGTGCATCCACCAACAGGGCGTATGGCACAACAAAGTGCATCCACCAACAAGGCGTATGGCACAACAAAGTGCATCCACCAACAAGGCGTATGGCACAACAAAGTGCATCCACCAACAAGGCGTATGGCACAACAAAGTGCATCCACCAACAAGGCGTATGGCACAACAAAGTGCATCCACCAACAAGGCGTATGCCACAAAAAAGTGCATCCATCAACAAGGCGTATGCCACAACAAAGTGCATCCACCAACGAGACATGTGCCCCTGTCGTGGTTATATATATAGCACAAATATGTTTCTAATAGCCTACGCACAATGCGAATACAGACTGTAATGATATAATAGAAACTATGTATTTACTAATTTCCATAATACATCCTCGTTAATAGGTTTTTCATTAAAAACAGAAGAACCAAATCAATGCAATATGATTTAAACACACGACTAATCACTTCGTGATGAATCTTTTTAGATAATTGAGCTCAAAAAGTCAAATGGAAGTCATTAGGAGGTCAGTAAGTTGGCCTTCATCTACAATTGTCACTACACATGCAAAAACATTATCCGCTAACGTGCTAGCCAACATATATCTGCTTTAGCCGCGTTTCGTCCACAAACTCAATACTTTGGTTTACCAATAGGCCATATGCACTAACAGGTCACGTGACCCGATGTCCCCTAAATCAAGCAGCACCATCAAAATGAACTCCAAAATATGAAAGAGCACCTCGATATTAATAAAAATGAAAAGTTTCAGTTTATAAGATGAATAAGAGAAGAAATGACAAATGAAATTTGAGATCGGATATTTTCTTAAGATTCGTTCGGAAAAGCGCGTTACCATATCCCATCTTAAATTTACTGTCATTTCTCCTGTATTACATCTTATGAGCTGAAACTTTGCACTTTTACTAATATCGAGGTCCTCTTTTTATTTTTGACATTCATTTTGGTGATTTGCAATCCACGAGTTAAAAAGTGACAGTTTCTGAGGACGATCCGTACACATATTGACGTAGACAAGATGAAGAAGCTGCTCTGAGAGAGGTTGAAAAACAGCCGTCCGTTTGCTTTCGCGCATGCAGAAAACTCGGGGAGCGAGGGGCAAAGCCAGCTGTCTGTTTTCTCAGCTATTCTGAGATAACTTGCTGGTTTTTATGGTTTAAAATCTTAACATCGTTTTCACTAAGCCACATTTATGAGAAAAGTTTGTACGTACGAAAAAATATCAGTACTTATTGAACGGAAAAGTCGGCTGTACGTATGTCTGTTTTCTCATGCAGGCTATTCTGAGATAACTTGCATCGTTTTACTAAGCCATATTTATGATAAGAGTTTATACGAAAAAAAAAAGACTAAAAATATCACGTCACACAATGAAATGGCACTGGAAGCAATTCCATATCTCTCTTTATGTAGGGTTTCTCACAGTGTAAGTGACGAGCTCTAAGTAAAAAACGGCAAGATTTCCCAGGCCTTGTGACTTCAGTTAGATTTCTAGCTAACAAAAATGCTAGAATTTCCCCCGTTTTTCAAACAAATTTACGATAACTTGAAAACAGAATGATTCTAATTCTAAACTTACCCCAAAATGCCACCGCGTTAGTCTTTGTTCGATACCTGAGTGTATGAATAGCGGAGCATAAGTTCACCAAATTCTAATTCCCATCAGTCAAAACATCTTTTATGATTTGAAGTTATCGTGCAGATTATTTGATTAAGTACTGATAGATGACCTGTATTTCCTGTTACATACCATTTGTAGATCCGCACTGTGGCCTGCGATAACAACAACGTATGGTGTCAAGATTGTATCAAGTACAATTCGTATATCAAGCGGACACAAAAGGGCTGAAGAAAACTAAGGGGGTTTACATGGCACTAGGATCATCCTAGCAGGCGAATCATCCTACCTGCTATACATTTACTACATTCTGTTTACATGGAAATTTGTGTCTAGGATCATCCTACTAAACAGAATGCAGTAAGGGGGTGTTTACATGACACTAGGATCATCCTAGCAGGCAAATCATCCTACCTGCTATACATTACTGCATTGTACCCGAAGTGAAGACACAAATTTCCATGTATACAGAATGCAGTAAATGTATAGCCGGTAGGATGATTCATCTACTAGTGCCATGTACTAAACACCCCCCTTACTCGAGAAAGTTCGTGTGCCAGAAGAAAAGGATTGGGTCAATCGGATGGTTGCTAATAATCGTGAGGGGTCCCCTGAAGGAAAATGTGTGCTGTACTGAGAAATGATGAGTTGGCAAATCATAGTTTTTGTTGTCTTTGAGTTCTTGACAACAAGTAAACTGCACTGAAGCGGCCTTTTACGGTCAGAAATGAAATGATTTTAATTTTAAAACTAAGAGCTAGTAAAAGTCAAAGAAAAATTAGTCATCATGCATCAGTCAAATCATAGTTGTGTTCCGTTGACAACCAGCAAACTGTACGGTGCATGAAGCGGCCTTTATTGTCACAAATGAGTTGGTTCGAGTTTTGATTCGAGTTGATTTATTGAGTTACGGTTTGATTCGAGCCGGTTTCAGATTCAAGATTTTTTAGTTTTTAAAACTACTTGGACTAAGGAGCTGTTTATATGGAGGCGGCCAGCCCGGTAAGCAGGCTGAATTCTTTTGTTTTAATTTCTTTTGCCTTGGGGCCAGACAACAAAGTCAGCCCGCTTTCAATACCGGATGGCTCGCCTCCATATAAACAGCCCCTATAAAAAGTCAAAAACTACTCAGTGGCAATGATTATGATTTCAGTTTGTTGTCTTTGTGTCCTTGACAACCAGTAAACAGTACAGGAGCGGCCTTTGACGGTAAGAAATAAGTTGTGATTCGAGTGTTACAACTATACTAAAACTGGACAAATGGCACAGTTTTTGTCTCTCTGTTCTTCAGGAGGCCTTTATGGTCAGAAATGAGTTGTGATTCGTGTTTTAAAACTATAAGTAAAAGGCAAATCATAGCTTTTGTTGTCTTTGTGTTCTTGACAACCACTAAACAGTATACTTGATTCGAATTTTAAAACAACTACTGAAAGTCAAAGATTACCACCTGGCAAATCATAGTTTAACTGACTAGCTAAAAAACATTTCTTGGCACTGATAGTTTTTGTTGTCTTTGTGTTCTTGAAAACTGAAGTAACTCACTAATTGTTCTAAAGCGGGTTTTTAAGGTCAGAACTGCCGTTTGTAATTTATCCTGGGAATCAAAGATCTCATTCTAATAATGAATATTGGAAATCAGTTGTATTCAAGTTTGTCTCAATTAGCCAGACAGTCCTTTAATGCAGACAGAATTACCACCAATGTTGAATATACTGACTATCAACTTCAATATAGTGAAAGCTACACCGGTACTATACATCAAGAAACTGCAATAGAAGGATATCAATACTGCACTTCTTTACAAAGAGCCTTTGAGTCACTTCTGTCTGAAAATTTCACCAATTTTGTGTTAACAGTTGGGTGCACAGCTGTTGCCATATATTGTAATGGTACTGCAGGTTTCAAAATATTTGATTCTCATGCAAGGGATTTATACGGTAGAAGCCATCCTCAAGGAACATGTGTACTGCTTGACCTATTGTCAATAAATGGTTTAGTTCATTATTTCCAGAGTATACATAACAATGATTTATTTGAGGTGAAGGGAGTGAAGATTAATGCAGTTCAAAATAGCATTCATCCTCAAAATTATGATAATAATGAAACTGGAGCATTTACTCTAAGTTGTGCTGTGGCTATGTACTCTCTCTATTATGCCATAATGAAACCATGCAGTTACTGGAGTTCAAACATTTTACATACTATTGTAGGCAATGGCAGGTTATGTAATAACCTTAAACGCTTCAGCAGGATCAGATAGGGATTAACTTTTATTGTTATATAGAATTTGAAGAGATTTAGTCTGCCGAATAACAATTTACAATTTACATGGCCTGGTGTATTTTCAAAATGGGCACCAAACTCTCGTAGGGAGTCTTCATTCGATCGTTGTTTTGCAGGCTCATTACCGAGTACTTTGGTACCACCAATCATACGACGCATTTTGACAGAGTTTGTACGACGGCTCTAAACTGTGCATAAGGAGTCTTAGGCGACTAAAGTGGAACGACCTACTGTTTATGAACACCATTAAGGTAATGGGCTCGCGCGAGTTTTTATCGACGAATTTTTCTATAAATCATTATGTAGATTGTTTTTGAGTTGGGAACATCAAATCAATAAGGAAAATGGGGGGTCACGGTGCTAGTTTTGGTGCTATGATAGCTCGAAAAGAGCGAAATCTCGCCTTTTCGAACGAAAACAACAGATTTCAGAGTCTGACCTCTAGCGTACGGTAAGTCTTTGAAAATTTGCAAACTAAAGGCTTTCAGACATGCTCAAGTGGACAAAGTATCATGAAAAGTAATATGCCTTCACTTATTTGTAGGTAAAGCTACGAATTCGCATTTGAAAGATGAAAATCAGGTGTACTTACGCGCGAATCGGACGTTCATTTTGATGATTTTTCGTGATTTTCTCAAAAACCTATCGAGGAATTTTTTTCCTTTTTTGATATGTTTTAGTTTTGATAAAAATACGTCGAAAAAGCAAAAAATTAGGATAGGTTGCGGTGCTTGATTTTAAGTTATACGGCTTTGAATACTGTTACGTGGCGTCCGCCATATTGAAATATTTTAGAACACAGGAAGCCCAATCAAATTCGATATCAGCGCGCGCGCGTGCAAAACATGCGCAAACGCTATGCGCACGAATGCGCGAGCGCATTAGCTTAAGGTGTTGTCCAGGGGGTGTTGTCGTTTTACTTTATATAATAATTCGTATCCTACGCGCGCTCTGATTGGTCGAGAACCGTGTATGATAACAGTAGACACGCATAGATGACGTCATTAAATCTTACGCGCGCTCTGATTGGCTGGAATGTTTCGATAAGTATTATATAAAACAAATATATTCAATTTTTCCGTAGGTCTGTACTCTAATCGATGCACAGAAGACGTCAAAATGTGGTGAGAACAACAGTCACGCCACTCGACTTCGATAATTCGTCTCGTGGCGTATTTTTTTTTTGTTCACACCACATTTTGACGTCATCTGTGCATCTATTAGAGTACAGACGCACGGAAAAATGGAATTTATTTGTTAAAAAGAACATACAATCAGCCTTTAGCCGTTTATTCGTGTTCAATCTGTGGCCTCTCTGCGTGAGTACCAGACAAACTATTTTACTCTTCTAAGATGAACGGAAAGGCTTTAAGGTGATTACTCTGTAATAGAACCTCTCGATAAAAATCGCTGTAACTTTGATATTTTGTCTATTTTGAGTTACTTATCTCGAAAATAAGAAAAACGAATGGGTCACCTTGCTCGTTCAGGAAATATTTGGCTTCAAAGACAAGGATATTTTAGCGAATGTTTGATAAATTCCGGCTACTCGTGAGTTGATAAGTCTATTAGGATGTTAGGTCTAAGAAAAAACTCTAAAGACTTAAAGACGGTATATTTTGAATCTAATTGTGCCATTTGTTTGGTAAAGGTAAAGAGTTGAGACTGTTATCTAAACTTTTAGTTCAAAGAGTGCGTTGTCCAAGTTTAGTACGAACTATGACTTTGGATTTCACAAACATAGTTTACCTTCGTTTTCAAACCCTGTGGGATGGCTTCCAGAGGACACGAACAACGATATTGTGAGTTCTGCCAGGTAAGCTTAATTTGTATGACTCCTTTAAGATCAAATAAATTTGTCAAGGAAGAAAAAGGTGCTGTTTGAAGGAAAGAAATCCTCATGACACAAAACATCTGCGAGTACCATTAAGTACTGTGATTCGACCCGTAGTAATCTATGAGTAGCATTTATTGTGATTCGACCCGTAGTTGGCAGTGAGAGTTGAATGTCTGCATGTGAATTTGGTCCATAAATCCAGAAATGTGGCTGCCGTGAATCCACAATTAATTGATGACAAGACAACTAGAGGGGAGACACGCACTAGAACCTCTCACAAGGGATAATCGATGGATTGGACGGAAAATGCTGGTCGTTGTGGAGAGATTGTCGGTGTAGAGAGGTTTCAATATAGAGTAAATGTATGGCGCAAATCGTTGGATTGGACGGAAAATGGCGGTCGTTGTGGAGAGATTGTCGGTGTAGAGAGGTTTCAATATAGAGTAAATGTATGGCGCAAATCGTTGGATTGGACGGAAAATGCTGGTCGTTGTGGAGAGATTGTCGGTGTAGAGAGGTTTCAATATAGAGTAAATGTATGGCGCAAATCGTTGGATTGGACGGAAAATGGCGGTCGTTGTGGAGAGATTGTCGGTGTAGAGAGGTTTCAATATAGAGTAAATGTATGGCGCAAATCGTTGGATTGGACGCGGAAAATGCTGGTCGTTGTGGAGAGATTGTCGGTGTAGAGAGGTTTCAATATAGAGTAAATGTATGGCGCAAATCGTTGGATTGGACGGAAAATGCTGGTCGTTGTGGAGAGATTGTCGGTGTAGAGAGGTTTCAATATAGAGTAAATGTATGGCGCAAATCGTTGGATTGGACGGAAAATGGCGGTCGTTGTGGAGAGATTGTCGGTGTAGAGAGGTTTCAATATAGAGTAAATGTATGGCGCAAATCGTTGGATTGGACGGAAAATGGCGGTCGTTGTGGAGAGCTAAGTGTCCATTGTACAGAGATTCGACTTTGTGTTAAAATTGAATAAGTTCTTGTTTTTTTTTTTTGGGGGGGGGGGTGACTTTTATAGAATGTCTCATTTGACGGCAATCATGCAACTCTTTCACGGACTCCACCGTTGCGTTGAGATAGAATACATCACGTGACTAACTTGTTTCTGTTAACAATTGCATGACTGGGGTGAGGGAAGCTAGGTGGTAACATATATATGGTTTGCTTTGGCCTAATCCATACCGGCCCTCGGTTTGGTACATGCAGGAAAATGCTAGACCACTCAGTTTTCATCGTTTCAGCACAATTTTGTTACAGACATGCAACGATGCATAAACTTTCCTCGATACGTTGCGTGCATGTGTTGCGTGCAAAAGTCTCATGTAGTCAGTGCAGAAATAGAATCAAAACGTGGTGAGTGACGGTCCTCCGCTGAGCATGCGCTTTGGAGACTTGTCTGTATTTTGTGACGACTGCCGAGTAATAAACCTTTGTAAACATAAAACTTAAGCCAGTAGCATGCAATTTTGAAGGAAAAGTTACAACGCGTGTGAGAGAAATGGAGAACTTAAACAGCATCGAACTTCTCTCGGGTTTGAATAGTCTCCGCGTCACTTTATGGCAGCACAGCACGTGCGTTTTCTATTTGTTGATAAAGGCTGTAAAGACCTGTGGGGTAGGCCCACAAAATTTGCTCACAAAATTATTATATGTACCTCCCCCCCTCTCCCCCCCCCCCCCCCCCCCCCCCAAAAAAAAAAAAAAAACACTGGAAAAAATGACCAATTATTTGAATCATCCCAATCGTTCCAATCCCTTTCCACGATACACTATGCTATACACTTATATGTGCATTTTTCACAGGTCCGTTATTAACGAATTGACCAAAAGCCAACATCCAAGGTTGCAGTCTTCCTGAAACATGGCAGATAAACTTATTCAGCATTCTCCATCACCACAGTCACCAACAGAAAATGAACTAGCTGTACTTGCAATAAAAAGCTACAATCCTGTGAAAAATGATAGAGTTGGAAGCACAGAGTTAGATAATGCAGAACCCAAGTTATCAGAACAATTGATAGTAAAGAAGAGTAACAGATATACTGTCAAAGGAACAGTGGGCTGGTGGTTGTATGCTAAATGTGATAGCGATAGTAGTGAAGATTGGGGGTATATACCAAGTACACATGTGGTACCTATAAAGAGAGATCTAACTGCTGAAGAGTAAGTGGTATTGATCTTGGTTAAATCACACTTACCACTGAAATCTATCGCGACAGGAAGGCATACAGCCGACCGGTAGGCAAACAGTAGACTGCCCACATTTGAAGTATTTCTAGAACTCTATTCCAACGAATTCAGATCGCTTCTGTAGCGAATGTATCAGAAAATGTTCAAAACTGTCAGCGCGCGTAAGAGGCTTGCGGTCGTTAAGGAGTTTCAAAGCGTGCCCCAGACTCTTGGTTGTGCTTTACTGATAACGATAATGTCTTCAAGAAATACCAGTAACGTTTATCTAGGTTTTTGAACTATCATTATCAGTCCATCAGTCTATCTATTCATGTACGTTCTAAATTTTAACCATTTTTTTGACAGTGATACAAAGCTCAACCATGGAGATGTCTCAGCATCAATGATAGAAAGAAATGTGGATCTAAAGTTTTTCCCGTCTGCACCTTCAGACGAATCTAGATTGAACAGGGTAATGGCTACATTTGCTACCAAAATAATTAAAGGATACTCATTTATGTAAATATATATATAGCTTATATAAAAACAGAATGACAATTAAATCACTACGTATGCACAAGGGTTTTACATATATTGTACTATAAAGCAGCTCTCATTGCAGGGGCGTATCCAGAATATTTCAAAGGGGGGTCACACTTTCCATTTTCCACCAAAGGGGGGTCACACTTCTAATTTCTCAATCTTTCTCCAGTCAGATTCTTTTATTTCTATCATCTTTTTGTTTTCAAAGGGGGGTCACGGGCACCCTGGGACCCCCCCTGGGATACGCCCCTGCATTGGCTGGCTACTGTGGTTTATCATAGTTGACAGAAACACGGAGTACATATCGTTGGTGAACAAGCCAGGAACTCGATAACGACTTGTGATTCTATGTATTTTGGATATTTATCATGTTATTTGCAAGCATTGTGATTAAACGCAACAAAGTTTATAGTGTAATTGTTTATACTTTCAGAAACCCTGTCCTGAAAACAGTGCCAACATCCTTTCAAGACTAACATTCTGGTGGTTAAATAGGTATTGATTGTGACTTTTATGACTTGTATATGACACTTTTTACTTTTATCTTACACCTTGTTCTTTTAAAAGGAGCATGCATTAGCGATTATGTGTGGGCGCAAATTTATGATGTTATAGTGAAACGTTGTGCATATATTTATGGAAGCACTGGGAAATTAGTGAGGAAAAAGACAAATAAGTATTGACTGTGACTTTTGTGAGCTCTGTTTGAGAGTATCATGTATGAATCTAACTGGCGAGCAAAAGTTGTTATGTAAAGAAAAGATACCACACACACACACTGAAGCAAGCAAAATGGGAAGAAAGAAGAAAGAGAAGCTCCGGAAAATTGTATGTAGAGCAGCCAAGCAAAGTTTCATATATTTAACATGTACCCACATTTGCCTCAATTCGGCAATTTGTCTCACATTTTGTACACATCACCTGATCATGAGGCAAACCCCTTTATCCAATTGATTGCAGACTTGCAAATTCAGATTTTTCAGATTCTACACAATTTCTGTCTGATTTACTCACAAAATGAACTCACAAATCTACATCTTTCACAGGTTAATTTACACAGGATTTAAAAGACCCTTAGAAGATAATGACATGTGGGCATTACGCAAAGAAAATAAATGCTCTGCCATTAGTCCTAAATTGATTGCAAAGTGGAAGAAGGCTCTGGATGAATATCGACAGAAGCATCACAGACATCAAAAACCATCAACGAGTGATAAGTAAAAATAAGTCCGGGGGGGGGGGGAGAACTCAATATATAAGAGGGCGGGGATGCTCGTCGGGAATTTCGAAAGGTACCTGAGTCTTATCCTGGTGAGCGTGGCAACAATTTGATTTGTACCCCTAAAAGGTACCAATTCAAAATAAAAAAATTGAAAAATCCAAAAAATATACACTCCTTTACACTCCTTTATCGATGTGCTCAAGAGGCACAAAAATCGTCCCATTAACGCTTATTTTAGGTATTTTATTTAGCGAAAAACACCCTAAAAGGTACAGCTAGGTCTCTGGTAGTCCACTAAAGTCTGAGACACCCTAAAAGGTACCAGATCACTGATTTGACCCCTAAAAGGTACGACAAGCATCCCCACCCCGGAAATAAGTAAAGGCTTATGTATGTCCTTTTTGGTGGTACCTTTTATTACATTTACAAATGACAGGCCTTCAGAGAAGAAAGTTGTTCTGTGTTGTGCAGAGATAATGTACTTATTGACTGAGTGTGAGGATCGGATGGGTCAAAGGGCGGATGAGCTTGACTGAGCCAACGGCCATCATGCATCAGTGAACTTTTATTTTATTGTGTTTTGATTGTAATTTTAAATTACAGTAATTTGTAGTATTAGTAATTTGTAGTGCAGTAATGTATAGTGTATTTTAAAATTAATTTTCATGGTACGGACTGTGTAGCGGCAGCCCAAGGCGCCATCCTATGCTCACAGTCTACCAATGCATGTTCAGTATATGTTTTTGTAAAGCGCCTAGAGCAGATTTTGAATAGGCGCTATATAAATGTTCATTATTATTATTATTATCATCATCATCATCATCATCATCATCATCATCATCATCATCATCATCATCATCATCATCATTATTATTATTATTATTATTATTATTATTATTATTATTATTATTATTATTATTATTATTATTATTATTATTAATATTTGGCTTGATGTCATGACCAAATATTTTCCTTCCTGGCAGGCCTAACTCAGTCAATAAGCATTTTATCTATGACTCTAGCCTGATCTATTTGATGGCGTTTTTTTGTATATTTTTGGACATCGTGCGGATCAGGGTTTTTCCAGAGCACCTTCGAAAACCCTATGTACCAGATCATGTGGCTATTTCCGAAGGTTTTCTTAAGAGCGGGCGCAAATGATAATGTCCCTTTTGTATTGTTTTGCGTTAAGAGGAATGGATGGTAAATAACGACCATTTTGCCGTTGCCTGTCAGAGTACGGCCGTTAGACAAATAATGGAAGCAAGTTTTATTTAGCAAGGCTCATCCTTGCCATCTCTATATGGACTCCTGTGGATTCACAGAAAAAACTTTTATTTACGTTGTACCAATACATCTTTTTTATAATTTGTCTGATAGTGATACCAATGGGATAACACCTGAAACAAATAAAGATGTCGAAGTTGAAGAATCAAAATATGAAAATCCAGAAATTGTACATGCTAATACCAGTGGGCCAACGGCAAACGCCAATGAAGGCTTTGAAGAAGAAAAACGTACGATTGAAAAGTTAGAAAATACTGATACTAAAGATATGACAGCTAAAAGCAATGATGGCTTTGAAGAAGAAGAGCTTAAAAATGAAAAGTTAGGAGATACTGATGCTAAAGATATAACAACTAGCTGCAATGATGGTTTTGAAGAAGAAAAACGTAAGATTGAAAAGTTAGAATATACTGATACTAAAGATATGACAGCTAAAAGCAATGATGGCTTTGAAGAAGAACTTAGAAATGAACGTCAGAACGAAAGTGGCTGTAGCACAACTACTGAACTGACAGCTAACATCAATAAAGGATTTCAAGAAGAAGACTTCAAAAATGAAAATCAAGAAACTCCTAACAACAACAATACATGTCGTATGATACCTGAAACTGATAAAGGGATTGAAGAACAAAAATGTGAAGATCATGAATTTGCTCCAAAGAAAAAGAAATCAAAAAGAAATTATCAGGGGCCTTCACTAGCTAAAGTGTTATTTATTATGTTCTGGAAGAAGTTTTTATTGTCTGCTATTCTCAAGTTGGTTCATGATGTTTGTATGTTTATACAACCACAGATGCTCGAGTAAGTTCTTGAAGTATGTGAATGTGATTGTCATAAATTAAACAGGCATCCCCCGCGAGAGAGACACGGGAGAGCTCAATCCTTTTATAATATAGCTGAATATACATTTTTGACTACAGGTACGAGTTTTGAGCTTGCGCGCACAATTTTATCGTCACGATTATGCATTTTTATCAAATAAGCTTGCAATATTGTGACCCTGTTTGCATATATTTTCGTGAAAATTTAAGGAGGAATGATATCATCATTTCCGCGTGCACGAGCGTGCACTCATTGGTAGTTGGTGCACGCTATTCGACCAATCAAAGCACTCGTTATATCGTAGCTATCTAACAAATCATTTGATTTAATCAAGCCACTGATGGCATGAAATAACAATGATGGCATCTTTATAGCAAAAAGCCAGCTTCATGCTTGAAACTCTTGGAAAATATTTTCATCGGTTTCTATAATAATTTAATGTTTTTTATCCATCAGTTTGATAATTACATTCTCTGAAGAGAAGGACGAGCCTTCTACAAGGTGGAAAGGTTACATCTACTGTCTTGTTATATTTGGTTCTGCTGTCATACAGTCATTTTGTCTTAATCAGTATTTCCATAACATGGCAACTTTAGGAATGAACTTTAGGACATCTATCATAGGAATGGTCTATCCTAAGGTAATGCACATAGGTAATACTAAGTATTTCCATGGCAACTAAAGGAATGAACTTAAGAACATCTATCATAGGGATGGTCTATCCTAAGGTAATGCATAGGTAATACTAAGTATTTCCATGGCAACTATGGGAATGAACTTTAGAACATCTATCATAGGGATGGTCTATCCTAAGGTAATGCATAAGCACACATTTGAAGAAGCTCTACGTTTGACCTGTAGCGTACAGGGGCCTGTATGCCCGTTGTTTTACAGATACGGATCGCAAACACATTCGTGTACGTTAAAGTATCCGTAAAGCAAAAATCGACGGAAAAATCCAACGCAAAAATTGACGGGTTCTTTTAGGGCGCACCCTCAAATGAGTGAACGGCCCAGTTAGGTTTTGAGTTTTTCCAGAAACGCATTACGCAGCTTCCCTTCACATCGGTGCATCCTAATGCATAAGCCCGATTTGAACAACTTTGCATTGCCGGAGACACTGTCTTGAAAGCTTGAAAGAAAAAACTAACACATTTTTAATTCCCGAGGGGCGTTGGCTAAGTAGCAAGAATTTTTACATTGTATGCTCTATTTTTTATCATCCCAGGCCCTAAGGCTTAATAATGAATACAGGAACAAATTTACAGCTGGTAAAATGGTCAATCTTATGACAACAGATGCTCAAAGGATAATGGATTTAATGATATACGTGAATGCAATTTGGTCAGGACCATTTCAAATCATTGTTGCTTTGTATTTTCTGTACGACACTATGGGTGTGTCAATCCTGGCTGGTGTTGGTGTCATGTTACTGCTTATTCCACTCAATGTATTTATTTCAAGAGTGCTAAGACGAATACAGGTAAGTTGAACACGTTTGAGCTCGTCGAGCATGGTCAGGACTGAGCCAGGTAGCTTAATTATTGCGAAATTTTTAAAACCTCGGCGAAGTAACACCGTGCATATCAAACATATCTCTATAAAAATGTGTTGTTCACACGGCCATAAAGTCTATTCCATATTTGGACAGGCACTACCTTATTTTGAAGTCACGTAGATTGCTTTTTGTTGATTTTTCCTGCAATTTGGAGCCTCAAACTGTCAAAATTCCATCAAAACTTGCAGATATTGTAGCGATGAAACATCACATTGTCCACCATCTTGAAATTAGCTTAGAAACCTAGCTTTTCGGTAAACAGGAAACCCAATGGTAGAAACAATGAAGCCCGCACGAACGACACAATATTTTATATGATTCAAGGCGGGTACCTCGCATGGCACTTCGTGTCCCGGTTGTACCCACCTCTTGGACAGTGCCTTTGTTTTACGTTAATTTTTGTTTTGTTGTTTTTCTACTTTCTCTATTTTTTTGGTATTTTAGTTATGTTATTTCCGTGTCAGTCGGCAACAAAGTTGTGGGGAAAAAAATGATATGCAAAAATGCGCGAGTAAATTTACTCAAAAACTTGAATAAATCGGTGCATCCACAGTAACTGACTTATCCGGGTAAACTTACTCAGTTATTTGATTAACTGAGTATCCTTTACTCAATGCAAAAAAACCGTGATTAACTGCCGGTACCATTTACTCAAATAACTGAGTAAATTTACTCGGATAAGTGAGTTACTGTGGATGCACCAATTTACCCAAGCTTTTGAGTAAATTTACTGACATGCGTTTTTGCAGTGAAGAAGAAAGCTGAACGGCGACCCTACCTGCCCCTTTCCACATTTATGAATGTACAATTTATGGTCTATCCAAAGATTACCTCTGACATATTTTGCTATTTATTTTCTTTTTTTATAGGTCAAAATTATGTCAAGAACAGATAGCCGTCTGAAACTTATTAATGAGATGTTGAATGGAATAAAGGTTAGTTAATAAATGATCTACTAGTATACCTGAAGATATGAAAAAGTTATGTACCAAATGTCCCGGATGTACGCGCACGTCCTAAAATAATTTTCCCGCCAGTTTCTTGTCGCTTGTTTCTGCGGTAAAAACAAACAAACAAATAATAAAATAAAATAAAAACAATGGCGGCTCTCGTAGAGGTTTTCGTAGAGGTTTCAGGTCAGTTTGTCCATATAAGACATATAATAAAAGGACATTATACGTTGGCTTGAAGATATGAATTTTATTTTCTCGTGTTAAAAACAACATTTTACTCACTCGCTGCGCTCGCTCGTGAAATATTGTTTTCACCACTCGAAAATAAAATTCATATCTTAGTTCGCACCACCGTGTAATATCCTCTATTTATTAATCCAATGGACAAATTAGTTGGATGACAGCATTCTTTAAGCCACTGGATAGGATTTATCTAACGAAAAAGTGTCTTAGCTTCCTGCAACAGGGGCCTAGAGATTATGCTCTCCTGGTTCAACATCATAATTTTCATTATCATTAATAATATCATTGCCATCGTCGTTAGATCACTAAAATTAATGTTCCTTTATGCTTCTTTAGGTGCTTAAACTCTATGCTTGGGAAAATTCCATTCATCAAAAAATTATGGAGACTAGGATTTCTGAGCTAAAACACATTAGAAATTCCATGAACATCGACGCATGTTTGATGTTTACTTTTGTATCTGCTCCATTCTTGGTAAGTACATTTAACACTTATTGACTGGGACCGAGGGAAACAGTATGGGGAAACATTGGCGGTCGAGGGACCACAAAACATACTGCTTTCCCGAGGTCCCAGTCAATAAGTGTTTTGTTATATACCAACTGTCAAAGAACAAAATAAAAAGCAAAACGTCGCTGCCTACAGTTAAAGTTTTTAATCAAAATTCACACAAAACTGACGGCTTTTTATCACACATAGTTTTTCGGAGAATTGTTGCAGCTCTTTTGGTGACATTCCTGGTTGATTATGAATGAATGAATGAATGAATGAACTTTATTTAAACACGGTGTCAAATCACTAACTTTACAAGTGCTCTCCCTTTGAGCCGTGTAAAAAATTGCTAAGGAAAATAAATACTAATTTGCTAATCTACTTATACTTAAATAAAAAAACGATTTCCAAGATTAAAAATATATATAAAAATACATGTCTAATGGTTACATTATAATCTTTTTCTCGGAATAAATGTTGTATATTGGTCTTAAAAGTTTGGCAATAAACGCGAGTTTTGCCTCATGCATGTCCGAATGAATGAATTTGTAAACGCGCGCTGCCAAAAACGCGCCTTCAAAGCTCAATCAACTTCCGGTTTTGTTATTACCGGTCAATAAAACTCACTGTTGCCCGCTGAGAGAGTTGTTGCTGGGGAAACAGCAAAATTTGTTGACGTTCACGTGATGCACTCTCGCCCAATCAGACCACGGAAAAAATTGACTTTGACAGTTGGTATATAACAAAGGAAGTTATTCTTCAAGAAACATTACAAACTACCTTGTCGTTTGCACGACCATGAAGTATATTCCACATTTGGGCAGGTATTACCTTATTTGGAAGTCACGTAGATTTGTTTTTGTTGATTTTCCTGCAATTTGGAGCCTCAAACTAGTGTCAAAATTCCATCAAATTAAACTTGCAGATATTTTAGCGTTGAAACACATCACATTGTATCTTGAAATTAGCTTAGAAACCTAGCTTTTTGGTAAACAGGAAACCCAATAGTAGAAACACAGGAAGCCCGCACGAACGACACAATATGTTTGATATGGTAGCTTGCGTCGGGCCGGGAGGTCAAAGTTGAGCCCTGGTCGGGCCAACACTTTGGAACTTTAAAGATTGAGTGCTGCCTTTGTAATCACTTCTTCAAATGGTTGAAGCGTCATGTCTCCTCAGATAACAGGGGATAAGGACGTTTAACTTTATGCCCCATCTATCCAAGCTATATATAAACCCTAAATTGGAGGAGGACATGGACTTATGCGTGTGTCAGTATTTACCGTAGCTGCTGGGTTGCTGTGTGTGTTATCTCTGCCTGAAAAGAAGAAGCTAGATGAATCTCAGCGTCCAACAAAAGTCTCATAGATTTTTCTCTGATCATGCAAAGCTGAGTGTTGTGTAGAGACTTAGTCTTCACACTTGGCTTAAGATCCAGTTTCTAATTTTCACCGATTTTCATCAGAGTATTTATTCATAGTGGAAATAATTCAATTATAGCGATAAATAAAAAATAGCTATTCCTAAAATTGTTATATAACTACTCATTCATGCCATAGAGGTTTTGATTGACAGAAATGAAATCAACAAAACGCACAGACTGTTCAATTTGACTGTATGAGCTGAGCTCGAATGATTTTGAAAATTGCAGTAACATTTGATGCACAAGACATTGTTTGCACTGTGTGTCTGTTTCAGGTTTCCTTGGCAACGTTTGCTATTTATGTCCTCACTGGTAACATTTTGACAGCCAACAAAGCTTTTGTTGCTATTTCACTGTTTACAATACTGCGGTTCCCTCTTGTGATGTTCCCTAATATCATAGCGGCTCTGGTGCAGGTCAGTGAGGCTCTACGTGCAAATATATAATAATTAGTATATTACGCGCTCTGATTGGTCGAGAACCGTGCATGATTACAGTACACACGCATAGATGACGTCATTAAATCTTTTGCGCGCTCTGATTGGTCGAATTGTTTCGATGAATATTATAAAAACAAATAGATTCCGTTTTTCGTGAGTCTGTACTCAAATAGAAGACGTCAAAATGTGGTGAGGCAACAGTCACGCCACTCGACTTTGTCTCGTGGCGTACTTTTTTGTTTTCACCACATTATGACGTCATCTGTGCATCTATTAGAGTACATACGCACGGAAAAATGGAATCTATTTGTTTATATTCGTGCACGTGATCACTTCCAAACAATTCCTTGCTCTTTAAGACAGTTTCTTTCCCATGCAGTCTTTGCACAAGGCTCACGCGGCTGTCCCTTATTCTAAGAGAGAGAAATGAATATTAAGAAAGCATGAAGAGTAGTGATTGCCTGCTTAAGCAATCAAGACGCTATAGCTACGTACACTATCCTCGACATAAGTTCAGGGGACACGATTTAACTTGCTTGCAATTTTTTCTTTAACGTTGCGCGCAACATTGTAGAGGCAGACACACGGTGCAACTGTGTTGCGCGCAACATTATAGAGGCGGACACACGGTGCAACTGTGTTGCGCGCAACATTGCAGAGGTGAACACACGGTGTAACTGTGTTGCGCGCAATTTTCCGAAAAAGTTGCGTTTCCGGGCTGTTAGTCTTACGCAAATAACAGTTCTTACTGTGTAATGAAGGTGCAAAGACTGAGGTGGGGGAAGGGAATGGAAGGGGCTATTTAAGAGTCTCTTTTGATCTGCCTGTTTTAATTTTTCTAGGCTTACGTATCAATTCATCGTCTTGAGGATTTCCTGATCCTTGAAGAAGTGGATCCCAATAACGTCATCAAAACTATGCCAGAACATCGTAAGTCAATGCTTTTTGAAATCTTTGATAATATTTTCTTTAATGCGAATCAATGTATTTTGTAGTTTCATCCCAAGCCATTCATGTAGAGGAGTGTACAGTTAAGTGGGACAAAAAGGAGGCAACAATTTTGAAAAAGTATGGAAAGTTCATTGATAGATCGTGACAACCTTCCAATAACCTACTGATACCCTACCAACAACCTACTGACACCCTACTATCAACTTACTGACACCCTACAAACAACCTGAAACCCCACTATCAACATATTAACATCCTACCAACAACCCACTGATACCCTACCAACAACCTATTGACACCCTACCAACAACCTATTGACACCCTACCAACAACCTACTGACACCCTACCAACAACCTACTGACACCCTACCAACAACCTACTGACACCCTACCAACAACTTACTGATACCCTACCAACAACCTATTGACACCCTACCAACAACCCACTGATACCCTACCAACAACCTATTGACACCCTACCAACAACCTACTGACACCCTACCAACAACCTACTGACACCCTACCAACAACTTACTGATACCCTACCAACAACCTATTGACACTCTGCCAACAACTTACTGATACCCTACCAACAACTTACGGACACCCTACCAACAACCTATTGACACTCTGCCAACAACTTACTGATACCCTACCAACGTTAACCTACCAACAGCTTAATGCAATCTTCTAATTTTCTATAAACACTCGTTTTATATTGTTTCCTATCCCTTGGTGCTAAGCCCTTTTCTTTTCATTTGTTTCTTGCTCTTTCCTATACCTATAGTATAAACCTCAATGTACCAACTGGTTCACTAGTAGCAGTGGTAGCACAATAGGATGTTACAAGTCTACTCTACTTCCTTTCCAATTCATTCATTTCTCACTCTTTTCTTCACCTAGTATAAACCTCAACGTACCAACTGGTTCACTAGTAGCAGCAGTTGGACAAGTAGGATGTTACAAGTCTACTCTGCTTCCCTTTCCCTTCCATTCATTTCTCACTCTTTTCTTCACCTAGTATAAACCTCAACGTACCAACTGGTTCACTAGTAGCAGCAGTTGGACAAGTAGGATGTTACAAGTCTACTCTGCTTCCCTTTCCCTTCCATTCATTTCTCACTCTTTTCTTCACGTAGTATAAACCTCAACGTACCAACTGGTTCACTAGTAGCAGCAGTTGGACAAGTAGGATGTTACAAGTCTACTCTGCTTCCCTTTCCCTTCCATTCATTTCTCACTCTTTTCTTCACGTAGTATAAACCTCAACGTACCAACTGGTTCACTAGTAGCAGTGGTAGGACAAGTAGGATGTTACAAGTCTACTCTGCTTCCCTTTCCCTTCCATTCATTTCTCACTCTTTTCTTCACCTAGTATAAACCTCAACGTACCAACTGGTTCACTAGTAGCAGTGGTAGGACAAGTAGGATGTGGCAAATCTACTCTACTTTCCACTCTACTGGGAGAAACAGAGAAAATCAGTGGAAAGATTTATGTCAAGGTAAATAGTAGAATACAAGTTTAATACACTGACGAGCCCTTTACATAATAAATAAGTAATCTTTTACAGCAGATCCACGTAGATGCTATTCTTCTGCTGGCACTCACACTCGCTACCTCTACATGAAATATTTTGCATACATCGCTCAACTAACATGTTGATTTTTGCTGAGGGAGGAAAAACCGGAGAATCCGTAGAAAAAAAACCTCGTGGCATGGTAGAGAGCAACATATCAAACAAACTCATTTCACATATGATCTGATGCCCGAGCCGGGACTGGAACCCGGACCACAGCGGTGAAAGGCCAGTGCTCTCACCACTCGGCCAACCATGCCACCCATAGAATTGAATTTGTTTCGAACTTGGAAGGTGGTGCGTTTTTAATCATGAAAACAAATCCATTTCTTCTTCATAATTTATTTGTTTCTCTTTCTTCTAATTTACACTAGACTGCTGATTCCATATAAGTCGTAAGGTTGCTCAAGAGTGTGAGCGGCCACCACAGGAAGCCCAAATGAGTAGCGAGGAGACCGACATGGAATCATTGTAAATTCACACTACCCCGGTCATTGTTTTTGGATGGACTATCCTACCATAGCTTTACTTTCCATTTTCATTATTAGATTATGGCCATTTTGAGCAGAGAAGGGTATAAGCCTTGGTATTTAGACTCCTTGTCTTGTATTGTTTCATTGTTGCAGGGTTCTGTTGCTTATGTACCTCAGCAGGCTTGGATCCAGAATGCAACATTACGTGATAACATCTTGTTTAGCAGAACCTATGACCGCAAGAGGTTTAGACGTACAGTTGAGAACTGTGCTCTGCAGACTGACCTTGATTTGTTGCCAGCAGCAGAAATGACTGAAATTGGAGAAAAGGTACAAATAACTAGAGTCCAACCTTACTAATGGCTTCACACAGCTTGAAATGCCTATGGGATTGAGCATTGATCAAGGGAACAAGGGCGAGGGAGATTAGAATTAACCCAGTGTTTGCCGCAACAGAAATGACTGAAATTAGAGAAAAAGTACAAATAACAAGAGACCAACCTCTAATCAGTATAATAGCTCAATGCCATTTTACCTGAATACCCACCGGATGGAGCACTTTTGAGGGAGGTGAAAGAACTAGGTTGGGGTTCGAGGGGAGAGAAACAGGGAGATGTTCACCCACTGCCTATCCAATGGAAAGATCATCTTTAATTTGCAAGTCAAGTCAAAGGATACGCACTAAGACTATCATATATATTATATACTTATATATTTATATATTTATACTATATACTCTATACTATATTGTTTTCCTAGGGCATAAATCTGAGTGGAGGTCAAAAACAACGTGTTAACTTGGCAAGAGCTGTGTACTTTGATGCTGATGTTTATCTGTTGGATGATCCACTCAGCGCTGTTGACTCTCACGTGGGCAAACATATCTTTGATAAAGTTATAGGACCAAGAGGAGTTTTTCAGGGAAAGGTGTGCATTAGTTAGTCCAATGATACAGTTAAATAATCTCATTTAGAAACAAAAGGATCTTTGTTTGATCTTTCAAGTGGCCGTTCAGCCCCTCTCATCTTCGAATCCAATTTCATCTTTTGGCCATGGGTGGAGCACTGATACAAGAGACGGGATTTAAAAGCTGCACTTGGGATAGAGAGTGGCACACCATCTGCTGCAAGTTGTGTGCTTCTGTTACGTTTGATTCCCACCCTAGATACAAGATAGTGTCTTCATTAATGCTGCAAAACAATGTAGTCAGTTTATGAGACTTCTTGGTTATATTTTAGACCCGTATCCTGGTAACACACGCTGTTCACATCTTACCACAAGTTGATCAGATCGTAGTTCTTCAAGATGGACGGATATCAGAGGTAAATATTAGTTGTAAACAATGTTATTGTTTGTCAATGTAAACACAGTCTAATGTTGATCTGTAGGTGGGGACTTATGATGAGTTACAGGCCAATCAAGGCGCTTTTGCAGAGTTCTTAAAAACGTACGCCAACGAGAAACAAGACGAGGAGGAGGAAGGTAAGAAGTTCTGTGGCGGATCCAGGGGGTGGCCACAGGGTTGCCGTGCCCCCCCCAATATGGTCATGCAGTCATCTTCATTTGAAAAGCGTGGAATTTCCAATTAATTTTCTTTGAAACGCATAGCAGCAGGTATTTTTAAACAAACTTTCCTGAAATCCAAGGACATGATTTAACGACATGGCGCGAGCTTGGTATTCCACAAAAAAGATACACCCTTCTCTAGCCAATCAGCTTTGGGATTCTATGTAAAATGAATTCCCCCTCCCCCCCCCCCCCCCCCCCTCCGTCCTGAGGTTTCATTTCATGGTGCAGAACAACGACGACGAATGATGATGATAATGGATCATAATAAATTCTCAATTAATCTGTTTGCTATTTTTCACGGTTTTCACATAGAATTCGATCATCCTGATGAAGTGCATAATATAGAGAGCCTACACCTCGATATTGTCAAGTCCCATACTCATGCAGATACGCACAGCATTTGTACAGCAGTCAGTGATGACATGGAAGTACAGAGGGTCACCGAAGACGAGACATCTGAAGTTGGACGAGTACGTAATTATGAAACAATCTTTATTTTTCTTATTCAACTCCTAGAATTGCATTACTGTAAATGAATTACTGATCAACTGAAGAGATGGATGGATGGATGATAGATGGATATATGGATGGAGGAGTGAATTTTAGGAAAAAATATTGACAAGTCGTCTTCTGCAATTCATAGGTCAAACTCTCTGTCTACTTTAACTATGGAAAAGCAATGGGCATTGTCCTGTTTATTTTGTTCACTCTCTTCATTTTTGCTGCCGAGGGAAGTCTTGTAGCATCGAAGATATGGCTGGCCCACTGGAGCTCCATCAACGTCACAACAGATAAAGATACACACTTTTATCTTGGAATATATGGTACTTTTGGTGTATTCCAAGGACTCTTTACTATGATTGGCACATTTATTTTAACATACGGGGCCTACACGGCTTCCACGACGTTGCACGAATCGCTATTGTCCAACACATTGCGTTCTCCTATGTCATTTTTTGAAAGTACCCCACAGGGGAGAATTGTCAATCGGTTTTCAAAGGACATGTTTGTCATTGATGACACTGTACCCAGGTCGTTGGGGACATTTTGGAGGTGTGTGTTTGAGGTGATCAGCTCTATATTTGCGATCTGTTATGCGACACCGTACTTTCTTATCGTCGTGGTTCCCCTTGCAGCCATCTATCTCTTCATACAGGTAAGCTGATGATGGGGATGATGAGGGAGATGCCCATCCTCGATCAATGGAATCCCTCTCCAATTCTTTTTGGGGGAGTCAGTGATGGAGAACCCCAGTCGCGCGTTCATTGATTACACTACCTGCCTTTATACTGTGTCTTCAAGGATGGGATCCCTTTGCTTTATGATGGTTTGGTATCTTGATTTCTAGTTACAAAATAGCCTCCATGTTCAATTGTTTTTTCGTGTTTTATTCCAGCGAATGTACGTAGCTTCTTCTCGTCAGTTACGAAGAATCGAATCAGTAAGCCGTTCTCCTATCTACAACAACTTCTTAGAGACCATCAACGGTACAAGTACTATTAGAGCTTATTCTCAGCAACAACACTTCATCAGTGGGAATCATTTTAGAGTAGACGAAAACCAAGTAGCGTATTATCCATGGATTTCATCAAACAGGTATAATTCACTAGTAGTGCTTTGGTATTAGTCATAAGCTACTGCTTGTACTATCTGTATAAAGAGCAACTCCCTTCTCCCGTCTAGGTCTTTCAGTCCCTCACAACAAGAATATAATTAACTCCATTTCTATTTTTCCTGTAACATTGTCTTAATTGATGTTGATGATTGACTGGTTTATGTTGGTGAGCAAGGAAAGATAAATCTATCGCATGCACGCAGTAAAACAAAGCACACCAGGAAAATTACCAAGGAACCTAACCTGTGCAGCTATTTTCCAGGGTAACACCATCAAAACAGCATCTTAATTAAGTTTGGAAGGAAATGTTTGCAGCACATTGCTGGGCTATTTACAACGCTAGAAACTGGTTTCAACTGAGACGAGCATGTCTTGGTTTCATCCTGAACTATGACGCGTTTCAAATTTTGTTTTATACTGATATCGTTTCATTATCGTATCTACAGATGGTTAGCTGTTCGTCTTGAGTTTATTGGGAATCTAGTCACACTGTTTGCATCGATATTTGCTGTCTTTCAAAGAGGTTCAATCGAGAGTGGTCTCGTTGGTCTCTCTCTAACCCAAGCCTTCAAGGTAAAATTAACCATTGAGATTACAAGTTACAGACCCCCCCCCCCCCCCCCACCACCACCACCCAAGATAAGCTCCTCCCCACTCCTCAGGATGGATTTCTTGGCTACAAGTTTAGGACCATCAATGCGTGCAAAAGCACGTCCACGCTAGTCCGGATAAATTTTAAAAGCAGCTTTATTTTCTCTGTTCCGTACCTAAGACAAAGAAAGATGCTGTTTTAGTGTTGAAGAGAGGCTTAACCGTGTAACAATTAAACAAGTTTTGAAATTTATCTTGATAAGTGTGCACATATAAAGCCTTAGCTTTAAGAGGAGATAGCTTAGAGACTATATAGAGATTATAATAATTGGTATATTACGCGCGCTCTAATTGGTCGGGAACCGTGTGTGATTACAGTACACATGCATAGATGACGTCATTGAATCTTACGCGCGCTATAATTGGTTGAAATGTTTCGATGAATATTATATAAAACAAGTAGATTCCATTTTTCCGTGGGTCTGAACTCCAATATAGGTGCATAGAAGACGTCAAAATGTGGCGAGAACAGTCACGCCAATCGACTTCGTCTCGTGGCGTATTTTTTGTTCGCACGACATTTTGACGTCATCTCTGCATCTATTAGAGTACAGACGCACGGAAAAATGGAATCTGTTTGTTAAGTAATGACTGAAATTTGACAACTTATAACCAAGAGCAGTCTTTGTCTTTTGTGAAAAGTTATCTTGTTTGGGATGTGTTACATAAGTGGTTGCCATAAAATTCATAAAATTCTTCCGACCTCAACTCGCCTATTTTCCTCCGTTGCTAACTCTACTACCCAGGTTTCTGTGTTTTGATGTACTGAACAAGGGTACACAGGAGACACAGTTAAAGAATTCTCTGAGATATCCCAGTAATGCTTTGTGAGTAAGCTGTCTTACATTGGTTCATTGTTGTGCAGATAACACAAACACTAAATTGGGCGGTGCGCAAGTCAAGTGAACTGGAAAGCAATATTGTTGCAGTGGAGCGCGTTAAGGATTACAGTGAGACACCAACAGAGGTAGGTTATTACAAAATCAACACTCTTGTCACCCATGTTATGTTCTCTCTGTAGACCAATCATTTTGAAGTTAAATCTATAAACATTGTGTTTAGGTGTAGTATACTGCGTATAGCTCAATGGGTGCATGTGGTACCTGTTTACTGCTGCATTATTGCTTGCAACATTTTAAGGTGTCGAGATACGTATTATTGAACTCGTGTTTGGCGGAATCAACGAATCATTCTGATCCAGAACTTTGCAGTTCAGCATTTGCAAATTTCTTAAATATAAATGTTTTTTTTCTGAAAACCTTCCAGGCTGAGTGGGTGATCGATGATAATCGTCCTCCTGAAGACTGGCCAGGATCAGGCAACATAGTGATAGACAACTTAGACTTGAGATATCGAGATAATTTACCACTGGTCCTTAAGAACATCAACTGTAAGATCAACTCAGGAGAGAAGGTTGGTACTATTTGCCTTTCTCAGATAAGATAAAACGCTTTGCCGGCTGGTACCAGTATTTTTCTTATGTAGGATTGAAATAGAAGTAGTCTTTTATACGGTGTCGCGGAATTCCATTACTCAACACACTTTCGCAGACGATTTCAGGTAATCGGAACGATGAAAACGCTCGCTTGCTTTCTTCTCCCCTAACGCGTAGCTTTCTTCGTTTCCTGGGAGAGATATAAATTTGCAATTCATATTGAAGCCTTGGCAAGAGTTGAATAATTTGTTTTACTATTTTTTAGATCGGCATTGTTGGCCGCACAGGAGCTGGAAAGTCGTCTTTATCGTTGGCCTTGCTTCGTGTTTTGGAAAGCTCAGGTGGTCAAATCATAGTTGATGATATCGACATATCAAAGATTGGTCTACATGATCTACGGTCAAGATTTACTATCATACCACAGGTAACCCAATACTCGTTTTTTACCCGTACAACATTAAGCAACAAGGAACTAACCACGTCATGCTGGCATTCATGAGATCGTAGCTCAAGGATGACACCAAAGTCTACTCATGTTTTTCCATCGCTAGGCTTTTGTCATCAGTTGAGCACTGATGGACGCGCGGGGGCGGAGGGTGGGGTGGTAGCGCCGTTCGTGTCACTGATACAATTGGAGGAGGTATCGTACCGTAAAAACACCTTGTTGAGATGACATCAAAATAATTTGGAAGTAAATGATCATTGTGATCGTTTCCTGACAGGATCCAGTATTGTTCTCTGGTACTCTACGATTCAATCTCGACCCTTTCGATAAGCACTCAGACGAAGAGTTATGGAACGTACTGGAAGTCAGCCATTTGAAGCGGTTTGTGTCAGGTCTTTCTGAAGGTCTACAGCATGCCATTTCAGAGGGAGGAGAGAATCTCAGGTACGACACAAGTTATTTTAGAGTGCTTTGTGAAGCCACAAAAACCCTTAACACGTTTAACTGTGTATTATTTTCACAGTGTTGGTCAGCGTCAACTGGTGTGTCTTGCTCGCGCTCTTTTGAGAAAAAGTAAAGTTTTGGTTCTGGACGAAGCCACGGCAGCTGTGGATCTGGAGACAGACGAACTCATTCAGAACACAATAAGAACAGAGTTTGCTGGTCGAACTGTCTTAACCATTGCACATCGACTCAATACTATCATGGATTATTCATGGTAAAGGGAAGATTCGGCACTTTTTTAGTTCACCATACATTTGGTGACTAATCTACTATATCTGTATTGTATTTACAGTATTCTCGTCATGGACAAGGGTTTTGTGATGGAGTTCGACAGCCCCGCCAACCTTCTAGAGCAAAAGGGAATATTTTACAACATGGCTAAGGATGCTGGGTTGGCCTAGGGCTGCCACAGTCTTTATAAACCAATGTAATCCTACAGACTTTGTACATGCACAAAGTATATGCCGTCACATGGGCGATTTTCTACTAGCTCTTTCCAGGCTCTCTCGGATGGCACAGTTGGTTAGTGCGCGGTCTTCGGTGCGAGAGGTCCCCAGTTCGATTCCCAGTGACTTCACATCCTTGTTTCGACTTCTTTCCTTTCCGTGTAGCTTTAATGAGCTTTAAATACCCGTAAAAAGGAGCACTGATGGATAGAGGGGGTAGAGGGTGCACCTTCGAAAGATTAAACACGAGCCCCTGGCTCGGGAGAATTGGGCAACCACTCCCCGCTCTTCGAAGTAAAATAAATTAACCTTTTAGTAGGGAAGCGATCGAGAGAACAGTACCGAGATGAACCTCGTGTAGACATAACGAATTCACTAGTACTTGGTGAATAATTGTTATTTTGAGGACGTTCGTTTTAATTTTCTTTTCGTAAAAACTAAATGAGCAAATTAAGGGGAAGCTGTACCATGGCAAGCATCTTAAGTGAAGTGAAGTTGAGTTGAGTTGAGTTGAGTTGAGTTGAGTTAAGTTGAGTTTATAAGTTGAGTTGAGTTGAGCTAAGATAAGTTATAAGTTAAGTTAACAGTTAATTAAGTTAAGTTAAGTTAAGTTGTGTGGAGTTGAGTTGAGTTGAGTTAAGTTTATAAGTTGAGTTGAGTTGAGCTAAGATAAGTTATAAGTTAAGTTAACAGTTAATTAAGTTAAGTTAAGTTAAGTTGTGTGGAGTTGAGTTGAGTTGAGTTGAGTTAAGTTGAGTTGAGTTAAGTTGAGTTTATAAGTTGAGTTGAGTTGAGCTAAGATAAGTTATAAGTTAAGTTAACAGTTAATTAAGTTAAGTTAAGTTGTGTGGAGTTGAGTTGAGTTGAGTTAAGTTGAGTTGAGTTAAGTTGAGTTTATAAGTTGAGTTGAGTTGAGCTAAGATAAGTTATAAGTTAAGTTAACAGTTAATTAAGTTAAGTTAAGTTAAGTTGTTGTGTGGAGTTGAGTTGAGTTGAGTTAAGTTGAGTTAACACTCAACACCTATTGGAAATAGGCGATACGCTTGTAGAGTAATGTAAATAATTATCTGAATTATACCTTTCAGAGAATATAATAAAATTCCCAAATTAACCACCAATAAATGTCATGTTAATTTTGAATTTTATTTGAGTTTATTTGGATATTTAGTAAATAACAATTTGATCATAACTATACCTTATTGAATAAAAACGTAGTATTCAGAGGTTAATTTCGCCATTACGACCAAAAACATTCAAATTGATGGAAATTTGAAATAGTGAAATTATGATGCCCAATATTTTCGTCTTTACTGTCTACACGACGAAGAGCACAAGTGAGGGGGGAGGGGGTGGGGATGGGGCGACATTAACCTCTTTCAAATAAGTCACGTTTGCATGGCTATAAATACAATTCTGATTTTGAAAAGAAAATCATAGCTTGAAATGTAAAAAATAATATGATTATTATCTTCAATCTATCCAAAAAATAAAATTTTAAAAGAATACTAAAATTTAAAACGAAAGGGCGTAAAAGTTTTAAAAAGCAGAATTTTAAATATCGAGGAATAATTTAACTATAAAACAAATATAAACCATATACACAATTACCATCGAGAACAAGAGCAAATTTTGAAATTCCAATTCCAATTTGTTTCCAAATATCTGCGCAAGGCCTACCAACTCATCTCTTAAAGGATCATGGGAATTCCAGCTCCCAAAGGACTACTGGGATATATCTAAACCGCCATTTTCTAGTCAATATTTGAAAGCACCGTGTTTGCCAGCTTTCTGTATAAATCCCTTTAGAGTGATGTCATCTAACTGGGTGAACGCGTCGGTTTGGGAGACTTGCGTAAGGTGGTTGACACAAAAATTGAAACAAAAATCTTCTAACTCCTGTTGAGATACGAAATAAAAAAGTAGGAAAGGAAGAAAGTAGGGAGAGAGAGGGAATAAGGGAGGAGGAAGGAAGAAAGACAGAATGGAAGGAAGAAAGAAAGGAAGGAAAGATGGAAAAAAGGAGGAAGGGATGGGGGAAGCAGGGAGCAAGGGCGGGAGCAAGCAAGCGAGCCAAAGCAAACAAACAACAATCGAGCAAATAAGCACAAGCAAACGAGCGAGCGTGCAAGCAAGAGAGGACGAAGACGGAAGCGCACGAAGTTCTACACGTAAACTATTGAATGGCCAACTATGGTAAACATCCCTTGTCTACCTTCTTTAAACAACCCATACTTTGCTCCTGACAGGTTGCAGTTGGTCCATGACAAAACCATCCTTGTTCCCTAGAAGCTACACTCAACCACTCCTCAGAGAAATTTTCTTATGATTACAACGTTTTCATACGCGTCTGACAGAACAAAGTTTATGGGGCGAGTTTGGCGATTCTCTTCTGTCAATCAAATAAGAATAAAGTGGGCGGAATTACTAATTACTCTCCAGCGAGCATAAACTGTAAACAAACGGACGATTGAGGCATAAATCAGGTAGAAATGTAACTTTAAATAGAAAATAGAGACAAAAATACCAATGCTTTATTGTTGTCGGTGGCTTAAATACGGCTATGAGTAACGGAAGTGAATTCATAACGTAACTTAAGTTTCGAAGTGAGATTATTCCTCAACAACATGTCTACAAAATCACTGTTTTGTCTTTTTGGAGTGATTTAAATAGTTTTATAGTCCTACCTGTCACTCCACGCTATTATGGTGGGAGAGCAGACTAGGGACCTGATTATATGAACCGGGCTGGCCCGCTTAAGCCAGCTAACTTCTTTTGTTTTGTGGCCCCCAGAGAGAAGAAAACAAAAGAAGTCAACCCGGTTAACCGGGATAGCCCGGTTCATATAATCGGGCCCACATACAAAGTATCAAGATGAGGTTACGTGCATAAAGCTCATTCATTCCCAATCGTAACAAGACAAAAGTTTTAGCACGTAGCCTCGTTCTGAGTCCTTTGTATGTGTCACGCAAAGCCGCATATTTTGCAACAGGACTATTAGTTAAATAATTATGATTCACGAATCACACTGGAAACCCGTAATTCACAACAATACCCGATTTATTTTCCGATTATACGAATTTTCACAGTCAATTCTGGCCACGAGTAATTAGCAGTCTTGACCACTGTGTCTGATTGATTGTTTTGTCGGGTGCGTAACGATGAAACCGGTGGTAATAAAATTAGTGCATATTATTGCTTTATCTACGTTTCCCTTCGCTCATCTCCTTTCCCTTGTATACACCTATTTCAAAAAAGGTTGTCACCGCTAAGAGCGATAGGCGATAGGTAATAGGTCATTCCAAGACCGCAAAGCACTATTGATTTCTAATTGATTTACATATGAATAGCCAAATATTTGATGGAAGAGTGTAAAGGAAAGATTTAGGATGGCTTAATTAAGAAATCAATAGTGCTTTGCGGTCTTGGAATGACCTATTACCTATCGCCTATCGCTCTTAGCGGTGACAACCTTTTTTGAAATAGGTGTATGTCCGGTTCGAGGGTAAATTATATTACTCACCATAGCTTCGTATTTTATAGCAGCTGCCATTAGCATTGCCGCATTGTCTATTGTAATTCCTTCTTTGATGATTTTTTCGCATAGTTTTTTTAGCTGAACTTCACAATAAGAGTTGGCTAAATCTAGTAAACCTACCAAAAAGTGACAAAGGAAAATGGAATTGAAATAAGAATGAGAAAAAGACAGTATAATAAATTTGTTTGATAGTAAAATATGATCTCAGTCGCTAGTCAGAATGAACTATTATTAAGTATTAAAGTATTAGTCAAACAGAAAAATAATTACTACAGCGGGAAAGAGCATGTTAAAATTAGCAAGATTGGTGAAGTTTGGACGAAATATATTCAAAACTCGCGATCAGATATGATTTTTGAAATTAAAAGTGTGAATTTTGTAAGAAAATCTATTGCCTGCCAACGAATGTTTTCATACAAAACCATTTTTGAAAATTCATATCTTCGATCGTGAGTTTTGAACTTAATTCATTCAAACTTCACAGTTTTACTAATTTCGATGTGCCCTTTCCGGAGACTTTTAGTACTATGTGATAAAAGCTCATTGCACGCATCTGAGTCGAGTGTAAATCCTTAAGTACATCGGCCGTAACTCGTTACAGAGCCCCTATTGAACGAGCCATGTCTCAGAGTTACATTTAAAGAATTTTCACCAAATGCGCCAGGGTTTGGAAGAAATCGGCGCTTATAATGAGGCTACGCCCCGATGACGTCACTATATAGCATGTAATGTCGCGCAGCTACAATTTTCGCGTAATGATGCGATACCGTGTGGGAAGTCCGAGTCTTCTAAAACTCACATTATTTCCATCCGTTCTTCGGCCGACTTTTATACTATGCTAACTTTTATAGCGCAAAAATATAATGCTAAAAGTTATTTAGTGCCACATCGCCTGAGCTTGAACGTATTCTAAAGGTGATGTTACACGGGTCGATTCGCAACAACAATTTTCCGCGCAACAAATTAAATGTTGTTCGTAAAGTTTATGCTGTGGAAAATACAAAATGCAACTATTTCTAGCAACATTTTTGCTTAGTGAACAAGTTGCAAATGTTTGATACGAATTTTAAAAACTTTTAACGCAAAATTATCAACTTGACCAAGTGTTGCGCGGAAAATCGTTGTTGGGAATCGACCCGCGTAACATCACCTTAAAGAACGAATAACGACTTAGTTTGCGCTTATGTTAACTTGCCCTGTTGTATAACTTGATTTGAATTGAGTAAAGATACATGTACATACCTATTGCATTTTCTGGTGTAAGGTCAACTTTATCAGTGTAGAGATACTTCAGAAATGCTTCGTATACAGGAAAAGAAAATTGAGTTATCTCGATGACACTGAAAAAAGAGAATAATGGATTGTTAATGTTTCAGGAACAATGTTCTTAAGCTTGGGAAAAGTTTTGGCGGGAACCTGTGGCTATCTTGAACGCGCACGAGAAAGTGTTATTAGAACTTACGAAGCTGACGGTGCACTGTTTGTCCCCTCTCTTCATCAGTACTCGGTTTTAAGATTTTTCAAAACTAATCAAAGCTAAACAGACTGGGAAGAAGCCGAAACAAGTGTGAGGTCACGGGGGATTTAGTCTCCCTCGCAGCCGCTACCAGTGTCGTCACGCAACGCTTTCTCCCCTGAGCGTTGCGTGACGACACTGGTAGCGGCTGCGAGGGAGACTAGGGGGATCGAACTTGGGACCGGCTCTCGCTCACTGAGGCTACGCACTTATCAGTTTAGCTACACTTACTCTTGCGAGAAGTCTTAGTTTAATTCTCATGGATTAGCTTAGAACAGTAACTGATCTTTGATGTGTTGATCAATAGAGCTTCCCTGGATTTTGGTGGCGCGATTTTCAAACCCCGACTTTAAAAACTGGATAGCTCCCAATGGTTCATGGAAGTATGACGTCACAACTTCTAAAGGAGATGTTACTAATACAACTGCCAATTAAGACGTGATCGCACGTACCGGCCTTTTGGACTATCAAAGCAAAAGAGTTCAAGATTACACGTACAGATGACTCCACCCATACACCTCTATTGGACACCCACCAGTCCAACTGTCTGGATGGACGCACATTTCGTGAAAAGATAATAAGCAATGGTAACTTCAGAAATGGTGCCGTCTGGGCTAATGGCAAGTGTCGTGGTAATTTTTCAGTGACCTAATATACGGTGGGAATATGCCACAACACAAGGGTTTAGCCAACTGAGCAAGCTGCAGCGGCAACATAGAGACAAGAAGATCGGTTCCTGGTGTGATTGGGGTAGTGGAGATGGAGCTTTTACGATTGTTGGCTGTGGTGGTAGAGCAGATCATGTTATTGGCATCACAGAGGAAAATGCAGCCAAATTTAGTACCTTATCAAGTCGTTGTAGTTTCAGTAATAGTGGTTAAACATGTGAAACGTCATACGCATTGAATCTATGGATCAGCGAATACTAAAAAAATTTTCTCGCGAAAATTCATCAAAAATTAGATTAATTGCGACTTTTAGGTTTGTTCCAACTAGTACGAACTTTAAGCATCACGTACGGCAAACGGCAGAGAGGATCACGTGACCTACGGACCCCTACGAATTTCGCGCCTGGCGTTGCGTGTTTGGCACTCAAACTAAAGAGCGACTTTTCACGTTTACGGCAAACGCAAAATGAGCCACCTTCGCGTTGAAACAGCAACGCCAGACGCGAAAAAAGCAGGTCACGTGATCCTCTCTGCCGTTTGCCGTTTCCCGTGTAGTGTACGTGATGCTTAATAGAGAGATTAAGCATCACGTTAACGGGAAACGGCAGACGGCAGAGAGGAACACGTGACCTACGATTTTCGCGGCTGGCGCTGCGCGTTTGACACTCAAACTAAAGAGCGACTTTTCACGTTTACGGCAAACGCAAAATGACCCACCTTCGCGTTGAAACAGCAACGCCAGACGCGAAAAAAGCAGTTGACGTGATCCTCTCTGCCGTTTGTCATTTTCCGTGTACATGATGCTTAATCTCTCTAATTGGCTGAGAGTTCTACCAATGTATCTTCATCTAAACTTGATCTCATTGCCTGGCAAGTACACTAAGGAGCCAAAATAGACGCGTATACAGTAATCTGCACTCCAATTCAGTGGTCTTGTCTACTGCATTAAATATTAGCTGAGAGTTCCACGAACTTTATATAGCTTCATCCAAAACTTGATATCAGACCAACAAATTTTCCGTTCACACCTTGATAATTACGGGAGCCGTGCCAAAAATATTGGGCCCGCGTGTCCAGAGTTAAGGGTGCCGTGCCATAACAAGGTTGTTATGAAAATCGAGCTTGAGACTACTGCACAACAGATAAATCAAATAAAAAATCAAATAAAGTTATTTCACTCACTCTTTATCGTCTTCTCCCCAGTGCGCTTGGAACATGGTGCGAAAGTGTTCGCATCTGTAAAAGAAGAACGCACTTTATTACATATGGTGAGGCAACAACGGGAAACACAGAGAAACATCTCGCGCTTAGTGTACTCAAGAGTTAAAAAGTATAAAAGAAAACTTTTGTGCTCAGTTGTATAGAGAGACGGTGAGAGAGAAAAGACAGGCTCGTAACATGGTATATTTTCGTCTCACTGATCCCTGGATTTTACGGAAATTTTGATACCTGAGTCCATATTTTTAGAAATTTTTGATCCTTTATCCTTGGTGCAAGAAATTGAGCTGATCCCTGATCCTGACCCAATGTCCCTGATCCTCGATCCCACCCATTTGATCCCTGAGCCCTAGCCTCTGATCCCTGATCCTGGCCATAATTTGGGGCTTGATTCCTGATGCCATATACCATGTTACGAGCCTGAAAAGAAGAAAGGAGGTGGAAAAGGGGAAACAGAAACGTTTTCCATTTTATACCTAATTTTGAGCATGGCTTTGTGAACATAAACTGGCTTTCCATCAATCATAAACGTGAGGTCACTTGTTTCTTGATCGTTGAAGGCTTCTCCAACACAGGTTCCAACAGTCTTTAAGTCTTCAAATTCTGCCGATAAAACAGTGGAAATTAGGAAAAAAGATGAATGGAAGAAAGGAGGAAGAAAGGATGAAAGGAAGAAAGGAGGGAAGGAAGGAGGGAGGGGGAGGGATGAAAAGAACAAAGAAGGAAGAAAGGTGGAAGGAAGGAGGGAGGGAAGGAAGGAAGGACGAAAGGAATGAAGGAAGAGAGGAAGGAAGAGAGGAAGCTGGGAGAGAGGGAGGGAGGGAGAGTGAAGGAAAGAAGGAAGAAAGGAACCTACCAACAAAAAGTGGGCGGTACATCAGTGGAGGGGATGAAAAGCATGCAAGCACGTTATTAATCTTGCTAAACTTGGTCTCTGTTGGAGTAGTAACTGCTTGACCACGGCAGTTCCCCCACATGTATATCTGTTCCACAAACACAGAAACAAAGCAGTCAAGCATCTATTTTGTTTTTTCAAATGCGGCTAAATGAAATTTAGACAAAGTTTTTTCATCTGCACAGTGCAGGGTATCCCTAGGCCATGCAGGACCCTCATATGACCCTCAGTCTTGTGGATTATTATTGGTCCATAGCATGCTTGAGCATTGCAGCTCAATTGTTACTTTTGGCCCCACCTTCCTCTCCCTGATAAGTATGGTAGCTGAGTATTCTTTCCATTGATAGTTTCAGTGTGATGGATGCTAGGTGGTAGACTGTCAATAGTTACCATGGTTATCACCTTGTTGCTAGGGACAGACATGTTCCTTGTGGCAGCTCTATGGCACCCAAGCCCAATCCCTGTCATTACCAATGAGTTTGACCATATAGTGGTACATTCAGTCATACATCTACCCCTTTAATCAAAAAGGGGTGGATAGTACAGGAGTAGCCTGAGTTGCTGGAGGTCTGCAGTTTTGGAAAGACCAAATGAAAGACCTTTCATTCTTCTCTGCCCCAAAAACTGCAGACTGCCAGCCACGCAGGCTAGGAGAGGAGATAGGGAGAAAAGGTAAGGAGCATTCCTGTTCAAACCTTCCCCTTTCCTCACTACCCATAATCTGTCCCCCTCCAAGGCCTAATTCTTAAACACCATGGAACTGCAACAGGCTTTTATCCCTTATGTCAGACTCACTTTGCCATTATTTGTAGCAGCAACTGATATGTGACTAGATGCACTAGCAGCTATCTCAGTGAACCTAGAAAACATGAAAAATCATCATAGTTGTCACTTATTAAATTATGGGCACCCCTTCAAAAATGTATCAATTATGCGTTTTACCTTCCTTTATCAGTAGCAATTTTATTGGGCGTCACCAGGTGTGTCTTATTGCCTGTTCCTAGCTGTCCATATGAGTTGGCACCCCAGGAATATAAACACCCAGAGTCAGAAAGTGCTAATGAATGTGCATATCCACACATCACCTACAACAATGACAATCACTATAATTATTGATTTTTCTCACGAAATGTAACAATTTGCTATGATGTCATAATGGCCACAATGGTGACCATTTGCATGAAAAAATAAAACACTACATGTAGTAAACTACTTCCGAAAATTTCATCCCAATAAATGAAGGCCATACATTTGCCATATATATTTTATATCTGGCTGTTATCAGGCTATAATATGGACAAAATGTGGCCAGATATGGACCATTATGGAATTCATCAAAAAACGGATATTGGCCAGATTTCAGTCAGATTTGGGCCATATTAGGGGCCAGGTATTAATGAAATATGCGGCCAAAATATGGCCAGAAAATTGTATTCATACCTGTGTTATGACAACTCCAACAAGTCCAATAACCCGACATGGACAAGGCTGATTTGTATTGTTACCAACTCCTAGCTGACCATTACCATTGTATCCCCAGGCATAAAGCTGAATATGAAAACAATACTATTATTACTAATGAGAAAAATTTATCTATTGATAATTTATTAAACATTCAGTGTCAATATCTGAAGGGTTTATTATAGTACCACACTCACATATGAAGAAGTCAATCCTACTAAAACAGTATATTAGTGATCTATGATGTTATCAAAGTAAACATCTCTATGTTAATGATGCGATTTTAGGGAAAATTCACTCGATAATTAAGTATTATTTTGATCAGCTAGATCAGTTCAATTACATTGTTTCTTCACTGAGACAATTAATTGAAATTAAAGTGTTAATTTATTTTGAAATATTTTGAATTTGCAGCTAGGAGAAGAAGAAGAAGAAGAAGAAGAAGAAGAAGAAGAAGGTCCGCGTTTGGGCCGAAACATCTGTAAAACTTTTCATCAAAATAACGAAGCTAGAGACAACCAAATAAATTATCCTGTTAATTTATTTATTGAAATATTATAGCCATGCAGTACTACTTGCAATGTGAAAATTAATGCTGGCTTGACTGGTACTACTGGAGATTGTATTATGTGGCAGTAGATATTATTATAAATAAAGGAGGGTTTATATAATTTTTAAATAATTTATATTAATTGCACGTATTCCAACAAACCTCTCCAGCATCAGACAAAGCCATTGATGATGTCTGCCCACAAGCTATGGAAACAATCTTTCTGTTACCTGAGGAAAGTAGAAATTTTCATTTCTTGATCAGTTCAGTAAATTCAGTTCAGTTCAGATGATGCAATTAATAATTAGTAAAAATCAGTAGGTCCACATCAGCCGGCCTCAGGTGCAAGATTTATAAAACCTGCATATCAAATAAAGTATGTATATATGTTGTCAGTACTAATTTAAACTTACTCAGAGTTGAAGTAACTTTTCTAGGGCTACTCTGATTGGTCATGGATCCTGATCCTATTTGACCACAGTTGTTGTACCCCCATGCATAAACCTGGTAATTAAGATCAAAACCATAATGATATTATGACAATGGGGTGTACATGTACAGTGACATACCCCACCCATAGCCAGCTGGGAGCTAGAGGAGGGGGCCTACACAACAAATAGGCTCCACCCTGGGCTGGGTTGAAATCCTTCCTCTGTCAGCTTTATAATTTCACTTTTAAGAGAAAAGCCATCTCCATGCAAGTCTCAAATTTGGAAAACAAAAAGAAATCAGTGAAAGAGCTACTCAGGCTCACAAAAAATGTGCCTTTTCTCATGGTTATGCAAAGTCTTTGCCTTGACCGTTTGGCACTCGATCCTAATCTTACATGCACTCTATTGGAATACTTCATAAAATATTATATGAAACAAAATGATTCCATTTTTCTTTGAGTATTCTCTAATAGCTGATATTCTCTAATTATTGATGTATCGCATCAAATTGTGATGAGAATAAATTTATAATGGTCAATCAACTTCCTCTTTTGCTATAGTTTTTGGCATTTTGACATCATCTGTGTATCAGTAAATTACATAGCATGATAGACATATGTATGGATACAGCATCTTTAGATATATGGAATCTATTTGTCAAACAACATACCTCTCCATCATTTGTGAGCGCCAATGAATGATGACTACCACAAGCAATTTGTATGACTACTTTACCCTGTAATGGCGTCAGGAATACTGGTGTATGAACAGGGTTCTGATTGGTATTGCCATTTCCTATCTGACAGTAAGCATTATGACCCCATGAGTAAACCTCGCCTTGTTCTGAAAATTAACAAAAAGTATATTTAGTAAAACATATACTTAAAAAGTATATCATTCATACACAGGATGAGTTTGCAATAGCTGACTTCACTTGCCATATACAAAGGAATCTGCAAGAAAAGGGCACTAGTCTTTCACTCAGAGCTTTGTGCTCAACCTTATTCTCATCCCTTTGTATATGGCAGGTCAAGCATATCTTAATAGTGTAACTGCATGGACTTCTGAAGAGGTCCCCACATAAACAGAATACAGTCAACCCTTGCTTTGTGAACACCTAGCTGGCTGGCTAACATGGATACCTTGCTTATATGGACAACAAGCTCATGTCCCCTGTATTAAAGTGAGACTGAAATAACTGGTGAACATTTAATTCTACTGAAACTTCACTGAAAGAATCTGAAAGGGCTTTAACAATTACTGGTAAATTTTTTTCTCAGTCAGTACAAAATGTATCACTGAATAGTGGTAGAGGAGGAGAAATTCAAAAAGTCAGTATCAGTGAATGGGAAGATTATCCTTGTCAGGGATAAAGTAAAGGTAAAGGGGTGCATAATTTATTGGACAAGTGGCAGGCATTGGCCTCTGACTCCGCCCCCTCCCCTCCCCCTCACTTCTTAAAAATTTGATAGTATTCTTAATCACATTTAACATTTCATTAACTCCTAATTCCATGTTAAAAGAGTTAGTCATTTACCAGTCAAGGCCATTACATGTGGTCCTGTACCAAATGATAAATATGACACTTTTTTCTTACAAAGTGCTTCTACTTTTCTAGGACGAAGACAGTTTTGAGAGTCTCCAGTACCAAGACAACTACTCAAGTTAGAACCAATGGCAAAGACGTTGTCTTCATGGGTGACAAAAATAGCTTCATTCCCAGAACTTCCAAAGACACAAGCAAGTTTTATAGTGTCCAGAATGTCATCATTCAAGAGGCTAAATATAGGCCACCTTAAGAAGTCAGCCATCAGACAATGAAGTGTTTTCATAGAATCTGAAAAAAAAGACATTTGAATGATATCTTACAAGAACAATGTTGACATCATGAACTCTCATAAGATGGATACCTTCCAGAACAGCACCTATAAGGCCACTTCATTAGACATGTTAGATTCAAGTGTCCCGAAGTGTCTCCTATAAACTTATTGCCAAATTTTTTTTAAATAATAATAATAGTAAATAATTAATAAACAGAATAAACTAACCGTTTGGGCTGATTTTCTAAATGATTAGACTGTAAACATTTAGAGAACTACCTTTTTACGAATTCATAGGTATATAATAATGACATATCAGTCACTGATCACTCACGATCAAGCCGAAACAGGAAATACGTAAAACAGGAAAAGCGTCGTGGAACGGACAATGAAGTTTGTTTTCTTCGGAATTTAAAAGTCTAGCTTTCTTCAACAAATACTTTATTCGCAGTTTGTAACAATTATACAGATGGAAGTCCAGGTTTCTTTGCTTTGTGTCAGATGTGTACAAATATGTTCATGGAGCGAAAAGTCGAAATACGTACGTGTAGAAACAGCTTCCTGTCATAAACTTGCTTACCCGTTCTATTAAGTAGATCCAAAAACGCTAAAACTACACCATAATTGTAAGGTTTTCACCTATACACCTCTCTACGCTAAAATCGGACAAAAAACAAAAACTTACCCAGAATATATGGTTTCGAATATATTGATTTTGTCAGCTCGCTTGACGTCCCTCGGTTTTGAATGGTTCAGTTTATTAGCAAAGATCGGGCGCAAACCACACAGGTTCCAACACATCTACGTGTTGATAAAAATACATAAAAGGTCAAACAAGATCAGTGCGATTTGAGTGTGAAGGTAAATCATTTACAAAGGGCAATCGGTCAAAAAACCAAACCGTATAAATATACGATCAAGAATTCCATCCGATCCGAAAATAACATTCCAATTTGTAACCAAGCCTTGTTGATAGTTGAAGAGTGAGCAGCTTTGCGCATGCGTTTGTACAATCCTGACGTCATGTCCAAAAGAATTCTGGGATATATAAATGGTGGCAGGACTGTCGAGAAACCATGAAGCCCTGGTAGTCACTCCAAAAAATTGCATTAATTGCACCAAAATGGACTAAAAATACTCAAAGCTCGTTCAGAGAGGCAGCATAGACAGTAATCTATTTGAAGGGATCGCTAATTTTGAACTTAGAACCACAGGAATTTTATTATTGTCGAGAGTTCTTATCATAACAGAAACAAGTTGCCGCCATGTCGAGCATGCGAACGAGCAAGAAGGAGACGACGAAAATGAGAATCCGGGCGTTTCCGGTAGGTTTTTTCTTATGTATTTGTACTTGACCTATCTTTTTGTATGTACTTGCGGTAAGGATGTTTTGGAGTTTTTCTGCAAAGATAATAGATATATCGACAGTGGCAGCAAGCGACAACAACCCGCCAAATCGGTTGGGTTCGAGCCCACAAGTGTTGTACCTGTTGACCAGCGATGGTTGGCCTGTGAATCCAATTTTTGATGGTTTCCAAAATACCAACCACTCGATAATCTATGTAGCAACACAAGCGCTCCAATCTCCGTTATTTGGTATTGCAAATCCTGTACAATTGAGTGCTACAGTCCATACAAGAAGCTGTGAAAAAAATTACTCTGCAACGCCTGACAATTTGTGTGTTTTAAAATTTGACTTTTATAGACTTTCACCATTTTGAGTTTGTTTGTTTATCGAAGTAACCTTTATCAAGTATGAGACGTTTAGCTTTTGTGTCAATTATGTCGTTTTTAGTGTTTGTTTATATTTTGTCCGGCTTTTAAAGAATACAAATTACAATATGGAAATTTCTGCCTCCTGCAGTTGAAAGCTACTTGAGAATAAAATTTTCCAGTCCCTTTTTTGAAGAGGCCTAATTCTTTGCCTGTGATGTTCTGGCTTTTTAATTGAATTTGATTTTTAACCTTTTATTGGTTAATCTTTCATAAAACATTACAGAAAATATTCAGAATTACTGTAATTTGGGTCTCATAAGTTGATGAAATTCAAAAGTGTTTTCTAGGGCACATCCCTTTGCATGTGATAAATCTAGAAAATTTCACATGACTGTGAAACTGTCTGTGCTATGTTTTAAATAAGACAGATGTTTATTATATTGAGTAAGGTCACAGCATGGTATGGCATAGCACAGTCAATAAATCTGCCTTAACCCTGGTTTTCACTAGCGAAGCACGCACATATCAGAAACACAAGCACAAGAAAAACGAATTTTTTTATCCTTTTGCTCTTTGCTTGCATGGCATTGAAAACCAGGCTTTACACTATGTCATTTCCTCCATTTAGCATCATCAATATCATTATTATCATCATCATCTTGTCATCATGATCACAAGTGTGTAGTATAACACCTGTTATCATTTACAAAGCTTGAGGCAGCAGGAAATGACATTGCAATTTCTACCACAGAGCTTCATTTTTTCTGAAAAAAATGTTTTGAGACCTCATTCACCCTCTTATTTGAAATCACTGCAAGTCAAAATTTTACTGATGAGCTGTTCTTACAAGCTTGTATTTGGGCAAGTTGGCTCAGTGATGTGGAAAGTAGAAGCAAAGAAAGGGTATCAATAGTGAAGCTTTAAACCAAGTAACAGTATTGGTAATTTTACATTTAGGCTTCTTAGTTATATGAGTTATAACCACACTCCTGTCTAACAGAAATGGGGGTTGGGCTTGTCCATCAGAATATTCTCTGAGAGAAGTTCCTTGAAGTTGATGATTTTACCAGTGAAAATCTAAGCAATAATTTATATGGAATTAGTGAATAGCCAGGTCCTTGATGAATGGTTTTTGGAAGGTATGCTGGTGCTAGATACAGTTATTGATGAAGCATGCATGATATTGGTAGAGGATGTAGCAGTAGAATGCAGAGAAGAAAATGGTCAATATACATGTAGTGTTCAAAAATGAAGGAAAATTCAATTGCCCACCTTGGCAGAAAGATGAAGGTCTCAGCATGAGTGTTTGATGATCAAGTGGGAATGGAAGGTTGAAGACCAAAAGTTGTGAAAAGGCCAATACAAAGTCTTCTTGGGATTACTTGTTATTGAGTTCCTGGTCAATGAGATTGCCTGGTCAATGAGATTGCCTGGTCAATGAGATTGCCTGGTCAATGAGATTGCCTGCTCCACCATTGAAACCAAAGAAGCTTTCAGAGTGTCAAGGACAAAGATGATTAGTTGAGTTGACAGTGAGTTGGTTGGCTAATTCCCTACTGGAATTCATTGGCAAAGGTGAAGAGTACAGGCTGTAAGACAGTGCCATCCTGGCTATTTTTGGTATTCTGTATTTTACCTTATAACTTAGAAATAAGTGTATTTGATTTCACAAGAAATCCTAACTGATCGCTAGTATTTATGTCTCTATGTAGTTGTTTTCCTCTTCAATGCGGAGTTCAGCAATGGAAACAAAGTCGCAGATGGTGCTGTATGAGATTGATGCCAGTCTGAAGGCATTGCGTATGGTACAATGTTCAGACTGGATTACTCTCAACACAGCACCGTATTGGTCATGGATCTTTGTCAGGTCAAATCTTCTGGTTCTGATCTTGGTTGGCTGGTCTGTTCTCTGCTGCGTTGGCTGACGAGTCGAAGTTTGGTGTAAAACAAAAGTACCACCAGGGAATGTTTGGAGAAGGTCCATGGGTGTTTGGTGCCCTTGACAGACCAACGAAGAAAGTCGTCCTCTTCCGAGTTCCATATCATACGCTTGCTACGCTCTTACCAATAATCATCGGCACATTCTACCTGGCAGCACGATTTACTCAGATGACTACAGGCACCTATCATGCACTAAATTGGTATGGTTATACCATCTCATGGTCAACCATTCCGAGAATTTCGTCGATCCGCACACAGGCGTGCACACCAACAACATCGAGGGACTTTGGAGCACGGTAAAACGGAAATGGAAGAGCGGAATGAGCGGCACCAGTTATGAAAGAATTCCAGAATATCTGGAAGAGTTTACGTGAAAGAGACAGAACGCCAACACCGATCTGCTACTCGCTATACTTCGAGACATCGCTGCTGGTTATTGAAGACAAAAGCAACAAAACCAATCGGATCTTTTCAGAGCCATCATTGATAAAAGCCAGACCTTAGTGCTTATACTGCTGCTTTGTATCACTTCAAAACTGTCTTCTTTCTTTAAGATGGAAAAAATGACCTAATAAAGTTGTTTAAAGTTGTTTTTGTAAAGCCTGGTCCTCACTAGCGACATAAGCATAAGCATAAGCAACATACGCAGACTCAGTACTGCATTGATCAATGAGGTGTGAGAAAAGACAAGCAAAGCGAATGAGCAGTACACTACTGAGTCTGCGTATGTTGCTTATGTTTATGCGACCACTTACCATTACCTAACCGACCACTTACTGTTGACCCTTACTGTTACCTTACTGACCAATTACCATTACCTAACCGACCATATATTACCGTTATCTTACCGACCACTTACCGACCAATTACCGACCACTTACCGTACGGTGCAGATGGTTCACTATTACCATCTAAAATTGATGGATCATTATTATAACATATTGTTGTTTCTGTAGCTATTCACCACTGCACCTACACAGTGCATAGAGCAAGTTTCATATGACTTTGAAAAAGTCTGTGTAGTTTGTTGTTTTGTGTCAGTATTTTGATTGGTCAAAACTGATTTTTTTATCTGGTTAAAACACTTAGACACGGTATATCACAGGCCCTCACTGTCTCATTGTTAGTGTGATCCACCAGCATCATCACACAGGGTAGTCAGAGCAATTGAACCAGTGGATAATGGCCTTATCCAAAGGACACCATCAAAAGCCCTTTCAAAGTTGCATAAAATCTGCTCTACAGGTTTGAATGGATAAACATGTCAGCACTGTCCTTGTTTTGTAAGACATCCACAAAGTGGATATCACTGTTGGTAGAAAAAAGTTGTAATAACTAAAATATGGAGGTCATAGGACGCAGCATGGCCGAGTGGTCAGAGCGTTGGTCTTGCAATCTGGTGGTCCCAGGTTCGATTCCCGCTCTGGCCACTAGCTGAGACTGAATTTGTTCCGATTTCGATTAGTTCAAATTCAGTTTCTCGGCCATGCTTGTAATATAGCCAACTGGTTTGCCTCCTTGCCAGTTGGGATTCTTAATCCATTTATGTTTGATTTATATTATTTAGTTAGGATTTGTAAATTGAGCTGAAAAGCCCTTTTGAGGGAGTCTCAATCATGTATGTATGTAATACATGTATGGCAATGAGGAAGTAATTGGAGTTGAGATTTTTGATCATTTGTATATTCTAGATGACTATGGATGAGAAGTATGTAGAGGACATCTGGAACCTCTTGAAAAATGCCATTCAAGAAATCCAGAAAAAGAATAACAGTGGTCTTAGTTTTGAAGAACTTTACAGGTTTGTTATAACAAATTGGATTAAACCAAGAAAGCAAAACAAAAAGACTCAATAGGCCAGTTTCCAGTTGCTAGAGTTCGCTGAGCTACTTAACAAAAGGCGCATTTATGCAGGGTTAGCCTCCTTTTCAAGAAAGACCCATGGAATTAAAATCAATTTCTGTATTGTTCTTTGTCAAAATGTTTTACTTTTCTCACTGGTATTTTCAAATAATTTACCTTGACTCAAGGCTAACCCTGCACCAATGCGTCTGTTGTCTAATTTTACAGCAGTATGAACAAACTTGAAAAAGGTCTATATAATATATAATATATTATATAATAACGATGTCTGTTTAGAGAGTTATTATTATACAGGTTGTACCACAATATTCCTTTCTCACAGTGTCTTGGGCCGAACACCTTGAGTAGCCACAAAAGAAATGCTGGCACAACAATTTTGTTGCTTGACAGCATTTCTCTTTGCCAGATGCTTCCTTAGACTTAGTGAAACCTATAGTAGCCGTTTCTAATAGAAAGTGAAATGCTGTGAGCAGAAAAACAGTTGGTGTATCCATGTAAGCGGAATTGTTCACCTAAAACTCATGAAAGAATACTGCTTTCTCATATATATCAATTTTTCTTGTTTGCTTTCTGTGTGTTGTGTGACGAACTTCCAAAATATATAATTCTCGAGCGTTGTTGACACATACAGTTCAAAATATTTTTTCACTCTGAGTGAAGCAAATATTTTCTTTTATTAATTACGTTCTTTGTTAAAGAATAACTTCTTGTATACGTTTTTTGTTTTCACTAAAATTGATTATCTTGCTTCGCTTGCAGCAATAATTCAGTAGAAATATGAATCCCCATGTTTTTGGTTGAAAAACCTTCAAAACTAATCTTAGGTGTGCAGTGAATCCATTTACAGCCATTTGCATAATTAAATGCGGAGCCAAACAAAAGTCTTGACAAAGATCAGGACAGTAATTCAAACAATGTTCAGACCGCCACGTAAATTGGTGGAGTTTTCCAAGTCTTCTGACCTCACCAGTAAATCTCCACCTATTTGTACATGTTATGTATGACTGTCTGAATTTTGCGTTAGATTGATAGTAGTCTTAAGACCTATTCTTAGCTCATAATCTTGTCTGACACAGTTGCAGGCAATAAGCCCCTAGCATGATGACATTTTTGTCCCCTCTCTATACGAGAATCCTTTTCAAGAGCTTTTCATTTTCAAATTTTATATTCCTTTAAGAATACAAACACAATAGTTTTAATTACTGAACAAAAGGTACTCAAGAAGGATTCTGGTATAGAGAGGGGACTAAAACGTCATCATGCTAGGGGCTTATTGTAGCATGTGCCTATACAAATTAGACATGGACTTTTAGTTGCAGCAGTAAATAATGTCTTTTGATTTGTAGGAATGCTTATACTATGGTCCTTCATAAACATGGTGAAAGGTTGTACAATGGTTTGAAAATAGTTGTAACTGAACATTTAGAGGAGAAGGTGGGTCTTACATGTGATTCACTAGTTTCTTACAGGGGCGTATCCAGAATATTTCAAAGGGGGGGTCACACTTTCCATTTTCCACCAAAGGGGGGTCACACTTCCAATTTCTCAATCTTTCTCCAGTCAGATTCTTTTATTTCTATCATCTTTTTGTTTTCAAAGGGGGGTCACGGCCACCCTGGGACCCCCCCTTGGATATGCCCCTGTCTTAGTAGATTGTTGTTTCTTAACATCCACAGTTATACGCTAAAATCATTTGTTGCATGTCATCTATATAGAGCTGTAGCCTTTGTGTTATCCTAGCACACGGTAAATTGTACATCTAGTACTTACAATTGGGAATAACTATAGCACCATGACTATAGGGTAGTATGTTTACCCAGGGAGGATAAACTCTACATGTATAATGCTCAAACACCCCAAAGCTCTGATTTTCATAAATCAGACTTATGATATGGTGTTGTTCTGTCTTCAGATTCGCAAAGAAGTTGTTGCATCCTTGAGCAATAATTTCCTGGACACTTTAAATGCTGCCTGGAATGACCATCAGACCTCAATGGTTATGATTCGTGATATTCTTATGTATATGGTAAATGCATTTGTATTTGATACTTTTGAAATGATTCATGTGATTTGATGATACCGATTTGATACTATTAACTACAGGAAATCCAAACATTAAAACTTGACCACAGGAATCCCAATTATCAAGTTTCTCTTAGCCACAGGAAACCCAAAAATCAAATTGATAGAACACAGCATGCAAAACATTTAACATCTTTATACATGGCAGATAATGTCCACAACTGACATCACACAGTCCTCAAGATCAAAACTCCTTTGGATACAAATATACCAGTTGCCCGATTTTCAGACTATAAGGAGTCATCCACTTTTCTCCTTAACCCCTTAACACCTCCTTGTACAAGTGTATAACATGTTTATTTGTTTGTATTTCAGGATAGAGTTTATGTAACTCAAAATGGTGTAGATAATGTCTATAATTTAGGACTGATTCTCTTTAGGGATAAGGTAGGTCATTGTCAGATACCCTTTGATTAATATTTATTCAAACTTTTAATACTCAAAGCTTTTTTTTCCCAAGTCAGCCATTTTCTGTAATCTACAGTAGGGCCCATTTCTTGAAAGGCCTGATAACTTATCAAACTGGCCAATTAACCTTCCGATAAAGTTTCTGGAAGTTTCTCAAAGTGCATGCTCTCTTTAATTTTCACGATTTTTGGGACAGCATGTTGAGAAACAGATATACCTGTTCAACTTTTCAGTCCCTGAACTGATATAAAATGGTAACTTTATAGCTATTCTAGCCAAGTCTATCTGTAACCTGTAGTGTTGGTCAATATTTAAGCTCATTATAGTCCTTGATATAAATATTCAGTTAAGTAACCATCATTCTTTTGTCATATATTTAGGTTGTAAGGTATGGTAACATCAGAGACCATCTATGCCAAACCCTGTTGACCATGGTGAGAAAAGAACGCAATGGAGAAGTAGTTGACAGGTAAGATACTGTCCATTACTTGACATCAATTAATTAATTAATTAATTATTAATTAATTAAATACTTTATTTAAACTGGAAGATCTATCAGCATTACAAACACTGGTCTTACAGTAACAAGATGTCCAGTCTAACTAATAAAAATACTATAAACACTCTCTCTCTCTCGTAGCACCCTCTCTCTTCTCTCTCTAAAAAACAATATACATCAATAGTTGAGCAGTTTTCGTGTGAGTGTGAAATGGTATATACCATGACTGTCAGTGCCAAATCAATCAAAATTCCTCCCTCAACTGTGCTGTGCTGTGACCATGCTGTTTTCACAGTCATATGAAAGCCGCTCTTAAATTTCTCTTCTCTCTTCACTGTACATGTAGCTGACATTTTCTTCTGTAGTTGTCACAATTGCAAATTAGCAACTTTATAGACTTTGACTTTGAAATCTTAGTATAATTTTAGAATGGTGAAGAATAACACCAAAATGTTGTTTCCTATTGCTCTTATTTACTTGTTTATCTATAAGTAAATATTTGTTAATTAGTTGTCATACTATATTAATATAATTTTCCATGTCAACATTGATTTGCATTTACGGAGCTGGATTAGAGCAGATTCTATATTATGTAAAAACTTCAATGTTGAATAATGTAGACAATTGACATTATCTGTTATCTATGTTATTTACAGTATTGTATCTTGATCTTGAATGATTCTAGGATGGCTATCAGGAATGCTTGCCAAATGTTAATGATTTTAGGTATTGACTCAAGGCTGGTCTATGAAGAGGACTTTGAATCACCTTTTCTGGAGGAATCGGCAGAATTTTACAGGGTAAATGACACCAGTTTGTTATAAATAATTGCAGTCGGTTTCCCATTATCACTACATTAATGAAGGGTTCCATGTGAAAATGGCCTAAGTGATCTTTTTGATGTTTTTTTCCAATAGTATAAAATGATATCAATCACCTTTCCTATGCTGAAATATTTATCTCTGGACATCCATCGAAAAGTCACTTAGGTCATTTTCACAGGGAACCCTTAATCTACAATGAATTACATCAAAAATTCTCAACCTCTAGTGGAACAATGAGCCTGAAGAATGCTTACAACAATGTAGGGTACAAAATGAAAATGTCCAAAGCGATGATTTGAACAATTTTTTTAAACATTGGTTCAAAATGGTATTGGTGGGCTTCTCTAAGCCTTTTTTTAGCAATAAACGTGAAGAAAGCTTGACATTTAGGTTCGAAAAGTCCATCAACACCTCTTTGAACGACTTTGAAAAAATTGAGAAATTGTCCAAATTGTCACTTGGGATGTGTTCATTTTGAAATCTTCAATTGTTCTAAAAGTATTCTCTTTTTTCCCCAGCTGGAAGGTCAGACTGTGTTAGCAGAAAACAGTGCTTCCATATATATGGAAAGAGTAAGTGTCATCTTTTGACAATATACAGTAATCAGAGATATTAGCTTTTTTATGAACTCCTCAGCACTCAATGTCATGATTTTTGCTACTTATCCAGATGACTTTATAGTTTTCTCAGATGATGCCATGACTGCTGTCAGATATAGCTTCTTACATATTCCATATTTACCTGCCTTGATTGATGTTCCTCATTTCATTCTTATTGAAAAAAAAAAAAAGAATTTTAGTTCAAGGAACTGAGCACAAGAGAATTCATACTCCAGATAATGCACTCATCTCTAATAATAATAATAATAATGATCATTTATATAGCGCCTATCCAAAATCTGCTCTAGGCGCTTTACAAAAACATATACTGAACATGCATTGGTAGACTGTGAGCATAGGATGGCGCCTTGGGCTGCCGCTACACAGTCCGTACCATGAAAATTAATTTTAAAATACACTATACATTACTGCACTACAAATTACTAATACTACAAATTACTGTAATTTAAAATTACAATCAAAACACAATAAAATAAAAGTTCACTGATGCATGATGGCCGTTGGCTCAGTCAAGCTCATCCGCCCTTTGACAGGTCTTGTTTTTATTCCTGCTGGGTGTCATGCCACCCTCCTCACCAGAAAGAACCTGGTGGGGGAGCCAGTTTAGACGCCGACAACCCGTCCATGTGGCAGGTAGTACTGGGTTACATGTTACATGTTACCTGACCTGACCTCTGAAGAAAAACAAGATAACATTATTTTATTTGAAGTCTGTTGTATGTGATTTTGGATCTAGTGAACAGGTTTACAATATTCAATACACTTGGTATTGTTCTAGGTGGAGGCAAGAATAAAGGAAGAGTCTGAAAGAGCAAAGCATTATCTTGACCCAAGTACAGAGGATTCTATAATAAAGGTGAATAAGATTGTTCATTAATTTTTATCAAAGTTAACAGAGTATAGGAAGCTGGTCAGTAGTAAGGTTGTTACAAGTCACCTATTTTACATGCCCTCGCATATTATTACTGTGGAGAATTGCTCCCTCTTGGCTGCATCTTTGCTTGTTTTGCTTTGCACCTGCATGTACTGTCTATTCTTTTTGTCTGTTGACATTGAAGTTGTTTAGCATTAAATAAATTTTATGAAGCATGAGATGCAGCCAATACTTTAATCATGTATAATAACTCTATTGCATTCATCGATCACCATGATGATGTACTTGCCAACCAGATGGTTGGCAGATAACGAGTCTTTTTACTATCCTGTTTTACTTGTTGTTATCATAAATATCTGCTTTAATACTATCATGTATTTTTAGGTTGTGGAAGAAGAGCTTATAAGAAATCATATGAAAACAATTGTAGACATGGAAAACTCAGGAGTGATCCATATGTTAAAACATAACAAAATTGATGGTGAGTGTGTAAAGACCATCAGAAAAGGACTGATGATGTCTTAAAGCACTGAGTACTTCTGTTTGATTGATTACACTATTTTAAACTATGATTGTAGAATAATGTGTTCAGAGCCATTGCCATACACATACTTTCTTGATTAAAATTAAGTCCCTGAACAAACACCAGGTCTTCCATGCCAAGTTTTTAATAAATATCCTGGTGTTTTATTGAGAAAGTAAGGTAATTGCAGAGATTTCCTTCAGCCTCAGGGACTACAGTAATCATAGCTAGAGCAGATTTCATATGAGTGTGAAATGTACCACACTGTGCCGTGACCGTATCAGTGCCATGATGTCTATAAAAACATTCAAAATTCCTGCCGTAACCGTGCCGTGAGCATGTGGTGTCGTTTTCAGTCCTACAGAATCTATTCTATCACAGTGATATGGGACTGCTTTGATGGCTAAGATTGCTCAACACAGTTTTCATTTTCTTCAAGATCTTGATTGGCAAGTGCTGGTTACTACAAAATTGAAGTCACCTGATTTAAAATCGCTATTGCTAACAGCATATACAGTGTAAATTGTTTTATCATTAATTTTATTAAATTCTACTTTGTTTTGTTTCCCAGATCTGGCTAGAATGTATAGATTATTCTATAGGGTCAAGGATGGTCTCAAAACAATCTGTGACTGTATGAGAGGCTATCTAAGAGAGCAAGGCAAGGCTATCATGGCTGATGAAGACAATGAATGTTCTAAAAATCCAATCCCATGTATTCAGGTATACAAACAAATTAATGCAATGCTCTATCTATAAAACCATTTCCATATGACTGTGATAAAGTATGTACATTGTATTGTGCTGTGCCTCAAAATTTTGATTGGTGAACTTTAATGTCTTATCCAATAAAAATGCAAAGACATGGCATGTCAATTTTAGATTTTCCACAAAATTGTTTCCAGCTTAATGGTAGAAATGAGGTTATTTTGGAATTTGATGTTGAGCACGATGGTCAATTTTGATATCATGGAATTGGACAAAAAGTCATTAAAATATAATGGAATTTCATTACACAGTGTCTATGTGAACCCTATGTAAATTTACAGATTTACAGTATGTGTGGTCAGTACAACAGTTACTGCTCTCTAAACTAAAGTTCCTTTGAGTACAATTTTTGCTAAAATTGCTGTTAGAGGCCAAAATAAGTATACAAATTTCAAACAATAACAAGTGTTCTTGTAATTTTATTCTCATTGAAGTTGTATGCCCAAAGAGATATATTTGAAATGCTTGCATTATTGTCTTTTACCTGTCTTAAATGCTAAAAAATACTGAATTACATGTAGCCAATGCCTAGAAATGGCATAATGTGGCATTGCACAAATGTCAGTCATGCTGTACTGTAAGTTTACATTAGTTGTATAATGAATATTTGTTTGGTTTTGTAGAATTTGTTGAGCTTGAAGGACAGATTTGATCATTTCCTTCACAATGGATTTAACAATAACAAAGTATTTAAGCAAGCCATAGGATCAGTAAGTAATCAATATGAACATGTTTTGCCATCACTGGAGCAATTTTTCAGTACATCACTACATGTATTATTATTTATTTACTTCACAGGAATTTGAGTATTTCTTAAACCTTAATGGTAGATCCCCAGAATTTTTGTCTCTTTTCATTGATGACAAGTTGAAGAAGGGAGTCAAAGGAGTAAGTTATAGTCTATGATAATAGCAATCTACACTATGCAATTTTCCGAAAAAAGTCTATATTACAACACAGTAACTCCAGTGAATTTGAACCATTGAAGGCTTCAAGTCAGGGCAATAAGGCAAGTCATCCTCAGAAATCCAGCGGGTAACATCCTGTCACTTATTTCTCACTCCTCGGAAAACTATCCCTGGGAATGTTGTCTGTGAGAACTTGTTCTCGTTTCTGACTGGTCAACCTAATCAGGTCGACCAATCAGCATTTATATATTTACAAACTACAATGACTGTTAAACTGGCATCATAATGATGTTTAACTTCCAGAACAAGTTCTTACATACAATGTTCACAGGAGTAATTTTTCTTTAGGATTAGAATGTTGGTCAGGTTTACATTTCCTTTACTTTTGGCCCTGAATACCACAAGTGAAACCTTTATTCAAAGTCATTGGAGTGTACAGTGTAGTTGTGACATTATACCATAAATGTGTGGTATAGTGTAAAATGATGTAACTGTACAATACAATACAATACAATACAATACAATACAATACAATACAATACAATACAATACAATACAATACAATACAATACAATACAATGCAATGCAATGCAATGCAATGCAATGCAATGCAATGCAATGCAATGCAATGCAATGCAATGCAATGCAATGCAATGCAATACAATACAATGCAATGCAATGCAATGCAATGCAATACAATACAATACAATACAGTACAGTACAGTACAATGCACTGCACTGCACTGCACTGCACTGCACTGCAATGCACTGCACTGCAATGCAATGCAATGCAATGCAATGCATTTATTAGCGACTGCCCACGGGGAGTTTCAGCACTAATTTACAAATTATTTACAAAGAAATTACTCTACCACACATGTACATTTTACATGTACATCAATTTTTACATTTGGTATTAATTCTACATTTTCAATTCATTCTTCTCCATAGTACTCTGAACAAGAAGTGGAATCTATTTTAGATAAATGTATGGTCTTATTCAGATTTCTACAGGAAAAGGTTAGCGAATGATTCCTCTGATGAGTGAATGTGTTGTTAAGGAATGTTGTTCCAACATATTCTGTTCTCTAGACAAATTTATAATAATTTTGCCTTAAGCACTAACTTGTTTGTCTCATAGGATGTGTTTGAGAGGTACTACAAACAACACTTAGCCAAGAGGCTATTATTACAGAAAAGCATTTCTGATGATTCAGAGAAAAATATGATCTCTAAGCTCAAGGTTTGTTCTTTATGTACTCTGACGAACCATTTATTTATTATACTGTCTGATTAGAACCTAGTGTCTAGTATGCGTAGTATTCTTGGGAAGTGCTAGTCCATGTATTAACGTTGTCTCATTTCATTTTTAGACTGAATGTGGTTGTCAGTTCACATCAAAGTTAGAGGGCATGTTTAAAGACATGACTTTATCTCAATCAACCAATGAAGAGTTTAGAACTCATGTGTCTAACAATCAGGTAGGCATTCCTTAACCTCGCACCACACCCTAAATTATGTTGATGCTTAACATTTTTCAAACTCACCACAGCACTTTTGCTAATGGTGGGGCACAAAAGTATTCTTCATTTTTCAGTTTTAATTTCTTTAAATCTTTTTAATTTGTGATCTTTTTAGAAACCTCCTCTTGGAGTTTGTGCTGAAGCATTTGCTGTTTTGAATTTGTGGATTATCAATGTCTGATAGTCTTGATATAAAAAAATTAAAAACAAGATTCAAAAGTGTACAATAACATGAGAAAAAAGGCTATTTTTTGCTCTATGTTCTACTTTGAAAGCTTATTTATTCATTTCTTTGTTGATGTGTTTATTAGATAAGTCTAATGGGTATAGACTTAACAGTTAGAGTGCTGACTACAGGATTTTGGCCAACACAAGCTGGTAATCATAAATGTAATGTTCCACCTCAAGCTCAGCATGCATTTGACTGTTTTAAAAGGTATACACAATACTTGGGTGGCTGTTCTTTCTATATTATATTCCAATTTAGATTGTCCATGGCATTTATTTATAATTATGTTTTATTTATGTATGTATATATTTATTTAGCTTCACCTGCAAAAGGTGGGTACACCACAACATGAAACCAGTTACTGTTGGCATATCAAGATTTACCGGCCAAAAATCCATTCAGTGAATTTATATTCCTCACTGACAAACCATTCATAGATGCTTGTTTGAAATGATACCAGCTTATGAATCCTTTTGTTATCAGATTCTATTTAGGATGTCATAGTGGAAGACAACTCACTTTGCAGCCCCAACTGGTAAGCATCACAATTTCCTTATAACCATTATGTCATAATCAATCAATCAATCAATCAATCAATCAATCAATCAATCAATCAATCAATCAATCAATCAATCAATCAATCAATCAACCAACCAATCAATCAATCAATCAATCAATCAACCAATCAATCAATCTGATAATCAACCAATCAATCTCACAATCAATCAATCAATCTCACAATCAATCAATTAATCAATCAATCAATCAATTAATTAATTAATTTAAACACAGAATGAAGGCCAGTTAAGGCCTAATGTACCATGGAAAATCACAAAAACACGAACTAAATGCTTGGCATTATTTTGTCACCAAAGAATATATCATTATGCTAAGAAACTAAGCCATAGATTTATAGATTCATAAAGCAATGATTTCATGTGCCACCAACTAAGAATAACACATGAGACCAGATAGAACGTGTACCAAGATACAATATACATGTATTTGGCTATAATTGTGTGTTGAATATAATAAATTATATATGCATTACATTACAGGGGACAGCTGAACTCTACGCAACATTTCCACCACTCAAAAAGGTTAGTGTATAACAGATCTTCATGGGTGGCAGTTTGACCAGGGTGCTGTTACTAGTGTTGATTGTAGATGCAAAGCAACAATCTTATGGCATTGGCCATTTAGCTTGTCTGTATAGCTGGTTTTCACTAGTGACAAACACAAGCAACATACATGTGCACAGACTCAGTAGAGCATTGCTCATTAGCCATGCTTGTCTCATTTTGCAGCCTTATGTATAAATGCAGCACTGCATCTGTGTTTGTCACCTAACTTCTTATGTTGCTAGTGATGGCTTATGGCCAGGCTTACATGTATGTCCAGGTGATGCTTGCCATCCAAGATTTCTTGGAGCTCTCTTTTCTACGCATAAAAGTTCATTTCTTGTCAAAATATGGAGGGTACATGTAGGTGCCATTGTTGCAGCAGTTGATTACTATGACAGCCAAACCTTGAGAAATCTCCTGGCACCTCTCACACCGAATTAACAGTGAAGATTTATACTTACAAATGATTTTCAATTGGAGGGTGGGAGTTGGGGCAATAAAAGGAGCCAAGTCAAGCAAATCCAGCATTAGCCAAAGCAACTAGATTATTGTGGTAAATATACCATGAGCACCAAGCAAACCTTCAAGTGCTAATGAGGCATGAGAGGATAACCATGGACAAACTTGATTAACTTTAATTAATGAATAATGTCATGAATGTCAGTCAATCCATATCAACACCTCACTAAAATGTATTTTACTTGACAATAGGAGGACCCACAAGTACGCAAGCATATCTTCCAAGTTTCCTCTTACCAAATGTGTATTCTAATGTTGTTCAATTCCAAGGAAAGATTAACGTATGAGGTAATGTTAGAATAATTACAATATACATGTATAAAACACAAATAGGTGTCATGAATCATCATCATATTGACACGTTCCTCAATAATAATCATCATCTTTTTCTTCATTTTAATCATCATAGTCATCATCATCATCATCCTCAGATTGATAGTCACAGTTATGTTTGAAAACACGTGATCTGATTTGATTTTTCATGAATCATCATCATATTGACAAGTTCCTCAATAATCATCATCATCATCTTTTTCTTCATCATAATCACCATAGTCATCATCATCATCAGATAGTCTCGTTCATGATTGAAAATGTTTGATCTGATTTGTCAAAGGATGTATATACTATGAACTTTATGAGATCACACAGCATGGGACAAACCTTCCCTAGCCCTCTGTTAAATAAAACCCGCTTTTTACAAAAGAACAATACACTCAAATGCATGAGCAGACTTGCGTGTGACCTTCCTTGGCTGAGCATGCACTGTAGAGACCTGTGTGCTTTGTATGTGAGATGAATACTGCACGTTACGACTAGGCTGACCACCAAGTATATAGAAAACTTGCTTGTTGTGGTCTGTGCAGATTTAGAGCACTTGATGATTGATCAGAGTGCTTGAGAGCACTGTGAAGCACTGGCTACACCTTTTGCTTCTCTTGACACTTCTTTGGTGTTCGGAGGCCATTTGTATAAACGTAACATCTGCCGACATCAGACGTTATTCGCAGGGGTTTAACTGGGCTGGACGTCCAACGTTAACAGTTACGTCCAACGTTAACAGTTACGTCCAACGTTAACTGTTACGTCCAAAGTTAACAGTTACGTCCAACGTTAACAGTTACGTCCAACGTTAACAGTTACGTCCAACGTTAACAGTTACGTCCAACGTTAACAGTTACGTCCAACGTTAACAGTTACGTCCAACGTTAACAGTTGCGTCCAACGTTACGTTTTATACCACTGCTCTAAATCTGCACACAGTTTGAATGCGGGCGTTTTCTATTTCTTCATTGTCTTCCGATAAAATAAATGTATATAAATGAAGTTGCTTAACATTGGGTATTTTGGCTTTTGTGATTAGGAAATAGCTCAAGACAGTTTAATACCTGAGAGAGATCTTAACCGAGCACTGCAATCTTTTGCTTGTGGGAAGGCAACTCAAAGAGTTTTGATCAAAGAACCTAAAGGAAAAGAAATGTGTAAGTCTTAGTCATCTAGTTATCTTTTTTATGAACCAGTCATCTTTCATTCCACGTTTCCAAATTAGTAGTCTTCTTGCTGCAGTCAAACAAGTTTGGGATTTTTCCGAAATTCATATGGATTTTTCTTTTCTTTTAAAAGCCCCAACAGATGTGTTCTGGATCAATGACCAATTTACCTCCAAACTTTTTAGAGTGAAAATACAAACTGGTAAGTGATACACTGTACGTTAACACCATGGGCAAATGACAAGGGGTTCATAAGATTTTAAACTGGAAGGCATCTGCAAAGTGATAGATTAATTGGGTTACACAGGAAACCCAATTGCCTTTAAACCCCACTCTCCCCCCCCCCCCCAACACACACACAAAGAAACCCTTGCTACGTAGACGGCACGAAATCTTGGGTATACGCACACTTTTGACCGCTGTGTTGATACATGTAGTCATTATCAGCACTCATATCCAGTACACGTAACGTGATGCATTTGAATTTAACTTGTCCTTTCCATAGTACTTGCGAAGGGTGAATCTGAACCTGAACGAAAAGAGACAAGGACAAAAGTAGATGAAGATAGAAAGCATGAGTATCCTTTGATAACGACATTGCACACCCTCGCTGTGGGTGTTTTATGATAAAAGCTGACCCTTGTGAAAATCTTACTCGTCCACTACCGTTGTAGACTACCAGCCGTGTTTTTCCGAGGGAACGTTGCGTGACGAGGTTAAACACGGCTGCGAGGGAGACTACTACCGTTGGGGCCTGATTATATGAACCGGGCTGGCCCCTTTTGTATTGTGGCCTCCAAGGGAAAAAAACAAAAACAAAAGAAATCAGCCCACTTAACCGGGCCAACCTGGCTCATATAATCAGTTCCTCAGAAGGTGAAACAGCAAACAATGGTGAAACAAAACAGCACAGTTGACAAAAAGAACAAAACACACGGTTCAGCATAATCCACACATGCTTTGGTTTTGTTATTTCAACAAATTACAAGCTTCGTTCGAATGGTAGCAGTCGACCCTTGAAATCCCTATGGCATCCCTAATTCAATGTAGACAGTCGAAATTCCATGAGGTGGACACCTTGTCGAGGGCCGGCACCTACCACCACCTTGGAGGGAGTTTATGTACGTTCTTTTTTCGCTCCCTATTGGAATACAGATGCTGTGTAAAAATATACTTGGTTAACACAGTTATGTTCTTAACTCCATGAAAGAATTGAAGCAGCCATTGTTCGAGTAATGAAAGCAAGAAAGAAAAGACCGCACAATTTACTAGTCGCAGAGGTGGGTGGAGTTGTACTTGTCTCTATACTGTCGCGAAGTGTGCTTGTTCGGGAAATTGTCGAGAAGTATATTTTCTTCGAAAAGTAATAATCTTCTATAATATATCCGAATAGGCCGAATGAACGTTTTTAATCTCATCATCATCATCTTTATTGAGTTAGTAAAGCCTAGTGGCATCACACTAACTATAAAATAAACTATATACAATAATAAAATACATATGCTTAAATTCTAAGATTGTTAAAAAAATTTCAGAACTCCTCAAAATTTTGGACAAAATAATTAACATAATGGATGATAGATTGGAATTAAATAATAATTGAAAGCTGATAGCAATCTCTTTGAGCTTATCACTGAACCTTTTGATTTTTTGTGTATGAGTTGTGATTCGGTCACAAGGGGTTCTAGTGTATATGAGTGCTCGATAGAACGGGATAGTTTATTGTACGTTTTGAATTTGTTTGCAGGTAACTGAGCAACTACGAGCGCGTTTCTTACCGAGCCCGCAAATTATCAAGAAAAGAATAGAAGGACTGATAGAAAGAGAGTATTTAACACGAACACCAGAAGACAGGTACAACTTTACCTTTTTGTTATTATACGTAATTTGTGTGTTTATGTATAGTGAACACTATAAATCACACATCGTGCCAACATAATGGCTGATGTTGTATTCCATTGATATAGTCTCAATTAGTAACGTGAATTGCCCTATCGCATAATGACGTCACAGTATGTTTACATTGGGGATAGGTGCTCAGAAACAGTGGAAATTGGGACCTATTAATATTCCTTTTCGAATTAGAACTTCAATGTATCGAGTTTTGATATATATCATGTATCAGTGATTGCTCATCTGCATTTTATTTGATATGCAATCACTCTGATTCCGTCTGGCGACCATAATCCTTAGCGTCAAAACAATAAAATGTTTTGGTGTGACGTCATTATGCGATAGGGCAGTTACGATACTGAGGCTACGACCACACTATTTGGGACAAATTTAAAAATGTATCTCTTTTGCCCCAAATTTCTGTCTACACATTTAAGTGACAAACAGTTTTCTTAGACAAGGGAAGCGCCATTTTTAGTGTTGATGGAAGACTCGGCAAAAATGGTGCAGTGTTTGTCTTTATGTTTGTTTGATAAATAGCGCAGCGCGGTATTACTAAAAATAGATATGTTAATTAGGACCCCCCGCCAGACTCAGACAAACAAAGCGTTTGCTAAAGAAATTGTATGTGAATTTCGATTTATTTTCCTCAAGAAGCAATTGATTTTTTGTAAAAAAAAATCACTTGGTAGATAGCACTGGTGCCTGTAGTAGTACCAAAGATATTTTATAGACTCTCAAAAGCATTTTAAGCCACCAGTTGGATGTGAAAAACTCTGGTCCGAAGTCAGTCAAAGACGTAAAGTTCAGGCTCTCAAATGGCTTGAGATACTCTCAAAAGCGAGGTTTCAACGGAGGAAAGACAATCATGAATACTAAGAAGAAGTAACACGTAGTAGTTTTATTTTAATGCAGTAATTATTGAGTTTGATTGATTCAAGTGCGGATTTAAACAACATTGTGCTCGATCTTTGTTATTAAATTAATACGGCATCCCAGAATTTGATGGGTTATTCAATTTAAATGTATAATACTTCAGGATACTTCTAATACTGATGAACTGCTTGTCAATTATAAAATACACACAGATTTATTTTTTGTGTTATAATCGATTATAAGCGGGATCGCCTTGTAGCTTGTCGCTGAAATCAGTTAATACAACAGTGTAGAATTGCTTCAGTTGGACTATTTTTGTTCGTTATTGAAAGACATTTATTCATTCCTCAATAATATCTGAATATTGCTCTCCATTTATAAAAAAACACAAAAGGAAATGGTAATAAACTTACTGACTTTACTGATTCAGCTGAGACTCGGTAGCCGCGATTTGGCGAATTTTAAGCTTCTAAAAATATGTCAAATCTTCAGTTTTACACTCAGTCAAAATATGATTCTGGCACATAAATTGTGTCTTTCATATTTTCCAACTTCAAATTGAAAGAATTTTTAAAGAAGATACATGTTTTCGTGGTAATCATACCAAGGAAATCCTGAAGAAATCATAGAGAAGTGTGTTGTGTTTGTCTGAGTCTCGCGGGGGGTCTAATTTCCGTGACGTAATTACCGCGCTGCGCTATTGATTGATTGATTGTTTGTTAAATTAATTGTTTGTTTGTTTGATTGTTTGTTTGTTTATTTTTTCTCCCCAGAATATTACGTAGCCTTAGTGTGTTTCCCTTTAAACTAGAACATGGCCTCAGTTATGAGATATTGTCTTCAACAAGATGAAACTAAAACAACCTTTTAACTTTTCTTTACAGGAAAGTCTATTTGTATGTGGCATAAAATGTTGAAGAAAGACTCGTCACGACCATCTCACTCTCCCCAAGAGTTTTACTATTAAAAGAACAATTGCCTCAGACAAAAGACAAGTCCAAGTCCCTCTCTCACGAATTCTATGCCAAAGTGTAATAACGAAAGAAATGAATGGGATATATGGGAAGAATTTAGTCTTCATTCCCAGTGATAAAAAATTGGAACGATAAACTAGCCAATCACTAGAGATATGAACAAATAACCACTAGTGCCTACTGTCAGCATGGTCAGCGGTGCTCCCTAGATATTCTACAAAACCCATTGACGTACTACTGCTTCAAAAAGGATGTCCAGCAAATTGTACTGAGTACACTCCATGTCTAGCGTGCGTTATGGAGACTATACCGAAGACGAAAACTCCAAACATAATTCGCCATGTGTCATTGTTGTGTGGTGCCGTTGGTCGGCATTTTTACCTAATCTATGTATGACTTAGGATGCATTACGGTGTATTGTAACGCACTAGAATGCATGACGGTGTAGTGTAACACACTAGAATGCATTACAGTGCAGTGTAACGCATTCCGGGACAATCTTTTTGGATTGGTTGTATAGTGCTATCGTCGACTTGATGATAATTGTAAACCACGTCAGAACCTGTCTGGTTGTTGCTGTTCCTGTTATATCTTTTCCTGACAATTTCTTTAAAAACCTTTATATTTTTTCAAAGTTATCAAAGAATTTTTAAAGGTAATGTTTCTGTTTGGTAATCGGTTTTTCGAGGTCGTTTTTGGGTAATGGAAGACGGTTAAGTGATAGTCTTGGATTATCCAATATTCAACCTGAATTCGTGTCGTGGTCATGGCCCAAAATTGTAGTTTATTCAAAAAAATTCACGATCTGGGTCCGGTTGTTCGAAAAAAGACTTGTACTAAAACTGGGTAAAAACCAATGGTTTTCCTAAAACCTTAAAATTAAACAACTGGGCCCTGTCGATTCAAGAGAATGGATTGTAATTTGTGATTGATTCATGTCGACCGCTGGTTAGCAGTAGCGCTGTCTCAGTATGGGAATGACTTCCAGTCGATTACACAGGAAGCCCTCCTGAGCAAAAGAGGGGAAGAAAATCCTGACATCAAAGGCTCTTATTTTTATCCCTGAAAAATGACCGTGCGTGCACCCGACGGGCTTTCGCCCCTCCATCCTGCATATTATAACTCCACCGAGTAATAATTCATAGCTAACAGGGGCGGATCCAGGATTTTGCAAAGCCAGGGTTGTCCCAAGTAAGCCTCTTGAGAGATGGCGGCCTCCTAACAATGGAATCTGATGACGTCATCTCGTACGGCGTTAGGGGGTGTCCGGTGCACCTATGGACACCCCCTGGACCCGCTCCTGGCTAACTCAGACAAAGTATGCAATTTTCAGTCCCTCTATGTCTGTTACACTGTGAGTAAAACGTGCTTGATCGTGCGCTAAAAGTTCGGTTTTTCAGTAGCGTTTTGATTAATACAGAGTGCCTGCTCAAACTCTTTATTAAAACAGAATTTCTTTAAAATGTCTCGTTTGTCCTAATTGGTAGCAAATTGTTTTGCATGCACAGGCAATCATTTAGAGCAGCGCCTATCAGCGTAGGGACGCTACAAAGCAATTAGTGCAGGAAAATCGTGCAGAATTGTTCGCAGTTTTTTGCTACAAGCATAAAAATTGGCACAATGATAGAACACAACGTGCTGACTAGTTTCTGATGTAGCGCCACGCCCAAAAATCAATACTTCCAGTTTTACACCAGTGGAATTAATTTTCCGACTTAAAATTAAATAAGATTATTGCATTAACAAGGTGTTCCATGAAATTTGATAACTCTTTACGAGTACTGTCCCTTCTACTTAACTAGCTATAGTGCCCCACCCTGTTTTCCAAACTTTCCCTTTTATGTTGGATGACGTTTCGCGAAACACGCACCTTAAAATTTTGCGAAAATAAGTAACAGCTCAGGTGATTTTCTTGCTGAGTAGAATTGAAACAAAACGAAAAAAGATGCCTTTTAAATTTCATTGTATCGCAACTTTCATCTTACGTTTGTGAGTATTTTTACAAATTGAACAAATGTTCAATCATCGCTGATAAAACCGGTGTGAGATCTTTTTCGTGCACGTGAAGATTGTCATCGATGAAAGTACCTTTAAACATAGTTAATAGAGGGGAATGGTTAGGAAGCCTTTTGTTACATTTCTTTGTTCTAGTCTGGATGTTGAACTGGTCTTGACCGTGCACAAAGTTTGTTTAAATTCATTAGAAAATGGCTATATGAATGAACCGAAATGTTGTCTATTGGATTATTTATTGAAATATTCTAATATAATTAATTTTGAACTAGAATACATCGAACAAGCAGCGGAAAAGAAACAGTTTAGCTTCATTCGTTCCAGCCGTAGCCAATGATGGTAAAACAATGGTAAAACAAAAGGTTGTGCACGGTCACGGTTGAAAAAAATGAACAAAGACATATAACAAAAGGCTTCCTAACCAGTCCCCTCTATTAACTATGCTTTAAAAAAGGCATGGCTATGACTGTTGTTGCTGATATTGTGTCGCATCGGTCTATTATCTCCTTAGCCTAGTTTAAAACAAGGTAAATAATCAGTTTTAATATTTTAGAGACTTAAGATATTCCTATGTATTTGTACTGGCAAGTATCAAATTTTGGGTTTGAGACGCTATCTTGAACCAGATGTCTTTGTTTCTTACATAGAAATAGTGGTAATTTACCACGCTTGAACTCGCTTCCATGTTAGAAACAAGACGTCTAACAATGCAAGTTCAAGATGGCACCTCGAGAATAAAGCGAATAGGACGGGTTGATGGTGATAGTGTGGAAGAAAATAGTTATTTTCATTTAGACAAGGCGCAAAACTGGAAAAGTCGATCGCAAAAAGGGCAGAAGGCATTTTGGGGTAGAGGCTGGTAACATAACTATTCTAAACTAATTTTTCATGCTGAATGCGAATATGACTGTTACAAAGACGTATTCTGCAATCTTATAGTGTAAATGACGTATTTTGTGAAATGCTACAGTCATTTCATACTAACGGCTTTCTCGTGTAATTCCAAAAGTTCCCAAACTTAAAAACAATTACCATGTCTGGAAAGAGCATATCAAAATCAGTAAAACTGTGAAGTTTGAAGGATATGAGTTGAAAAGTCAAGGAGATACGAATTTTCAAAAATCGGAGTTTGTTTGTATCTCTTGCATAACTGTAAGTGTTTTCATACAAAATTTCGTTTTTTGAAAATTCGTATCTCCTTGACTTTTCAACTGATATCCTTCAAACTTCACAGTTTTACTGATTTTGATGTGCTATTTCCAGCTATGGCAAATGTGTTTAAGTTTGGGGACTTTTGGAATTACATGAAAAAGCCGTTAGTATGAAATGACTGTAGCAATTCACAAAATGCGTCATTTACACATATAAGATTGCAGAATACGTCTTGGTAACAGTCATATTCGCATTCAGCATGAAAAATCAGTTTAGAATAGTTATGTTACCAGCCTCTACCCCAAAATGCCTCCAGGTATCTGATTTTTCGAAAATGCGCCTTGTCTAATTCATTTCAATTAAATTTAATTAAACCATTGACATAAAGCTGGAAGTATGGTGACTAGTTATGGTAGCTAGTTAAGTAAAAAGAACAGTACTCGTAAAAGAATGTCATGGAACACCTTGCTAATGCAACAGTCTTGTTTAATTGTAAGTGAAAATTAATCCCACTGGTGTAAAACTGGAAGTATCAATTTTTGGGCGTGGCGCTACATCAAAAAATTAGTCAGCATGTTGTCTTCTATCATTGTGCCAGTTTTCATAATTGTAGCATAAAACTGAACAATTCTGCACTATTTGTGCACCGATATTCCTGCTCTAAATATAAAGCAAATAGAAGGTCCGGGTTCGAATCCTAGGAATACAAAAACGTTTTTCATCTTGTAGCAAAAAAATTCCTTTCCATGTGCTTTTAAGCTTTTTTCTGTGTTTGAGCCGTTTTAAGCTCTCCCACTTACAGACAACAAACAATGCCTTACAAAAAGTCTTTATTCTATCAATTCTAATTTCGAACTAGGTCCATTTTTCTAACCCTTGCGCATTGCATGTATTTGTGTTGTTGTGCACAGATCAAAAAGAAAAAAATATTCCGAATTATTTTCCATGTTTTCTAAAGTGTTTCAGTGGGCATTACAATGACCTCTCTTGCCTTCCCTAAAACGTCGACGGCATCACCTTTAAAAGCAAAACACAAAGCAAATATTGATACAGAATTGAACGGACTCAGTACAAAAGTAATGGGGTTGTGGCTGGGTCAATAATTTGTTTATAATTCTTCGGTCACTACGATAAACCGGCCAACTATCGATCCAGCGCTTACGGTAACCGAATAACCGCCGAGTTAGTATAGATTTCGTACGACTGTGAAAACGACGCGGCACGGTCACGGCGGCGGTCGGCAGGAATTTCGAATGTTTTTTTCACTGACACGAACACGGCACGGCGCAGTCCGTTTCACACTCATACGAAATCTTCTCTACTGATGTGAGCAGTACTTCGTACAGTACAAACTTTATAAATCACAAACATGAATTGTTTATTCACAAAGTCTGTGTGACCACCCACGCTACTGTCTGCGAAGGACAGTTATTGATAACGACACCCCCTGCAGAGAACAGTAAAGTTTTGCGTTGACTAGAAATTTGATGCCAAGCAGGAAACTAGTACGGTGTCTTTCAACGTTGATTATATGATGACCACACTCCTTCAACGCCTTCAAAGAACAGAGTGTGAGAAAGTTTGATACGCTTTATTTGTCGCGTTTATGTCTTTGAAAAGCTAAGCAAGGCCATGCGGAAGGTAAGATTTACAAGACGTTTGCTCGAAGTATCGGTTAGAGGTACATATTTGTACATATACACTGATAGTGAATTCATATAGAGTCGACCGTTTGTCAGTCAGCCGGTTATCAGCTAAAGACTTGGTGAAAATTATAGCAAATCGAACATAGTTCGATCGGTGTCTGTCCTCTTAAGAAGTAGAAAATCGTACGTAACGAGCGATGCGAGTTGAGCTGTTTCACTGCAAAGTTTTGGTGATCGAAGGACAACTTCCAAGACCAAAGTGAAGCTACTGTCCATGTACTGTCAGATTTTTGTGTCGGATGTTTTTATCTAGTGTCGGTTTTTTTCTGGGGGACGTCAGCAGGTCAAAATGTATTTTTGTCCAAACTTTTCACTGTAAATGATGTCTTTCAAGTTTGGCAGCTAGGAAAACTCTTTCACAAACCGTTTAACATCACATTCTAACAATGTTTAGGGAGCAATTTATCTGAATTTATGGCTAGAACCAGATTTTCGTGTAAACTTAAAACTCTTATCAGTCGATCGAATCCCCATGGAGCCGTCTACATTTTTCAAATAACTCAGTCGCGTTGACACATAGCAGAGGTTAGGGACTGCCCTTTTGATATTTGTAGGGGGTGGTGGTGGTTTAAATCCCCCCAAAAATATCGAGCAAGCTCTCGAACCTTAAAAAATATCGTGCAAGTTCATGTGCCATTAAAAAATATCGAGCGAGCACGGAAGTCGATCAGTGATGTGCTTGAAGACTGAGCTTTAAATTACTTGGAATCTAAATATATTGTTGGAAGTGAACTGTTATGAGAGACCGACATTCAACAATGCACAATTTCTGTCAAGCGGCTCAAGCTTCGCGCTCGCCATAAGTAACATATAGTCTGGGGACAGCTAGTAGCACAAATCTTTGTGGAAGGATCAATTATTTAATCCTTAAGAAAATTGTAAAGGCACAGGATATTCACTTGAAAGTAGTGGCTGCACAAACATCTACAAAACTGAACTTTTACCGAGTGGCTCGCGCTTCGCGCTCGCATAGGCAGAATCAAATAGCACCATAGGCTAATTCATCTTGTTACTTTAGTCTTTCTTTACTGATGCTAATATGCACTGCAAGAGCATCCCATGCATGTCCACGGAAAAGTAGTCCCTGTAATTATCTATATTCTAATTTTTACTGAGCGACTAATAACAATTTCTTTATTTAAGTGTCCAATGCAGAAGTCCAATGTGTTCTATCACCTGCACACATATAAGCCCCAAGCTGATGACATATTTTGATCCTCTTTCTATACCAAAATGTTTTTGAAAAGCCTTCCATTTTCTTCAAAAATACAAACACAGTTACAATTAGTGAACAAATTATTAAAAACCAATGGTAAAGGATATTGGTATAGAAAGGGAGTCAAAATGTCATCATGCTTAATTGGAGAGCACTGTTTCCTCTCTCAAACACTACCACTATATTCTAATATTCGATTAATACAAATCTCAATTTAAACTAGTTTGTTTTTACTGAGGGGGGGGGGGGGGGGGGGACTGGATGATCCAGAGAAAAACGCTCAAAGCAAGGCAGAGAATAATGACAACCACCACAAAAGGTTTCTCGTCAAGTGATTTATATTACACCAAACATCCTTTTATACATCTTTATTAAAAACTGACAGTATCATGACCTGACTAATAAACAAGATACCCCTCACTGAATACTGGTTGTGTAGTTGTCTTTTGTTAATAATTTGTATGCAATTCACTGATACACGACAATACACTAGCATACCGCAACCGGCGTTAAAATGCAGGTAGCTTGTGATTGGCTAAATCATGAGGGTCATTCTCAGGACATTTCTTATTGGATGTTTTTTTCGCGCCACAAATAACGAGAGCGACTGTTGCTGTGAAAATATCCAATAAGAAGCAGCGTTATTTTAACTGAATCACAAGCTTGTAGTCGAAATCAGAAAGATTAAATATCTGAAAAAAAACAGCGTAGATGAGACGTCTATCTTATGAATCAAATGATCCCTACCCGCAAACGTATACCTAAAATCAGAAAGACGTTAGAACACGATACGCAGACGAACAAATAAAATGAGACTTTTTCCGTATGTGTACCCTGCTAGAATCATTTATGCGGGAAACCTTTCCAAGTGTCAACATTCAGAGTGTCCCTTTTCCGTGTGTGTAGAAGCCACACGGCTCGCTTGGTGGGAGCCTTACCCTATTTCAGACCAGACAATTTGGCTTTTTCCCACCACGGACCCAGAGTGCGATATACCCTTTTTCGGACCAAATTTGGGATACCTGTATCTTTGTAACCGAGGAGGCCTGGTTCTTAAATATCCAATATGGCGGACGAGTAGCATGGGTTGAAAGTTGTAGCAAAATATTCTAGGCTAAAATAACCGATTCAAAACCAAGTATGGTGAATCTAACAAACATATTGCATCGACGTGGTCCTCATCTGATTTATGGAGTGAAAAGGGGCAAAGTTCCGACAAAACTTTGGCCAACTGTGGTCCCCTCGAAGCCTTTTCAAAAACGTGAGTAGTATCTTTGTGTGCATGGCTAGATTTCCTGCGATGATTTTAGATTATTAAGATAGTTTGATATGATTAATGATAAAATTGCTGTCCTTGGAAAAAGACGTGTAGCACAAACTCTATAGCCAGTGGAATTGCATTTCTCACCCCTTGCGTGACATTTAAATTTCTTTTATCCAACAACAATAAAAATATAATCTTTGATAACAGCACACCAAAAGTTAGCAAAAATTGAAATTTTGAGGTAGTTTCGACAAATAGCGCCAAAGTTATGAGCGAACGATTAGAAGGTAATTAGGGGGACTCTGCAGGGTACCGTATGTGACGCAGGCTAGTCTATTTGTCATGTGTATAATTTACATTTCCGACATTTTTATGTAAAATCGTTATATGAAATTAGCTCAGGATCGTTATATTTTTGTGGTATTAGGGATCAAAATAATTGCGACTTTGGAATCAGGGATCAAAATTTTGTGAAATAATCCTCCAATGTAAGCCCATTACACATATAGCCTCAAAAACATGGTTCTCGGATCTTTTCTCAAAATAATAATATGGTTTGGTTCGAATTCTATTGTAAGAAAAAAATCGTATTCGAGTTCATTGCACAGTTCGAAGGTACGGTTTTACGAGAGAGAGAATGCGTGACATAACCGAGGTCAAGCAAGAAAATAGGCTGAAATATAACATAACTTGTCAAAAATCATTAAGTGGTTTTGTAACAATCACGCTTTTCCAAGCATTTTGATAGAAATTATTCTCTTCAAATTTAAACTTATTCTATCCTTTGGCTATACATTTGCCTCTTAAGGTATCTAAAGACAACGCGGGATGCAAATCAGATCACATGAATATCAAAAATGGAGTGCCACAAGGGTCAGTTCTAGGGCTGTTATTTTTTATCATTTGCATAAATGATCTGCCAGACCATGTTCCGAAAAGCAAAGTTGTCCTATACGCTGATGACACAGCACTTTTCTATGCAAATAAGGAAAGCAATACCATCCAAAGTGTTATGGAAAATGTATTTTCCTTTGTAACCCACCCCCACTCCCTCCCCCACTGAACCTGAAAATCAAGGGTGTAGTCAAAAAGAAAAAAAAAGCCATGAAGGGAAAAAGATTTTTCGCGCGGACACAAAATTGCCCCCTCCCCCCACAAAAAAAGAAAAAGAAAAATCTTATGGTCCGTCTCTTATCACACTTTATAAGATTGCTATAATTCTAATCAATGAATGTTAATCTGATTTTTCTCATAATCCTCAACTCACAAGATTTATCTATTACATTAGATTTCTTGAATATGGTTATATATCAACTGCCAAAGTAATACCAAGACTTCATACTAGTCGAATCCCACATGCATGTGCCAAATGTAATTACAAGAAGACCACCTAATTATCTGTTGTTTTCAAAAGTTCTCCTTTAACTACAGCAGTTAAGTTAACTTGTTAGACTTCTGCTTGCATTATACTTTACACAAATTGAGCCAGGTACGGGAATTATCAACATCGTAGTTGAATTTGTAGAACAGACATCACGTACGATTTGACGTTTTATCTAGGCCTTGTTCTATAAAAAGTTTGGAAGAGGACACTTATTAATCACTCGTTTATATTTTCATTAAGTAATTACTGTTTAGTAATTTAGCATTGATGTTGCACCCACAACTTTATACCCGCACCCACACCCTCCTACCCGCGACCCGCGACCCGCGACGAATAGTACAACTCAGTAGGGTGGATAGAGTAAATACTATTTAATTATGTGTCTGGACACGACTGAGTTATTTGAAAAATGTAGACGGCGCCATTGGGATTCGATCGACCGATAAGAGTTTTAAGTTTACACGAAAATCTGATTCTAGCCATAAATTGCCCCCCAAACATCTGACACTAGCTTCACTTTGGTGAATTCCCATACCATCATATTTTATGCCCAAACTACCTTTCCTCCGAGACAAGTATAAATACCATCATTCCACTAAAAGTGCTGATAAAGGTTATGGGGCTCAAGTTTCTACATAATCGACGTTTTTCTCATATAAATGCAAGAACATCCAATATGCTATCATTTCTTAATCATTACTAAGCAGTACATTTAGCAAACGCGGCACACGTGAGAATAGGACAACTGATAGGACGTGAGATAACGATTATATCACATATTCGTTGCGTGACTACCGTGACGACGAGTCACGTCACCACGTTTCACCGTTTTTGCATCCTCGTCTTGACGTCGGTGACAGCCCGTCGTGTTTACTAAATCTATGTTTGTCCCCTGATCTTCATTGCCCAATCAAAACAGTTGATAAACTCAGAAATCTTTGCGAATGATCACATCAATAATTTCATACGTGTACGCTGTACGGTCACACGACTGATTCATTCTTGTTCGTTTTACACTTGCTTTTTTACAGGCTGAAGTATATTATCTGCTGTGTGTAGGAGAGCTCCCGTAAAATCTAAAAATGGATGATTTGCCTCGGCCAAGGATTGTGAATATTCTTGTGGGTGGTGCCACTGGTGTTGGAAAGACCTCTTTAATTCGTCAATGGATAGGTAATGATAAGGACAAGTGGAGGGAACTTCAAACACACAGAAATGTAACACATTCTTTTATGATGAATGGGGAAAAAATGTCTGTAACGTTCATTGAATCAAAAAGAATAGGTATCATCACTAACGTTGTTGTTCTGGCTTTTGCAATTGACAAACCTAGAACTCTAGAAGAAATTTGTGTAAATATCATACAAAGGAGGCCGGTAGTTCTTGTTGGAATCAAGAGTGATCTTAGACAAGACGACCGCTTAGAAACATCTGATCTCTTTCCGGTAGCATTTGGACAAAGTCTTGCTCGTTTTTTGAGGGCCGACAAGTATGTTGAGTGTTCTTCGAAGTCAGGTCAAGGTGTTCGTGAAGTATTAGAGGAGGCAATTCGTGCAGATCAAAAAATGGGACTAATAGATACATATAGTGGAGCATATGATACGTATCGAATAACTAATATTAATTTAAGACGTTTGATTCTTAATAAGTTTCATATGAACGATGAATGGTTAAATGTAATAGATGCACTTTTAGCTCGCGCTAAACCTGCCACACCATCAACGATAGACCAACTAGAGCTTTTTGACCAGAAGTTGTTTGATGTTGCGTCCAAATCTGAGGTTTCTTTGGAAAATCTTTTTTTCTGTAGAAATCTGGAAGTCAATACGATCAATTTAGCAAATGTGATCTATAATGAAAGAGATAACTATTTCAGTTTATATGGCAAAAGTGTTACATGGTGGTGTATTGATGAATCAAAACATCAAACGTACCATGATATTCAAGCTGTAACAGAAGATGATTTGGTCAGTAGGACATGTCCTGCTTCGCTGCGTTTTGAACAACAAGATTGCTCTGCTGTTGAAGAATTTATTCTCTCCTGTACAGCAATCACTGTTCCGAGTTTGGTGATTATTTGCTGTCGTGGAACATTGTCATTCAAATGTATTTCTGCCTTAGAAGGTTTACAAAATCTTGTAATTATCGACACTTCAGTTGATTTTAACAGTCTTAGCTTTCCTTCAAATATCGTTCACTCGTTGACACATCTTGTCCTGAGGCAGTGTGACACAGAAACAGCAGAAGTCCCTCCTGCAATAGGGAGGCTCAGCAACTTGCAGGTTTTAGATATTACTCGCAATGGCTTTACGAAACTCCCAATAACCCTCGGTGGTCTTGACAAACTTTGTGTCCTCCGTTGTGATCAAGACAAGATGATCTTTCCACAAAGGAAAGTCTTCGATAAATCGACACAAGACATCATCCAGTACCTGATAGCAATTCAGGAAAAGCCGGTAGATAACCGAGAGGCTAAACTGATGATCTCAGGACAAGAAGGCGTTGGTAAAAGTACGCTTATCAAAAGTTTAAAGAGAAGCTCCTTGTCACGGTGGTTTTCGAACACCTCTCCACCAGACAAGACGGATGGCGTGGAAGTCTCAGTTCTACAGCTGCAAAGGACGGACTGCAAAGTTTATGACCTTGCTGGAGATGTTGAATATTTGAATACACATTCGCTGTTTTTCTCTCGTGACTGCCTTCATTTGGCTGTATTCAATTTAAGTCAATTTGTAGTTTCGAAAGACGCACGTTCGAACGAACAGTTCTGCAGACTTGAACTTTGGCTTCAGACAATTGCCTGCCAAGACCTGCATGCCTGTGCCATCATTGTTGGTACTCACGTTGATCGTCCGATGCTAAACCCAGAAATGTGTCTCAGAATTCGTACCTTACTGGGCGAAACACTTGGAAAGTACGTTCCACAACATCGTACTTCTTTTTATGATAAATGTTTGCTTTGTAATCCGCACATAGTTCGTGCCGAAGATGGTTCATCTAATTATAAGATTGACGGGCTTTTAGTTACCTGTGACAACTCACCTACAATTGATTCTGACTCCAGCATCATTCCACATATTTTGGGTTACTATGAAGTAAGTGGCATCACCAACAAGAACATACAGAAGCTGAAACTCAAAGTACGTTCAGCCGTTGATGGCCTCAAGAAGTACGCATCAACTGAACAGATACCTCAAAGGTGGTTGTTGCTCCGCGAGACTATTGCCAAAATGCTTTCAAAAGATGAAGATTTGAAGAAGCAACCTCTTTTGACATTGTCTCGTGTTCGTGATCTTGCATATCAAGTAGGATTAACCAATCAACAATCATTTATATCTATGCTGCGATTCTTTCACTCTCAAGGCGATTTCCTCTGGTATGAAGACATACCTGAACTGAAAGACATCGTCATTTTGGATCCTCGGTGGCTCTGCGACCAGCTTCTGACACTCATCTCTCATCGTTCAAGTGTGGACGCCATTTGCGAAGGTGTGTTACACCATTCAAAACTACCTGAAGTTTGGTCTCATCTGGCTGAGGACAACCGTTCGAAACTCATCAGTCTGTTTAGAAGTGTGGGTCTGTGTTTTGTCATCTCGGAAATGGAAGAATTATTCCCCTGCAAACTTCCTGTGGGATGGCCAGATCGAGAAATGTGGCCACCATTGCCAAAGCAGAATGAAAACCAAACGAGCCTTTTGTTCTGGTTTAGCTTTGTACCTCCCTCATTCTTTGCAGATTTGATTGTGGCCATCAACAACAAGCGGTCGTCCTTTGCTTGCAACGTGCAACCTCTCTACTACCGCTTCAACGTGGTGTACATCACTCAGGAACAGTGCGTGTGCCCATTTCATGATCATCACGAGGAATACCCGAAAACGACTGCTGTTAGTGAGAGTGACAACGATACGGAGCGCCTGAAAGAACTGGATTCCCTTCATAGAATCCATCTAGAGATGATGCCCTACAACAACTCTTTGAAGGTGGCTATACGAGGCCCAAAACCTTGTAGCATTGTACCCGATATCAGATCCATTCTAGGAGATGTGAAATCTCGTCGTTATCCAGGCATCACTTACGAAGAACGAATTTTATGTCCAGAATGTGAGCTGAAGAAAGTCACCAATCCATCCAGCTTTAAGTTTGATGATTGTGATGTCAGACTTTGTCCCAAGGGACACGAGGTTGGCAATATAAATGAGATTTTGGCTGGAAAACTGAGTTCGTCTTTTGTGGTACCATTATTAGTTGGTCAAAGTGGACGAATTGTGGGCGAAACCCTGGAAGACCAGGTCTGTCCCAAACTCTTTGCTGTTTTGCCCATTAACTTGGAGAGTCTTTCTTTGTTGGATCGTTTTGTTTACTCGTACTTGAGAGATGGATATGCCGTCCACCTCCTTTGTGAATGTCCTGGAGAATGGCACTTTCTAGCCTCTCCTGGATTCCGTGTTGGCAAACCTAAGGACTTTTTCGAGAAATATGGTAGTCGAGTGTGTAAGGTTTTGCGTGTCATCTCAGCTCTTGGTGCACCTTTCAAAATAGCTTCTGCTGTTGAACCTCACTGTAAAGCTGGTGTAGCAGCAGCAAGTGCAGCTGAAAGTGCCCGTCAAAACCTCGAGTCTCTTCTAGACGATTATCTTGACAAGTACCCTCATCTGAAGGCATCTGTTGGCTCATCAAGCGACGATCTGAAGGATCTGAAATCATCGCGCGGCCTTCAACGCAGTGAACTGTCTCGATTCCTTGAGATTAAAGCAACAGGACGTGACTTTGGTCCTTTGGTTTGTACGTATGTTGATAAGTGCAATGAATGGCTATGGCTATGCGAAGAACACAATCAGAAGTATGAGATTGTAGAACGTTAACTGTTCTCTACAACTCTGCTTGCACGACAACAAACTCTATTGACAAAAACACCGCTGACTGAAAAGTTGAGCAGGCTACAGATGCTTATTTTATACAGATGGACATTTCGGTGCTACGATCATCAAATCTATGCGAAGCATTCTAGGTTATAGACATGGCAGACAGACTTTCGTAACATAGGTACAATTAAATGCAGTGTTGTGAAATAAAATGTCGGGGATGTAAATCGATAGGCCTGATTAAAATGGAGTAATTTTAACAAGACCCTAAAATCGTATTATCTTATTTAATGGTATTGTAGACCTATGGAATAGCCTACACTGTAACAATTATTACTATTGATCAATTAGTATCCACCAACTTGTGGTCTATCACAAATCCTGTATTCCAATTGGCTACTCTACTAGGAGGATTTCGTGATAGCGCATGGTTGAGAAAAGCACAGGTTTTGAAAAGTAAAACAATGGCAGCTGAATGGCAGTTTTAAGTTAAATGTTATTTTAAGTTTGACCTACATGTTGGTGGATATACTAAAACAATTAAAGGCCACAGGTCACTACTACGGCCTCGTGGGCTATTGACCCGTATCCCGTTCGGGCCACGGGTCTAATTAATTGTTAATTATCCTTATTTAGTAAAGAGGTTAACAAATTTTGTATTGATAAGTTGAATATTTGAATAAGGATACATTTTTATAGTTTTTCATGAATTTTATAGTAACAAATATGTATAAATTGTTAGATCAGATTGCCATAAAACATTTTAGAATTATTTAATTTAGATATAGGATTTGTACATATTCATACAATTATATAGTTTATATTTTATCGTTAATTTTTTTCTTAGGTACAGTAGTTTATTTCTAATAACTTAGGAACATTCATGTTCTGTATAAACTGTCTGAATTACGCAGACCTTTTTTCTTTTAGTTTTTTGCTTTTACTTTACTTTTAGTATCCGTTGTGTAATTGAATTAAGTAAATAAACGAATAAATCAATCAATTAAACAATTGTTAGAAGACTGCTCAGTAGAGACTTTTCTTGGGGTTCACAAATGCTTTTAATTTCCAATCACGTAGTTCTTTACACCTACTTACTCTTACAACTTCTCTGATCAACTCTGGGTGTATATGACTATTATAGTTGCTCAGTTCAACTAAGTGGTTTGACCGGTTTTTACCTATCAATCAAAGGTTTTGCAGTGCTAGAGAGCCTGCTATTGGTTGCTAAGATCAAGCTCGAAGCTCAATTGACTTTGTTGACTGTAACAAACACAGAGAAGGTTTCCGTAAAACTTCTTAATGTTTTCTGGGTCAAAACACTTGGTTACAACTGTGTCCAAATAGATGATATCAAACTGCTTAAGTTGTCAAAATTGTTTAGCTTGACAAGTCACTTGCTGGAAGAACAACTCGCTCAAAAGTTTGGGTGTGTACCCTGTTGTGTAACACCTAGTATGCAGAAGTAGGAGGAGTCTCCTTTAACTAGTAAACAAGATACCAAGAGCTTGAGAGAACTGGTTTTCCAGCAAGGCCAAGTTGATGTTTACGAGGTTTCTATTAGTCACCGGTATCAGAGATACATAAGGCCAACTCGTGGTCTATTATACCTGGATTAACAAAACTTGTACTCTATTGTTCCTGGATTAGCGAACAAAAGAACTAGTACATTGATTTGATTAAAAAAACATCGGTAATGGAATTAATCGCCTTTTGTTTGACAAGTACGGATTAGTTTTGATTGTTTAAGTCAAACTCAATTCAAAAATAGAAGAACGCGATAATGAAACTGAACCCTATTAGATAAACAAGAATATGAGTAATAAGATGCAAAAATGGATAAAATAATAAATGAAATAAATGCAAAATGAGTAAAATATATCGTCAAAATTATTGACTAAAATTGGATAAATACTGTCGTGTAACACAATAGCCAATTTTGTGACGTCATACTCGGTTCTCGACCAAATCGCATTTGCGTCAGGGAAGAATTATTAGGATAATAAAGGACTTATAAAGCGCTTATACATTAAGAGCTGTTTAAGTCCTTTATTATCCTTGTAGGCTAAGAATAAACAGAAGTACATCTGGGGGAGTCCAACTCGCTCTATGCGCACTTCCATCGTCGAACAAGCTGAGCTAACTTTTAGAACATCCTCACAAGACTGAATCGATGTGCCGTGATTCTGTAGTGTTATTGCTTAATTTAGGGACCGTTCATTTTTTATCAGGGGGGGGGGGGGGGGGGTTGGCTGGTGGTTTTTGGAATTTTTGCCTCAAAAAGTGTCCGCCCCCCCTCTTTGTCATACAATTTTTTAAATGGCCCCCATCTTAGTTCATGTTTCATTTACATGACCCCTTCCCCCCACACACACTACCACCACCATCTCCACCACCACCACTGAAAATTATGCAATGTTATCAAGAGATCGGAATATGTATTTTTGCCTTTTCATTATCGCAGACGTACTAGGATAACATTAAATTATTAGTCGTCATTGCTGTTATATATCCTCATATGTATAGCAATGCAAAGGAAAATATAAGCCCATTATTGTTGAACAATATTAGAGAGTAATATTACATAATTATATATGTGAGCGCGAAGCGCGAGCCGCTCACCTGAAATTTCAAGTAAAGATGTTTTCAGAGGCCATTTTTAAAAGAATTTTAAATGTTCTTATGGTGCAATATGCGAAATACTACATTTATTTACAAATGCGAGCGCAAAGCGTGAGACGCTCGGTAGAAATATATAGAGTGGTTTTCATAAACCCGTGAAACAAAGTGTACTAACTAAAGTGTAGTAGTCAAGAAATATAATAGAAAACAAGGGAGCCAAAGTGTAATAAAGTGTAATAAGCTAAAGTGTATTTCACGGGTTTATGAAAATCACTCTATGTTCACAGCTAGGCGAGAGGCTATTAGTTCCAAAAAGGAGTTTAAATCATCTTATGAAATGTGCAAGTCACTTAAACGCGATTGTTTCTTTTTATTATTTTTCTTTCGTCGTCCACGAGAATGCGGCTTTCTTGCGCAACCGGTCACAGGTCACAGTTCTCGATTGGGTAAGAGCGTAAGAAACAATGCTCCTCATTCATCACCTTTGAGCGAGTGCGAACTGTTCGAAGCTAGCGAACGCCAGTGAGGAACGTTAGGAATGCAAGATGGCGGACTACAAAGAAAATAGCTTTGAGAGACGGGCTTTTCCTGCAATAGCACAATGTAATTTGGAGCTTTTAACTCCAGGTATACTTTTATACTTATAAGAGCTTCAGAATGGGCTGTTAGTTTGAGCTTCACCTCCAATACTTTGACGAAATATCGAACTCTAAATGGAGTACTTGAAAGAGAATCCTCGCGATAAACATGGATGAACTGAGTATTTCCTATGAGCCGTGAATCTACGAATTTCTCATCCTACATGTTGCTAAACGAACATACGTAGAAGCAAGTCAATTGTATTTCTTATTCAAGCATTCAAGAGATGTTGAGAGGTTTTTGTATTGAATTTTAATACGGAATTCTAAAGTAGACCATGGCATGGAACGGATAGGTTCCATTGACCTTGTTGGTCACGTAACGTCTTTTATTATTTAAAACATCCGAAACATGAACGAAAAAATTCACGATTTGTTATTGTGTTAAAAACGCCGCTGTAGAAGTATTTACAGCAAACAATTGAGACACATAGTGAAATAAAACGTTGAATAAACCGGTATATTCGCTGGTAATATTTTGCATGTCGACTAATAGTTGCTGATAGACAAATTGACTAATCAGATATTCTGGAAAACTACGAATTTCTCATCCTACATGTTGCTAAACGAACATACACAGAAGGAGGTCAATGATATTTCTCATTCAAGCATTCAAGAGATGTTGAGGGGTTTTTGTACCGAATTTTAACACCGAAATTGTGGCCAGCTAATATTTTTATGGAATTAAAGTTGTATTTGACCTGATGCGTTAATTTGGTCGCGTAATGGATAAAACATCTGAAACATGAAAGAAAAAACACAGGATTTGTTATTGTGTCAAAAACGCCGTTATAGAAGTCTTTACACAGGTAGCCCAAGCTTTTGGTTTGTGTTGATTTACTATAGAATGTAGGGGGACTTTTAAACAGTCAATTTTTTGCCCTAAAATTTTATAAAGTTTAATGAAATACTCACAGTGTCTTCTTGTTGCTCTAAATAACCCCCTGACTGAGTTTCAGACGATTTCATTCGGGTTTAGGTACTTTCTCCCCACCAAACATAAGAGGAGTAAAGGTTGGAGACAAAGGCCTTCAAATCGCCTTCGGTGGGCTCCAGTTCACGACGATTTTTTCACTGAAATATACTCTCAACCGAGGTCTGCACGCGTACACAGTTGAAGGGATTATTTCTCGATCTTCGGATGGCAATCAAACGAAGATCGGCGACTTCCCTCAGCCACCAGCCCACTCGTTTGCTCGACAACATCACAGGAACGACGCCATTTTATTCGCCGTTATCGAAACTGTGGACAGCGAAAGCCGTTAAAAATCTGAGAGGGCCTGGAACGAGGAAAAATGAGACACCAACGGGTGGTACAGGGGAGTACAATGACAGCGTTGGGAAGACATTGTACTCCCCTATACCACCCGTTGGTGTCTCATTTTTCCTCGTTCCAGGCCCTCTCAGATTTTTAACGGCTTTCGCTGTCCACAGTTTCGATAACGGCGAATAAAATGGCGTCGTTCCTGTGATGTTGTCGAGCAAACGAGTGGGCTGGTGGCTGAGGGAAGTCGCCGATCTTCGTTTGATTGCCATCCGAAGATCGAGAAATAATCCCTTCAACTGTGTACGCGTGCAGACCTCGGTTGAGAGTATATTTCAGTGAAAAAATCGTCGTGAACTGGAGCCCACCGAAGGCGATTTGAAGGCCTTTGTCTCCAACCTTTACTCCTCTTATGTTTGGTGGGGAGAAAGTACCTAAACCCGAATGAAATCGTCTGAAACTCAGTCAGGGGGTTATTTAGAGCAACAAGAAGACACTGTGAGTATTTCATTAAACTTTATAAAATTTTAGGGCAAAAAATTGACTGTTTAAAAGTCCCCCTACATTCTATAGTAAATCAACACAAACCAAAAGCTTGGGCTACCTGTGGTCTTTACAGCAAACAATTGCCTGTGCGTCGTGTGACGAACACTGCTAGTCGACCTTCAGTCAGAGGAGGATGGACACTTCCCACGTGATACGTTAGACCAATCAAACTTGCTCCTTCAAGGTCGCTTCTGGCGTGACAGATTATTCACTCGAAATACATACAAAGGCGATAAATACGGAATTTTTCTTTTGAATTTAGTTGAAACTTTGCAATTTAAGTCTTCAGAATCAATGTTGAGTTATCAAGGAATCGAACTGACATTAAATATCGGAAAGACAAGTGATATTTTCAGTTAAACTTTTGTCATCATTTTCAGTCACGCATGATACTTCTCGCCGAGATAAACTCTGCAGAGTAGGTACTTTCAAACCATGTGAAATCACATATTGTTAGCGAATAAGCCAACAAAATTTACATATCTGGAAAGTTCAAGAACTGAACTTTGATTTTAAGTGGTTGCCCCCCTTTGCCCCCGCAGCGGTTTCAGAGATAGAGCGGTTTGAAAACTAAGAAAATTTGCCATCTTGTTCCAGAAGGTGACAAAAATACTGCGTCATACTCAGGTCAATGTCAGGTTTCCCAATAGTAAACTTGGAAAATCCAAAGAAACCTTAAAATACTAGAAGGGATATTATTATTATGAAGCTTCATTCACGCCTACAAAGCCTTCCTTTTATGTTTTTTATTAGTATGAACGCTTCCAATTCAAAGCAGAAGCAGTCTGGTCCATTAATCTTGTTCGTCGGAGAGAAAGCATGTTCCTCATGGCGACATTTAATAATTCCAGGCAAGAAGCCTACAAAAAGCAAATATAATTAACCTACGTCAAGAAAATCCCTGATTCATTCAGCATCAGTTTTACATATAAGCTTTGCTAAATTTGCCAAACATTATATTTCCGCTGTAGTTATAATATCGGTATCTCGACTTTCATAACTGATAACGAATCAAAGCTATGAACTATTAAACTGATAAAACTTACAAAAGAGCTTCTCTGAAAAATAATGCTTCTGTGTACTCTAACAAGACATGGAGAGTTAAGGTTTGCAAACTTTTGGATAGATGTATCGCTCGATGGAACGACCAGAAGGCGCCTTTCTGGAGGCGAATATATTTACAAAGCTGAAATGGCAGTAGATGACTTTCCGGCATCGCCAGGGAAGGTAAACTTGGTGCTGTCAATTCGAATGGATATGATGGATCGACACAGTGTATTATTACTAAGTCATTATTCTCGAAAATCTATATTCTTGATCGATAGTGTTGTTGTTTGAGAACCTCTATTGATGTTATCACCTCGGTGGTTGGAGTCAACTGAGTTAGAATTTCATTTTGAACCATGATCCTTTGCGCGCCACTGTCCATCCTCCTCTGACCTTCAGTGTTGACTACAGAACATACTCCACAGCCCCGGGGGGGGGGGGTACTCTTATTGCTGCGAGCGAAGCGAGCAGCTTACTATTCGTGCAAAGCTCAAGCTTTTCAGCGATTTTCTCGTGACGTCAAAAAACGTCATCATAATCAGTTAACGTTAATGCATGGTCAGTGGTCACTGGATATACAAGTTGTGGTTATAAAAGAGTGTTGGTAAGTATGTTGTTTAGTAATGGATTTCTTTTGTATCTTTGACTGGTAAATAATTAGGGAAATTTTGCTTATGGTTCTTTTAATTTTAGTCAGTCTTTGAATCAATTTTGAGAGAATTATCAAGCTGCGTGATCGTGTTAGCGGATAGGTAAGTTGAAACTTAAGTTTATGTGCTATCATGTTCGATATCATGTCGAATTCAACCCTCATTCGTCAGTGCAAACATTTATAAAGGTCACAGGCTAGTGACGTTTTACAGGCAGTTTAGTGATGGTTTTAGAGAAAGACAATGATCTTTTATGAGTTTGTCCGCACTTTTGTTGCTGCCTGTAAACGTCACTACTAAAGAAACAGCCTTTGACCTTTATGAATATTTGTACTGACGAATGAGGGTTGAATTCGACAGATAGCACAAAAGCTTAGGTTTCAGCTTACCGATCTAACACGATCACGCAGCTTGATAATTCTCTCAAAACTGATTCAAAGACTGACTAAAATTAAAAGAACGTACAATAAGCAAAATTTGTATTAACAATATCGCTAATTATTTACCCGTCAAAGATACAAAAGAAATCCATTACAACCAAGAGACCATAATACTAAGAGAGCGAAGCTCAGTATTGATGTCTGTGCCATGTTCGTGGCGGCTAAGGCTATTTTTAGTAACTTCGCCAGTCGCGCCCGCAAGGCCCTCAACCAATAGAATTTGCTTTTTGGCGTGCGCGCGGAAGGGACCGTTTGAATTCTATTGTTTAAGTGCCTTGCGCGCGCGATGGCGAAGTTACTAAAAATAGCCTTAGCCGCCACGAACATCGCACAGACATCAATACTGAGCTTCGCTCTCTTAGTATTATGGTCTCTTGTTACAACTCACAACTTGTACGTTCACTTAGGGTTTCACGGGTTAAATGTACCCACTCTCAATTGTTGTTGTATACCTTGCATACTCGCAGCACTTCACTTTCTATTAGAAATGGCTAGTATATTTACTATATAGGGATGATCGGCCGAACGGGGTATGGTTTTTCGAGTTCCCTGTCATAAACAGGGTATCCCTCTTGCAATTTTTGGAGCTTTTTGTCATTTTCACCGTAGTAGTTTTCTCATCAACTCTGGTCGTTAGTTAGCCACCACGCCACTACGGCAACCATCTGCCTAGAAGCTTTATTTATCGTTGTTCGATCACGATCGCAACAAACTCGTTGCTGCGAGCGAAGCGAGCAGCTTACTATTCGTGCAAAGCTCGAGCTTTTCAGCGATTTTCTCGTGACGTCAAAAAACGTCATCATAATCAGTTAACGTTAATGCATGGTCAGTGGTCACTGGATATACAAGTTGTGGTTATAAAAGAGTGTTGGTAAGTATGTTGTAATGGATTTCTTTTGTATCTTTGACTGGTAAATAATTAGGGAAATTTTGCTTATTGTTCTTTTAATTTTAGTCAGTCTTTGAATCAATTTTGAGGTAAGTTGAAACTTAAGTTTATGTGCTATCATGTTCGATATCATGTCGAATTCAACCCTCATTCGTCAGTGCAAATATTTATAAAGGTAGGCTAGTGACGTTTTACAGGCAGTTTAGTGATGGTTTTAGAGAAAGACAATGATCTTTTATGAGTTTGTCCGCACTTTTGTTGCTGCCTGTAAAACGTCACTACTAAAGAAACAACCTTTGACCTTTATGAATATTTGTAGATAGCACAAAAGCTTGGGTTTCAGCTTACCGATCTAACACGACTGATCACGCAGCTTGATAATTCTCTCAAAACTGATTCAAAGACTGACTAAAATTAAAAGAACAATAAGCAAAATTTGTATTAACAATATCGCTAATTATTTACCAGTCAAAGATACAAAAGAGATCCATTACAATTCACTTACCAACGCAATTTTATAACCACAACTACTTGTACGTTTACTTAGGGTTTCACGGGTTAAATTACCCACTCTCAATTGTTGCTGTATACCTTGCATACTCGCAGCACTTCACCTTCTATTAGAAATGGCTAGTTTAGTTATATATTTTCATGGAACCAAGGCTCTATTTGACCTGATACGTTTGGTCACGTAATGGATAAAACATCTGAAATGAACGAAAAAATACACGATTTGGTATTGTGTCAAAAGCGTCGTTGTAGAAGTCTTTACGGCAAACAATTGAGATATATAGTGAAATAAAAAGTTGAATAAACTGGTATATTTTTGCATGTTGGAGATATCTAGTACGACAAACTGAAGGCAAATATTAATAGCTGCTGACAGACAAATTGACTAATCAGATATTCTTTGAAAAGGTCAAAATAGGTCATTATTATGTTACGGTTAAGTGAAGAATGCGTGAAACGGCTCGTTCTTTATAAAACATCCGAAACATGAACGAAAAAATACACGATTTGTTATTGTGTCAAATATACCGTTGTAGAAGTCTTTACAGCAAACAATTGAGATATATAGTGAAATAAGAAGTTGAATAAACTGGTATATTTTTGCATGTTGGAGATATTTAATACCCATGCATGATAATAGAAAGACAAAGACAAACACTAGTTGTTGACAGACAAACTGACTAATCAAGATATTTTTTAGTTTATTAAAGTTAGCCGATTCAAAAAAGGTCATTATGTTACGGTTAGCTATTTCCCGGAATGGTGAAAAATGCGTGAAACGGCTCGGGGAAGAGTACGAACGGAGCCGGTCATTGGAGCCTCTCTTAAAAAGGGCACCAATCTTCCAAGGGCACGAGTGAACGCACGTGTGCGTCTAAAAACAGAGACTCATTCCCAAAACGATTTTCTCAACGTGCAAAGATATGTACTATTAATAACTGAATTTAAGTACATAAGTTTACAAAGACTTCTTCCTTAGTAAAACGATTTGAAACACGTAACATTATGGTGGAATGTGCAAGTCACTAGCTACAAATGCGAGCGCGAAGCGCGAGCTGCTTTGCAGAAATTTGAGGTAAATCTATTGTTCATAAAGACTGTTTCCTAAAGAGAATTGAAATGATCTTGATGCAATGCAGTGTAACTCACTCTACACTAGCTTGTAGTGTTTGGCATTGTAGCATGGCTGCAGTGTAACAATTTAGAATGTAATTGGCTTTTACCTGTTATCACGTGTTAAAATGTTGAATCTAGTCCAAGAAGTCACTGTCTGACTTTCAACATCGGAGACTGGGCACGAGTTGCAGGCGGAACACTTGCTGGAACACTTCCACGAATACAAAGCAGGATTCAGTGGATTCCCGGGGTATGATAAATCTGAATAACAACGACAACTTAGCTAGATAACCAAAGACTCCAATCGCGTGGTCGATCATTCCAAGCATATTTTGATGACGTCACAAATCATCGTTCACTCTACCTACGTACATGTCTACCAAATAATCTAGTTCAGAGCTCTATAAACATCCCGCGCATGACAAGATTAGTGTCGTATAATATATATAATTTCAATGAAAATATTTTTTAAGGATTGCATTCAATGCTTTTGTCGAGTGACGCGTTACGGTTCGGGAGCTAAGTTACGTGACAAACCAGTTTTGAAGAATAGAGTTTCGCTTTGACTAGAAATTTGATGCTAAGCAGGAAACTGGTAGTCTCCCACGCTGGGAGCGTTGCGTGACGAGGCTAAACACGGCTGCGAGGGAGCCTAGGAAACTGGCTTTTCGATTCAATACTCTGCCTTTCACCATCGATCATATGATGACCACACTCCCTCAACACCTTCAAAAAATGTGAGAAATTTTGATGAGACGTTTATGTCTTTTAAAAGCTAAGCAAGGCCATGGAAGGTAAGATATGCTTTACTAGACGTTTGCTCTAGACAATTGGCTGGACGTACATATTTGTACAGTGATAGTGAATTCATATAAACTCGACAGTTTGTCAGCTAGATACTTGATGAAAATATAGCAAATCGAACGTAGTTTATCGGTGTCTGTCCTCTTAAGAAGTATGAAAATACATGCGTAACGAATGAAGCGAGTTGCCAGTGGAGTTGCTTTACTCCATCGATTTCTCGACAGTCGGGTAAATAAAATAATAATAGACATCTGTAAAATGCTAATTATTACAATTTAGTATCTGCAAAGTGAATGAATATATGATCGAAAGGCCAAACAATGCAGTTTTTCGTTTTGTTCCGGCCACGTTCCGGTTTCACTTTTGGTCTTCTTTCAAGCAGTAAGCAGAGAAAGTACCGGACTGGAACATCTATTATTGCTGGACTCGGGATCAAGGACGTCGAGCGTCAATATAAGCCAGCTCTGCTGATAAGCCAAAGTTGTTTTGGACTTTGCATTTCTGCTTTTAAATTGTCTTTGTAAAGTCCATGGGAGGTAAAAATATATGTTTACCTAAAGTTTTTCTGTGTTAGTCTGCTCTAGGCTATCCCATAGCAATGAACACAAAGTCAATAAGTCGGCAGAAAATCAGCCAGACATCATTTGTCCCAGATAACGTCTACGGTACTCTGATATATAGTAAATTTATTGTATGAAACTCGAGTACTTGCTCATGAATAGATTTCATATGTGACTATAAGGTATTACCTCTTAGAATTTAGTATCTACATAGTGCTAAAGAAATCAGTCAATAAGAATATATAGTCAAAAGATGCAGATTTTTCAGGTTTTATTTGTTTTGAAGTTTATTCTAAATCATTTGTAAACGGAATTTAAACGAACATTATCCTTGAGCAAAAGATCACAAACTAAAGGATTGGTACACACTAAGCGTGCAACTATATGATCGAGTTGTGGGTGCACGTGGGAAGTTGCTTAGCGCGAGAGTAGCGGAAGAGTAGAACGAGGCGTAGCGTAGTCCAAACCCAGGCTCCGCTTTGGTAAATTAAACAGGGTCCAGGAGAACTTGCATGCGCATGCGTTACATGAACCAATCAGACACTGTAAAATTTTGGTGTGACCTGGTTACAAGGCTATCGTTCAATATGGCTGCTGTTAACGAAGGGTTATAGACGAAAGTTTATCTGAATTAAATCAGCTGTATGGGGCTCATTTTGAAAAAATAAATCACCGCTCGAAGCAGTTAAGTGTTCCTTCACTTGTACGAAGCACACGTTATTACCCAAATTGGAGTAAATCCAAGAGTAGGTACTTCATTTGTAAATATGAACCACTGAAACTTAATACACAGGTCTATATTTACAGGGAATCATTTAATTTCCGCCCGCCAGTGGGGAAGGCTTGGAACAAACGACACCCCCATATATGGCTGAAAAACGAGCCTAGTTCCACGTGCACAAACCATATTATGCGCGAGAATCCAATATTTATTAAGAAATATTTCTTGAGATACGTGGTATATTTGACTTTCTCTAATGACCGAGATAGCTCACCCAAGAAAACTTTATCAAGCGTTAATGTATTAGTTAAATGCGCATGTTTCAACCACAGATCCTGCGATTTTCTTTACTTGTTTCACCTCGTGTTGGCGAGCAAAAGTGCTTATAAATATGATAAAAATCTGTCTTGCTTAGCAGAGTAACCCATCATGGTTGGCCGAGTGGTGAGAGCGCTTGGCCTTTCACCTCTGCATGTGATCCGGGTTCAATTCCCAAGTTCAGTGGGTGTTGAATCAGTTTTGCACCCTCCGCAAATTATAATCAACATGTTAGTTGAGTGGTGTACGTTAAAATAGTAGAATGTGTAGAGATAGCGAGTGCAAATCGGAAAACAGACTCATATATCAGCTCTTTTAAAAGCTGCTTAAACGTAGCCTATTAAAATAAATGCAAATGATTAATTAACTAGCCAGGCTAGGTGACGTTATCTATTTTTGTCCCCTAATATCGCTTGCCGCTCAAACAGGAAAGAATTTTGGACCGGTGACACACAATGCAACTTTTTTCTCGCGCTTGAAATGCGCGATTTTCGGGATTTTGTTGCGACAGCAAAATTCCTGAGTGTATCATGTCTGGCAACATAACATAGGCGGCAACGATGTCTCGCAAAAAAAATTGTTGCAGAAAGTTCAACTGTTTGAACTTTTCTCTGCAACATTTTAAACATTGCACGCTCGTGCTGAATGTTGCAGAGTGATGCCAGACGCTGCAATTTTTCTCTGCAACAAAATCTAAAATTGCATTGCAAGGGCGAGAAAACTTTGCAGTGTGTATCGCCGGCTTAAGAGGAAACAATTTCGTTCGAGCATGGGCAAGAGATAAAGGCTCTAGAAACGAGATAATTGGTACCAAAAAAAACCCAGTCTAATGAATTATATCAATCAATGAAAACACTTGATAAACTCAGAAATCTTTGAGAATGTTCTCATCAATATTTCCAAACGTGTACGTTGTACTGTCACATAACTGACTCATTCCTGTTGTTTATTTTACACTTGCTTTTTTACAGGCTGAAGAATGTCATCTACTGTGTAGGAAAGCTCACGTAATAACTAAAAATGGCTGATTTGCCTTCGATTGTGAATATTCATGTGGATGGTGCCACTGGTATTGGAGATACCTCTTTAATTCGTCATTGGATACTCAATGAGGAAAAGTGGAGGGCACTTAAAACACTCAGAAATGTAACATATTCTTTTATGATGAATGGGGAAAAAGTAACAGCAAGGTTCAATGGAACAAAAGAACTAAGTATCGCCACTGACGTTTTTGTTCTGGCTTTTGCCATTGACAAACCTGAAACTCTAGAACAAATACGTAAACTGTTTGCAACGCCCGATATTTGTAACAAAATACTACAACTGAAGCCGAGAGTACTTGTTGGAATCAACAGTGACCTTAGGCAAGACAACCGCTTACAACAATCTGATCTCTTTCCAGAAGGATTTGGACAACATCTTGCTGGTTTTTTTAGGGCGGACAAGTATGTCGAGTGTTCTACGAAGTCAGGTCAAAATGTCCGTGAAGTATTAGAAGAGGCAATCCGTGCAGCTAAAAAATTGACAAATACGCATCATACGTATGGCATAACCAATAGTAATTTAAGACGTTTGATTCTTAATAGGTTTCAGATAAACGATGAATGGTTAAATGTAATACAAACTTGTTTAACTTATATAACATGTTTAACTGATTACTTTAAACCTGTCTTACCATCAATTGAAAAGAAACTGGAGTTTCCTGACCAGAAGTTGTTTGATGTTGCATCCAAAACTGAGGTTTCTTTGGAAGATCTTTTTTTCTGCAGAAGTCTGGAAATCAGTACAATCACTTTAGCAAATGTGATGTTTTATGAGAGAGATAAGTTCTACCGTTTATATGGCAAAAGTGTTACATTGTGGTGTATTGATGAATTGAAACATCAAACGTACCATGATATTCAAGCTGTAACAGAAGATGATTTGGTGTGTATGACAGGTCCTACTTCGCTGCGTTTTGCAAAACAAGATTGCTCTGCTGTTAAGGAATTTATTCTTTCTTGTACAGCAATCACTGTTCGGAGTTTGGTGATTATTTGTTGTCGTGGAACACTGTCGCTCAAATGTATTTCTGCCTTAGAAGGTTTACAAAATCTTGTAATTGTCGACACTTCAGTTGATTTTAACAGTCTTAGCTTTCCTTCAAATATCATCCACTCGTTGACACATCTTGTCCTGAGGCAGTGTGACACAGAAACAGCAGTAGTCCCTCGTGCAATAGGGAAGCTCAGTAACTTGCAAGTTTTAAATATTACTTGCAATGGCTTTACGAAACTTCCAATAACCCTCGGTGGTCTTGACAAACTTTGTATCCTCCATTGTGATCAAGACAAGATGATCTTCCCACCAAGGAAAGTATTCGATAAATCGACCCAAGACATCATCCAGTACCTGAAAGCACTTCAGGAAAAGCCGGTAGATAACCGAGAGGCTAAACTGATGATCTCAGGACAAGAAGGCGTTGGTAAAAGTACGCTTATCAAAAGTTTAAAGAGAAGCCCCTTGTCACAGTGGTTTTCGAACACTTCTCCACCAGACAAGACGGATGGCGTGGAAGTCTCAGTTCTACAGCTGCAAAACACGGACTGCAAAGTTTATGACCTTGCTGGAGATGTTGAATATCTGAATACACATTCACTGTTTTTCTCTCGTGACTGCCTTCATTTGGCTGTATTCAATTTAAGTCAATTTGTAGTTTCGAAAGACGCACGTTCTAACGAACAGTTCTGCAGACTTGAACTTTGGCTTCAGACAATTGCCTGCCAAGACCCGCATTCCTGTGCCATCATTGTTGGTACCCACGTCGATCATCCGATGCTAAACCAAGAGGTGTGTCTTAAAATTCATACCTTACTGGGCGAAATACTGGGAAAGTACCTTCCACAGCATCGTCCTATTATTTATGAAGAATGTTTGCTTTGTAATCCAGACAAATTTCGTGCCCATGACGGTTCAAGTGGTACTGATGGACTTTCATTTACCCGTGACAACCCAGCTGCAATTGATTCTGACTCCAGCATCATTCCTCATATTTTAGGTTACTATGAAGTAAGTGGCATCACCAACAAGCGAGACTCACCGCGAGACTATTGCCAAAATGCTTTCAAAAGATGAAGAATTGAAGAAGCAACCTCTTTTGACTTTGTCTCGTGTTCGTGATCTTGCATATCAAGTAGAATTAACCAATCAACAATCGTTTGTACCTATGCTGCGATTCTTTCACTCTCAAGGCGATTTCCTCTGGTATGAAGACATACCTGAAATGAAAGACATCGTCATTTTGGATCCTCAGTGGCTCTCCGACCAGCTTCGGACACTCATTTCTCATCGTTCAAGTGTGGACGCCATTTGCGAAGGGGTAATACACCATTCAGAACTACCTGAAGTTTGGTCTCATCTGGCTGAGGACAACCGTTCGAAACTCATTAGTCTGTTTAGAAGTGTGGGTCTGTGTTTTGCCATCTCGGAGATGGAAGAATTATTCCCCTGCAAACTTCCTGTGGGATGGCCAGATCGAGAAATGTGGCCACCACTGCCAAAGCAGAATGAAAACCAAACGAGCCTTTTGTTCTGGTTTAGCTTTGTACCTCCCTCATTCTTTGCAGATTTGATTGTGGCCATCAACAACAAGCGGTCGTCCTTTGCTTGCAACGTGCAACCTCTCTACTACCGCTTTAACGTGGTGTACATCACTCAGGAACAGTGCGTGTGCCCATTTCATGATCATCACGAGGAATACCCGAAAACGACTGCTGTTAGTGAGAGTAACAGCGCCACGGAGCGCCTGAAAGAACTGGATTCCCTTCATAGAATCCATCTAGAGATGATGCCCTACAACAACTCTTTGGAGGTGACTATACGAGGCCCAAAACCTTGTAGCATTGTACCCGATATCAGATCCATTCTAGGAGATGTGAAATCTCGTCGTTATCCAGGCATCACTTACAAGGAACGAATTTTATGTCCAGAATGTGAGTTGAAGAAAGTCACCAATCCATCCAGCTTTAAACTTGATGATTGCGTGATGTCAGACTTTGTCCCAAGGGACACGAGGTTGGCAATGTAAATGAGATTTTGGCTGGAAAACCGAGTTCTTCTTTTGTGGTGCCATTATTAGTTGGTCAAACTGGACGAATTCTGGGCGAAACCCTGGAAGACCAGGTCTGTCCCAAACTCTTTGCTGTTTTGCCCATTAACTTGGAGAGTCTTTCTTTGTTGGATCGTTTTGTTTACTCGTACTTGAGAGATGGATATGCCGTCCACCTCCTTTGTGAATGTCCTGGAGAATGGCACTTTCTAGCCTCTCCTGGATTCCGTGTTGGCAAACCTAAGGACTTTTTCGAGAAATATGGCAGTCGAGTGTGTAAGGTTTTGCGTGTCATCTCAGCTCTTGGTGCACCTTTCAAAATAGCTTCTGATATTGAACCTCACTGTAAAGCTGGTGTAGCAGCAGCAAGTGCAGCTGAAAGCGCCCGTCAAATACTCGAGGCTCTTCTAGACGATTATCTTCACAAGTACCCTCACCTGAAGGCATCTGTTGGCTCGTCAAGCGACGATCTGAAGGATCTGAAATCATCGCGCGGCCTTCAACGCAGTGAACTGTCTCGATTCCTTGAGATTAAAGCAACAGGACGTGACTTTGGTCCTTTGGTTTGTACGTATGTTGATAAGTACAACGAATGGCTATGGCTATGCGAAGAACACAATCAGAAGTATGAGATTGTAGAACGTTAAATCTTCTCCACAACTCTGCTTGCACGACAACAAACTCTAATGACAAAAACACTGACTGAAAAGTTGAGCAGCTGGCTACAGATGCTTATTTTACAGATCGACATTTCGGTGCTACGGCAAACAAATATATACGAAGCATTCTAGTTTATAGACATGGCAGACAGACGTTCGTAACAAAGGTAAAATTAAATGCAGTGTTGTGTAATAAAATGTCAGGGATGTAAATCGATAGGCCTGATTAAGGTGGGTCGACTGGGTTTTGTTTGAGGCGCACCTCCGCTTTTTAATCGCAAAACTGATGCGTCGCGGCAAAAAACTCATTTCAACAAAAAAATCCCACAGCAAATCTAGGGATAGATTTAAAGTTTCTTTTTACGTTTAAATCATCTTGATCGGAGTTTTCAATCATTTATAGTGGCTGCATGGCGATTTTCATAAACCTGATTTTTTGGAAAAACTAGAGTTTTGTAAAAACTGTATTTATTGTTTCATAAAATCAAGATCAAGTTTCTTACGATTTCAGCTTCAACGATTTCAATGGATGCGTTTTCGAATAAAACGCGCTTGAACTTTTACGCATCAAAAAAGTAAACAATTCCAAGCATTCAGTTTACTTGGCCGAAAACCTTCCTTTTAGGTCTCGGAAAAAGCTTTTTTGAGCTCATATTGTCGACACATTCAATAACTGTTCGTTTGGAAAAGTAGAACAAAATTGCGCCGCATGATTTTGAGAAATCTGAATTTAGGTCAAGTTGATAGAGCTGCGCTTTTTCATCTTTTGTTTATCATTTCACTTATCTTTATAAAAAGCTAGAAAACTTAAGATTCCCTCGAATAATTTTTTTCTAACTTCAGTATCAGCGTTTTCACCAAGTTGTTTCTTAATCCTACACATTTCATGGCCATTGAAGCATTGTAAGATATCCAAAATAAATTATAAAAACGTAAATTCTTAGGCCGCATACTTTTGGGTTGACGTTGTTTTGGACTCCATTGTCCAGTTTTTCTGAACTTGTGAATTCTGATTCCTCTTGTTCCACTCATCCTTTGTTATTTTAATATCAGCCATTAAAATTGCTGTTTCAAATTACCATATTCAGAGCCACTCGGAAGGTTTACATAAGGCAAACAAGAGCAGCATATAAGTTACCCTGCATGGGCACAGGGTTTCAAGGACAAAACAAACACTTATCACAAAAAGGCACTATAATAGTACACATGGCTATATATAACTTAGAATATAATATCAAAATGAAATAAAAAGGTGATAAATATTTTGTTCTCCAGAGCAATACTTAAGTACTACTGAAAACTGGTTAGCAGTTCATGTTAGGCTTACGCCAAATGCACAGACAAATTCGTACACCAGTGCATACACATTGTAGCCCATGCATAACCATAACACATGCATACCCATTCATACCCTGTATACCCAAGTAAACCCATGCATACCCTGGGCATACCCTATATACCCATGCATACCCATGGATAACCATTCATACCCTGTATACCCATGCATACCCTGTATACCCATGCATACCCTGTATACCCAAGGAAACCCATGCATACCCATGCATACCCTGGGCATACCCTAGCTATATACCCATGCATACCCATGGATAACCATTCATACCCTGTATACCCATGCATACCATGTATACCCATGCATACCCATTCATACCCTGGGCATACCAATGCATACCCTGTATAAACATGCATACCCATAGAGACTGGGAACGAGCGAAAAGAGCCTCCAATCTTCGCTCTTCCGTTTCGATTCCACAGGAAACCCAATAAAGGAAAGGAGTAGCCTGCAGAGGTGGCTATTTACCCCCTTAAAGTTCCAAAAGCTTTTCAATCAGTAAAACTTACAAAAGGTTTGGTCAAACGACACATGCAAGCCAGAGCAATGAATAATTTCTCGCAATATCTAGTACCCATAAATGGTCTATTACGTGTAATACCATGATCACCTCGGGATCCATTGTTTCAAGAGGGACGTTTAATGTCTAACATCCCTCCTACCTGAATAGAAATGAGGGAGATTTAAAACTAAATTTCCCTCATACATCATTAATGAGGGAAATTTAGAACTAAATTTCCCTCATTAATGATGTATGAGGGAAATTTAGTTATTACTATTCATGAGGTAAAGTCCCTCATATGACAATGATCGGGACGATCGGGACGATCGGGACGATCGGGACAAAAGTGCAGGCTGTTCCGAAACTCTGTAACATCATAACGCACCGATACCTCTTACCACTGCACACTCTTACGCGTGTGGGATCTATTCATTCTACTTTGCGCATGTGCATAACGAAGCAAAGAAAGCATTATGAAAAACAATTTAGCTTTCGAATTGATTAACAACCTATAAATACTTGTTCATTGTAAGTATATAACAAAGAAATCTATTTTCAAAAGTCCCCAGAGAACAGGGTTACGCACAATTAATTGGTAAAAGAATTGTATAATATTTTCAAGTTTTGGATGAACAAACAGCGAAGTATATTTTCGTTTATTTCCTCGGTGATCATGGTATTACAAAGTAATACCATGACTTCTTCGGGATATTAGTGATTAAATGTTCCCTCAGCCTCGGGAGGTTTAGTAAAAGTCCCGAGGCCGTGCCGTATTTAATCACTAATATCCCTCAGGGTCATGGTATTACTTATAAAAAAACAGAAATCTAAGCAGGAAAGCATATTGAATTGAACAGCTGCACACGTGACTTTTTTATTATCTGTAAACAAGATAAGTGATCGGCGAAAATCACGGTTCTCGTTTCTAAAGGAAAATTTAGTATCGAAGTTCTTTTTAATCTAATTTGTCATAGTTGAGAAAAGTGTAGTTCTGGACTAATATATGACTTGCATACACTCTTGCCTTCCAGTCCCTAATTCTCATTTTTAGTCCTTGTTGAAACTCATTTCAGCATTTTCAACTTTATTAACATGACACAAAACCATACAGATAACAAACAATGCCTTACAAAAAGTCTTTATTCTATCAATTCTAATTTCAAACTAAGTGCGTTTTCTAACCCTTACGCATTGCATGTATTTGTGTTGTTATGCACAGATCAAAAGGAAAAAAATATCCTGAATTATTTTCCATGTTTTCTAAAGTGTCCTCCACTTCTTATCTTCTCAGTGGGCATTACAATGACCTCTCTTTTGCCTTCCCTAAAACGTCGACGGCATCACCTTTAAATGAAGTATACAATTAAAGCAAATACTTATTTCTTTCGTCGGTACTGACCCGTACCAAGAGGAACGCAGGCGCTGGGTTCGCGATTGATGATCGAAAAGATGCGCACGTTTTGGGATATATTCAGATTGGTGTAGATGTAGACTAAATTACGAGTAGTCGCACTGCATGCATGCTAGACATGAATTAAGTCTAATTGAATTTAACTTTGTTTGCAAAGGAAATCAAGTTCAACCTCGTTCCCAGGCCCTTTCCCTTCCCACCACCGAGCGAAGGAAAGGGCTTGGGAACGAGGCTGAATCAAGTTGATGAGGCCATCCGGCCCGATCTGTAGAGATCAAGGTTCTCTAAATAGATTTGACTAAAAAGGTGATATTAATTATCGGCTCTTCCACCTCATCGGTCCAGAACGAGGACTCCGAAGATGGGGTGGGGAAACTCCCATACTGGGGATGATCGTCGAGAATGTTCACTTTCATCCCTTTATAAAAGCACCAAAAGTTGGCAAGTCTTTTTACCCCTTAAAGATACCAATAAAACAAGCGGTTTAAATTTGGCCAAGATTTTCATAAAAGTACAGGCCTCTGATCGTGCATGAGTATCCAAGAATTTACCAAATCCAGTGATTCTGACCCTTAAAAGGACAAATATCATATCCCCATCCAAAATATATGGGATTCCCCCTTTCTGCTAATATATAGTTCGATCAAACCGCGACACATAAGCAATATATGATATAATTATATATAATGTAATTATATATATAATATTCAGGGAGCACATTGAAAACTGTGGGGATGCAAGCATTTGAAAATGAAGCAGACTATACCAAATCAAAAAAGATTTCAAGCACAAAATTTGACAGAGCTAGTAGCGCAGAAAATATGACTTGTATACTCTCTCTCTCTCTCTCTCTCTCTCTCTCTCTCTCTCTCTCTCTCTCTCTCTCTCTCTCTCTCTCTCTCTCTCTCTCTCTCTCTCTCTCTCTCTCTCTCTCTCTCTCTCTCTCTCTCTCTTTCTTTCGGCCTCGCTATTTCTCACTTCTACTATACCCTTCTATAGCTAAATTAAGATCATTTCAGTGTTTGAAATACTTTAATAACATGACACAAAACCATACAGATAACAATGCTTTAATTACAAAAAGCCTTGAATTCACTCTAAATTAAATTGTGCTTAGTGGCATTTCTCTAACCTACGTATTGCATGTATTGTGTTACTGTGCACAGCTCAAAAAGACAAAAAAATCTTGTTTTTTCAAGACGTCTCCAGTGTTTATCTTCCCTCTATATATGGGCTTCTCAGTGGGTAGTACAATGACCTCTTTTTTTGCCTTCGCTTAAAGGTTGCCGGCATCACCTTGAAATAAAAGGAGTACACAAAGTCAATATTGATTAAGGACGGACCAGTACAAAAGTGATTATTGGGAAATGAGATTTTGAAGACGCAATATCATGTTTCTTGATTACTGGCCAGCGATTATTGTTGAGATTTAAATTAGATTTACCTAGAGATTCCCGTGCCAAGTGAATATATAATTACGTTTTCTTATACCTAAACTGAAAGTACTCATGGCGCGGTCAGGCCAAAAGCATTGTAAGTAATTCCCGCATTAATAATTTCTTTGCCTCTGTTGTACCTGAAAATATGTTTTTAGGTTTTTCGTTATGTTTTTTTCATAGCGAATCGCCAGGAAAATCGCCGCTAGAAATATTACCAGAGAATCAGAGAATTGTCAAATAATCCAAGTACCTTGTTGTATGTTGTACATGAATAATACACCTTGAAAATTATAATTGCGATCTCGATATTGGTCTGTGCCATTTGAGTCTACAATTATGGTAACCGAAAACACTAGGCGGGATTTCGAGCTACGCGATTGTAATTAACTAATAAAAACTTAAGGGGAATAAGATTGTGATCGAGATGGCTAGTCTTGAGCCAAGTTGGAGGCAGTGAAGAGCACCTTATATCACTGTCTGAAAGATTTTTGCCTGAACATACTTACATGTAACTTTCTTCAGTTTAGCTTTGGCGTCGTCTCTGTACTTCTCCCAAATTTGGACGATGTCCAGCACGTTTACTTTCCAAAATGCCATCAACTGCTCCTTGACTTGCCCTACATAGTATTCACAGGCCTTAAAAACTGCGTCTTCTGCATCAGAGCCCTTGCCCGTGCATGTATTGTCTGCGATCATCTGAGTACACTCCATTGAACATTCTCTATCGTTTGAAGAGCACTTGCTCGTTCCCATGAAACCACCTCGAAATGCTCCCGCTGGCCTACCGCCAGCTCTTCCCCTGACTCCTAAATAGTCGTTTTCTTCATATTGCCTGTGGCCACAATTAGAACTGATGTTAGGGTATTTTCCATTTCGTGGAACCAACTGGCCAGAACGGCCAGTTCTTAAACGGTACATGTCAATTCCCAGCTCTGGCTGGAATCAGTCCTAAGAAATCAGGCCGTTCTGGCCAGTTGGTTCCACTAAATGGAAAACAACCTTAGATGTAACGACGTAACAGTTCAAAAATGATATGGTGTGTTCATTCCATGAAACTGATTTATCAAATAGACCTATTCCACATGTATTCTATGCTAGCGAGATATCATAAGATATTACTCGATTTATCGGAAATTAAAAAGGAATTACTAATAGTGCACAGAATTGCAGAGTTTAAAGAAGATAGCCCTTAAGGACGTTCGCGGGCATTGTTCACGCGCACTTTTACAGCGCAGGCTAGCGCGCGCGCTCAACTAAATCCAAGATGGCGGCCGTAAAACAATATTTTTTCGGTAATTCCTTTTTGTCTTTTTTTGAAGAAAAAATTGTTCATGTTTGTAGGAAAAATTAAAATAATGGTAATTCAAGGTTGAAAAAAATTCTTTTGGTTGAAAAAGCGCAGAAAAAAGAAAGAAAAAGACAAAAAAGGAACCCACGGAACCCAGTCTCCGCTCGGTATTCAAGATGACGAGCGGATTGCCGGATTTTGACGTGAAATATTTCGAAAACGAACACGGTGGCCCCCAATTTTTTAAATCTTAAAGTAAGGAAATTCTCAAAGACTAAAACATATTTAAATTTAAAAAAAATCTAAACACACAATTTTTTGCTACAGCCGTTTTTCGTTAAAATTTCACCCTACATAGTAGCGAACGCCGCGCGATTTGGATAGCAACGCACGGAAGAAAACGGCTCATAAAAAATATAGATTGCTTTTAATTGCCGTAGTTTTTGATGATTTTTGTTTGAAATAGTCTAATCATGTTCTTAAAGAAGTTTTTTTCCTGGTAAAAAGCTTTTATCAATCTTAAACGACCACTGCTTTGTCTGGTATACGCATTCGATTTGTCTTCGATTTATCGTCATTTTTGTTGACTTAATAGCTCAGAAATGAAAACCGTGACCCCCCTTTTTTATTTGCTTTTTTAATTCAGCATACCATAAAGTGCTTTCATGCCAATTTTAAAGAAAATCTAAACAGAGGATCATTTGCCCGCGAACGTCCTTAAACTGACGAGGATATGAAATTATGAACCTAAATATTTTGTATGGATTTTTTGCCAAAAAATGTTTTTATTCCATGAAACTCGACCCAGGCCGAACGTCAGCCATATTTCGACTCGGTTCATACTAAAAGCTCACCTGATGTAGTCCCACTCATAAGCCCACTTTGCGTAGCGCACATACATATCTGCTCTGTCCTCAAGGTCTCCCAAGGATGTCCTGTAGCGTCTGCAGGCCACCTGATCTGTGTCAATTGAATGGCTTTTGTGTGATGCTTCCAATGTTTTCAGGGCCAATAGGTGCAAGGAGGCGTAATCACGAAATGGAATAATTCCAATTTCAAGACGCTTTACTTCCTGGTGATTCAGACATTCCGCTCCGGCGTGCTTTCTTTTCCCACAGTTCTTGGCCATCCACTGCCATGTTCCCGCAGAGGCTCTGTAATTAAAGTTGGGGTTATACACTTGTTTCCCTTCCAAAGTAGTTTCTCCAAACTGCTCGTGAAGAGGTTGAAAATGGTAGCGTGAACTGCTGATTTGCTGCTGCACCCTTCGTTGGCAGCTGTCGGATTCTTCTCGCGTGTATAATTTCGCGCACTGCATCCATTGATCAAATAGCTGTTTGTAGTTGTTGTTCATGAGAGTTTTCTCTAATTGGAGGTCTTTCACATCGACGTAGTCTTTCATCTGGTCCATCATGACATTCACTTCGTTCGATAGCAATGTGACCGACTCCATTGCTTTGTTCAGGATATCTTGTGGGGACGGCTTGTTATTAGCAAACCCCAGTGCGACGGTGACGATTCCTAATGCTGCAGTCATCTGAGGTGCAGCCTTCATAACATCACCAATGGCGTCGATCATACCAAGGGTCGCTGTTGTCACTCCACTTCCAGTATTGAAATAATCGAGAGCAGACTGCAGTATAGTTGTTTCAAACTGTGCTGGGGTTTTAGCGCTTGTCCTAGATACCTTACTAATGGCACCACCAGGTACGTATCCTTTGTAGGTGCATTGGCTGGACAGTTGCACGGCGCTGTCAGCTTCCTGTGGTTTGGATATCATTAGGATCGCAACTACGACGATGTTGAACAAGTTGGGCATCATTTTTGATGGTGTCTGAATCTAAATAAAAAGGACTGTAAGTTATGATTGAAAATACAGCCAGTTTCAATTTTTCAAGTTGAAAATCGTGAATATAAGGTAGGCTATGTTATTGTGAAGGGTGAGTTATTTGTGATTCTGAGGCGCGATAACTACGTTGTTTGTTTTTTTTGTCCTCAAATGGTGAAGAAATAATAAAATAATAATTAATAATAAATAAATATTAATATAGCGCCATTTCCGGCAGCTCAATGGCGCTTTACAATAATACGGTAATCTTAGCTTAATATGATGAGCCTTAGACTGATTCCATAAGTCGGTCCCAGTAGAGAGCGAACTGGGACCGACTTATGGAATCAGTCTAGATGAGCCTATAAAATATTCATGAATACGATCACGAAGTAACTATTTGCTCGTAACAAAAATGGATAAAAGTCTAACTATATATAATAATAATCTTAGCTAGCTTATAATATAATTTAGACTAATGTAGGAAAAAAACAGTTATATCCCAAATACCCTAAATACCAGGGTATATCCCAAATTCTTGGATTGCAATCATATCCAGGAGAGTGAATCGAACAAAAGACATGGCAGCCATGTTGGTGCTTTTCTTTTGTCAAGACCACCGACATGGCTGCCATGTCTTTAGTTCAATTCACTCTCCTGGGAATGATTGCAATCCAAGAATACCAGGGATAACTTGACTACACATAAATTAAATGGTCCTTATTATTATTATTAGAAATCGTAAGATTGACGTTTTTGGCAAACCCCTAACGACAAACTGCAAAAATTGACCTTGATTTTGATTCTATATTTCACTCTAATTAATTAATCCTTAACTCAATCCAACAAGCAAATAAAGAGCAAATGTCTTAACTGACAACAGAAAATACAAATATTATCACTTAAGTGAAAAAGCGGCTGAGGACAGATGGCTAAAGTTACTGTAAACGTCAATCTTAAGGTCATTTTTTCTTCCTTTTTTCCTATTCCATGGTGAGGATTCGAACCCGGAATTTCTATTTGTTTTATATTGCTTTATAGTGTCCGTACGCTGGATAGGTGTTGCTATCCATAAATGATTGCCTGGGGTGTCTGTTCTAGATGCTTAGTGATTGTGCAGTCAAATAACGAAAAACAAAACACAAACAGTTTCTGGATAGAATTAAGGAGCGGAACAATTCAAATTACCAAACGTGCGAAGGCAGCTGACAATCGAACCTCCACTGACAGTAATTGCATTGCCAGCTATAGCATTCATTCTTGTCTAAAAAGCTTATTCTTCACTAGTAACTCCTACATTTCAGATCGCGTACTTAAGTTTGTTTAAGTTTGCTTTAATCGCGATCGAGTTCTTAGAAGTGAAGATTGAGAAGCGAGTGGAGAAATGATGACTCTGATTTCAAGAAAATCAGTTTCGAAAATTAGCTCCCGGCTTGTTTGTTATCAAGTATGTTAAAGTGCCCCTAACCCCTAAATCGAAATTTTGATAATCGTTTCTTTATTAATGGAAAAGCCTTATGGTGAAATATTTCAGGATAAAATCATCTCCTTTGTGAAGATTAAGCATTTGAAATCTGAAAATGCAAATGAGATGACGTAGAAAAAGGACTACTTAAATATACAAAAACACTAGAGATGAATTTTATACTATTTTTTCATTTGCAAAACATTCTCATCGCTAAAGTACAAAGTTTGGTGAATGTTTTTGCCACCTAACTCAAAAACACTTGTTCCAAAATTGAAGACAAAATCACGCAAATTCCTTTTTCTACGTCATCTCATTTGCATTTCCCGACTTTGAAATGCTTAATGCTCCAAAAGGAGATGATTTTATCCGGAGATATTTCACCATTAAACATTTCCATTCATGAAGAAACGATTCTCAGAATTTCAATTTAGGGGTTCTAGGCGGAACTTATTTCAGATGACATCGAGTGCGTGTCTAAATATTGTGGAATACGGTTATCGGTAATCCCTTTAGTGGTGAGGAAACTAGTGAAACTAGGGAAAAGTATTGTAAAGAACCGAATCGATGTGTGACAAGAGCTTATCTATGCATACTTAGTTTAGTTTGTCTCAGTAGTCGATCCTTCGAATATGCCCATGGGCTTTAATATATTTGATTGGAGAGGACTTGTTATTATTAAATCACATCAAATCAGTTTTATCAGCACACTTTGTTTGTGTTACATGGATAGTTCTACAAAAATATTATAGATTTACGGTATTTTTCAGTACAAGATGAGAAACAACAAGATTCACCTACTGCGGATAGACGTTTAATGGTGGCTTATAATTACTCCTAAAACAATTATATCAACTAAGAAAATTATATTAAGAAAGTATCTTACCTAAACTCGTCCTTTACAAAGACAGCAAAGGTTCTGCAGGAGGTGGCACTTCCAAACTCGGGACTGAGATGAAGCAGCTCCAAATACACCAGAGAATAGACGCTGAATGCAGCGATTCTTAAACGGGACTTATATATACTCTAGTGTGCTTGTTCCTTTGGGAATATCAACAAGCTTTTTTAGCGCATAATATACTTTGTTTTAGAGTGATTTTCATTTGACCGTGAAAGAAAAATGACTATTTAGTTTGTAGTAGTTGATAAGAAACAAAAGAAAACAATGGCTTAAGAGTCTACTACCAACTATAAGTTTGTCTATTTCTTCACGGTCAAATGAAAACCACTCTAGCACAGGAGGCGTTGGCAGGGGATAATTATGAAGAGGTAGTGTTTATAGCGTACAACAGCCTATGCTAGTTGTCTTAGAGATTTTTGTTTGCGAAGTCAAAATTACAAGGGAGGCTAGTTAGAGTGCACGCACTTAATCCGCTCTTATTTTGTGACTAATAGTACGAAGCATTTGGCCGTAACGTGGGCGTTGGTCGCCAGGAATGTTGCGAATTGCAAGCGCATACAGATATATGCACGTGCACTCGACTCAGCTAAAGTGTTTTGCATTACTCTAGAGCATCTATACCTGTATATATTTACTAATCAATAGATGTACGTGTGTCCCTAGAGATCATTAATTAACAGTAATCGAGAAAAGCGGCACTCAGAGTCAAGGTCAGTCAAACAAGACACTGTAAAGAAGTTGTAACCTGTCAAGACCAGTTACGTTTTGAAGTAACTTTACCGAGCAGAGGAAGTTAGAAGGTCTTAGAAAATCCGCAAAGAGGATACATAGACGAAAAGTGAAAGGAAAAGAAGAGACAACTCGGAAGCAAGGAAGACCAAAGGAGAAGAACAAAAGGAGTTCAAAGCTTATTATTATAGGCTTTATTTCCAGAGGTGAACACATGACAGTAATTAACAAACACTGATGACTCTGTGGCCCTCAAAAAAATATCTTAAGTTTACTAAGCCTTTAAGGTGGTTCGACTGTGTTTTTAGTGAGCGTACCTTACAAGTTTGAGCCGCTAGTACGTCTTAAACCATTCCATTGAATAATGGTTATTATAGCTGACCTAGATAAAGATGAAAGTTTGCTGTGAACTAGGTGTGGTCGTGATCGGAGTTACCATAGCAACGCAAGGACGCCATCGCGATTTTTAAGCCTTATTTCTTGTGACCAGGAAAATTTCAGAAGAATCGCTTAACAGGATTTATACCTCGCATAGATATCTCATTGTACAGCGATTTTGAAAATTTTTTGTAATTTTTGAGAAATTTACGAGTAAAGTTTTTTGGCTCCAAAATTGAGCTAAAAGTAAACGTTTCGTCAAAGATATTAAAAAAACAACCATCATATAACGCGCGCTCTCATTGGCCGAAGGACGCGTATACTGCGAACTCTAAATATGCACACAGCAAGCGCACGCGTTTTCTATTTCTTCAATAAAAGGACAACCTTTTTGCAAAAATGTGGTATATAAAAGACTAAAGGGTCGAAAATCCGGGCGGAGCATTCCCGTACAAAAGTTCTACTACTCCCATCCCCCCGGGGGTATTAGAGACATAGATAAATCATGGTGGGACAAAGACGTCTCATGCAAATTGCCTATATAAACGTACCGTTCGTCTAGTCCCGCTGAGGTTACCCTATGAAGACCCCTCAGTCCGTGAAGAACTAATTGCAAAGAAAACTAGATTAGGAGTCGTTCACTTTACTGGTAATAAAAATTGTTCTCACAATAAATAAATATATTATACCATTTTATACCATTTATATATCATATATCATTTACCATAATACAACCATTTATAAATATACTAGCTATTTCTAATAGAAAGTGAAGTGCTGCGAGCAGAAAACAGCTGGTGTATCCACGTTAGCAGAACTGTTCCCCTAAAACTCACGAAAGTACACCGCTTTCTCTGATATATGAAATGTTTCTTGTCTATCTCCTGTGTGTTGTGTGACAAACACTGCTAGTTGACCTTCAATATTGAACTAGACGCACTCGTGCGTTCACTCGTGCCCATGTAAAAGAAGCCCAAAATCGGCTTAAAAAGGACATTTAGATTAGCTGCCGCTAGAGTAAGTGCGATTGACATGTTGTCGTTAATAAACTTTTTAACAAGACGCACCTCGAACCGTACACTGGTTGCCTGTAGTTCAACAAGCTGCAGTAGTAAAGACCTTTAATTTGTCTGTCAACAGCTATGGATTAGCGTTCGCAAAAATTTTGTACCGCTGATCGAATGTATCGCGTGTTCGTCTAGTGACATCCACAGATTACACTGTGTTCCGAATAGGAGGCTACTCGCTTCGCTCGCAGCAATTAAAATGATGAACACAATAACCGACTTCCACACTTTACTTGCCACATACAAAAGTATCAAGACGAGGCTACGTGCATAAAGCTCAGTCATTCGCAACAAGACGTAGCCTCGTTCTAGATCCTTTAAAAGTAGACGGTCTGACATCTGAATCTGAGCGAGATGAAAGCAAATTGTTGGTACGAACTAAGAAAGAATTACAATATGAAGTGATAAGATTATGAATGGATGATATTACGCATATTTAAAGATAAGAGTCATTCTCGCAATTCTATTCAATCTCAGATTCAGATTCAGATTCAGATTTAGATTCAGATGTCAGACCATCTACGTGTTTTGAAACAGGTATATGTGGCAGGTGAAGCATATCTCGGATGGACTATTGGAGAATCTAATAAAAATTTTCTTTGAGCCAGTGATGACACTGGTACGCGGTTCAGTACTATGGTACTATTCCCAGGTTCTCTCGTTCTCCCTGTTTGAGTGTAAGAGCCTGGAACGACGAGGGAACTGTCCACGTGACGTCATGAAGGTCTTGTGCGTGTCTTAATATTTTGTCATCCTGTGGTTCACACTAGCAACATAACGACATAACCGCGATTCACGCAAATGTAAAACACAACTTATATCAACTTATATCAATGTATATCAACATAACGACATAATAGGAACATAAAAACATGGACATAAAGAAAACAACGGACTTTTCTTTATCTCATGTCGATGTTCTTATCTTGTTATGTCGCTAGTGCAACTTTTCAACGATAGAATGAAAAGGTTTCTATTGACCATACTTCGATTTTTCATTCGGGAGATTGAATTTGAATTTTTAAAAAATAACTTAATAGACTGTTCAAATGAAAAATGGAAGCATCTCTAGTCACTTTACGGAGCAACAGGGGTTGCTTGAAATGTGTAATTTCACGTCTCTGAGGGAACATCACAACATTGGTAAAGGAAAACAAGAAGTTGCAGTATCTTGCCAAGCCATTATGAGCTTATAAAGGGTGTGGCAGCTCTAGGCCAACCCAGCATCCTTAGCCATGTTGTAAAACATTCCCTTTTGCTCTAGAAGGTTGGAGGGGCTGTCGAACTCCATCACAAAACCCTTGTCCATGACGAGAATGCTGTAAATACAATACAGATATAGTAGATTAGTCACCAAATGTATGGTGAACTAAAAAAAGTGAATCGTGTCTTTACCGTGAATAATCCATGATAGTATTGAGTCGATGTGCAATAGTAAAAACAGTTCGACCAGCAAACTCTGTTCTTATTGTGTTCTGAATGAGTTCGTCTGTCTCCAGATCCACAGCTGCTGTGGCTTCGTCCAGAACCAAAACTTTACTTTTTCTCAAAAGAGCGCGAGCGAGACACACCAGTTGACGCTGACCAACACTGTGAAAATAATACTTTTTTAGTAAATGATCGAGTAATTAACGCGTTTTCGTCGTCAAACAAACAAATAAACAAAAACAAACAAACAAACAACAAAAACAAACAAAAACAAAAACGTAAAGTCATTGTCTATGAGTCGTACCTGAGATTATCCCCTCCCTCTGAGACAAGGTGCTCTAAACCTTCATCAAGACCCGACAACGAACTCCTTCAGATGGCTCACTTCAAGGACTTTCCACAGCTCTTCGTCTGAGTATTTATCAAACGGATCCAGGTTGAAACGTAACGTACCAGAGAACAATACTGGATCCTGTCGGGAAAATATACACAATCTGATGAATTTATCTTTGATTGTACATATTTTTGTGAAGCGCTACGGTGCATGGTGAATGTGGAGCTACGATCTCATGAATACCAACATCACGTGGTTACTCTTGTTGTACGGGTAAAAAACGAGTATTGGGTTACCTGTGGTATGATAGTAAATCTTGACCGTAAGTCATGTAGACCAATCTTTGATATGTTGATATCATCAACTATGATTTGACCACCTGAGCTTTCCAAAACACGAAACAAGGCCAACAATAAAGACGACTTTCCAGCTCCTGTGCGGCCAACAATACCGATCTAAAAAAATATTAAAACAAGTTATTCAACTCTTGCCAAGGCTTCAATATGAATTGCAAATTCATATCTCTCCCAGGAAACGAAGAGGGCTACGCGTTAGGGGAGAAGAAAGCAAGCGAGCGTTTTCATCGTTCCGATTACCTGAAAATGTCCACGAAAGTGTGTTGAGTAATGGAATTCCGCGACACCGTATAAATGACTACTTTTATTTCAAACGTTTTATCCTACATGAGAAGAATATTGGTACCAACGTACCGCTAAAGCGTTTTATCTGAGAAAGGCAAATAGTACCAACCTTCTCTCCTGAGTTGATCTTACAGTTGATGTTTTTAAGGACCAGTGGTAAGTTTTCTCGATATCTCAAGTCAAAGTTGTCTATCACGATGTTGCCTGATCCTGGCCAGCCTTCAGGAGGACGATTATCATCGATCACCCACTCAGCCTGGAAGGTTTTGAGGGGAAAAAACATTCATATTTAAGAAATTTATAAGTACGTGAACGACGAGGTTCTGGATCAAAACGATTCCTTGAAATGCTAACACGAGTTCAACAATATACATGATGTATCTCGCCCTCTTGAAATTTTGCGGGTAATAATGCAATAAATGGCATACCACACCCATTGAGCTAGAGTAGATTTCGTATGACTGTGAAAACGGCACCGCACGGTCATGGCACGGTTACGGCAGGAATTTCGAATGTTTTTATAGACAACACGGCACTGATACGGTTACGGAACGGCGCGGTCCGTTTCACACCCATACGAAATCTGCTCTATATTCAGCAATGTTTGTAGATTTAACTTGAAACTGATGGGTCTGCAGTGAGAGATCATAATTATGGATGACAAGAGTGTTGTTTTTATAATAACCTACCTCTGTTGGTGTCTCGCTGTATTCCTTGACGCGCTCCACTGCAACAATATTGGTTTCCAGTTCACTTGACATGCGCACCACCCAGTTCAGTGTTTGTGTTATCTGCACAACAGTGAACCAATGTAAGACAGCTTACTCACAAAGCATTACTGGGATATCTAAGAGAATCCTCTAAGTGGGTATCCTGTGCACCCTTGTCCAGTGTATCAAAACACAGGAACCTCGGCACTAGAGTTAGCAACAGAAGAAAAGAGAGGAGAGGGAGTTCTCCTGAGATGGGAAGGTCTATAAAGCACTTGTAATTCAATTAATAAAATACCTTGAATGCTTGACTCAGTGAAAGACCAACGAGACCACTTTCAATTGAACCTCTTTTAATGACAGCAAATATCGATGCAAACAGCGTGACTAGATTGCCAATAAATTCAAGACGAACAGCCAACCATCTGTACATATGATAATGAAACGGTATCAGTACAAGACGTAAATTAACGTGAGATAGTACGTTTAAGGAGAAAGGAGCTACTTTTCATACTGACAGTACAAGCGATTGTGACCAATACCAAAGCACTAGTGAATTATACCTGTTTGATGAAATCCATGGATAATACGCTACTTGGTTTTCGTCTACTCTAAAATGATTCCCACTGATGAAGTGTTGTTGCTGAGAATAAGCTCTAATAGTACTTGTACCGTTGATGGTCTCTAAGAAGTTGTTGTAGATAGGAGAACGGCTTACTGATTCGATTCTTCGTAACTGACGAGAAGAAGCTACGTACATTCGCTGTAATAAAACACGAAAAAACAGTTGAACATGGAGGCTATTTTGTAACTAGAAATCAAGATACCAAACCATCATAAAGCAAAGGGATCCCATCCTTGAAGACACAGTATAAAGGCAGGTAGTATAATCAATGCACGACTGGGGTTCTCCATCACTTCCCCAAAAAGAATTGGAGAGGGATTCCAGGGATCGAGGATGGGCTCCTCCCTCGTCATCCCCATCACCAGCTTACCTGTATGAAGAGATAGATGGCTGCAAGGGGAACCACGACGATAAGAAAGTACGGTGTCGCATAACAGATCACAAATATAGAGCTGATCACCTCAAACACACACCTCCAAAATGTCCCCAATGACCTGGGTACAGTGTCATCAATGACAAACATGTCCTTTGAAAACCGATTGACAATTCTCCCTTGTGGGGTACTCTCAAAAAATGACATAGGAGAACGCAATGTGTTGGACAATAGTGATTCGTGTAACATTGTGGAGGCCTTGTAGGCTCCGTAGGTTAAGATTAACGCACTAATCATGGTAAAAAATCCTTGGAATACACCAAAGGTGCCATATATTCCAAGATAAAAATCTGTATCTTTATCTGTTGTGACGTTGATAGAGCTCCAGTGGGCCAGCCATATCTTCGATGCTACGAGACTTCCCTCGGCAGCAAAAATGAAGAGAGTGAACAAAATAAACAGGACAATGCCCATTGCTTTTCCATAGTTAAAGTAGACAGAGAGTTTGACCTAGGAAATAAAGAAACCTCATGGTAACTGAAACAAAATTACATCAAGGTTGATGTCTTATATCAGGGTTCACAGTCAGAGAAAGTCAATTCGAAATTAACATTTCCAGGCCAGGGATAGCCTACTTGCATGAGACGTGAGACGTCATTTAATCTGAAAAATCCAAATGAGGGTTTCAGAATTACGTACTCGTCCAACTTCAGATGTCTCGTCTTCGGTGACCCTCTGTACTTCCATGTCGTCACTAATTGCTGTACAAATGCTGTGAGTATCTGTATGTTCACGGGACCTGACAATATCGAGATGAGAGCCAAGAAGGTTCTCCATGCTATGTACTTTACTAGGATGACCTAATTCTAAATGAAAGCAGCAACAAATTACAAATTTAACTTCAGTAACAGTCGAACTTCACCAACCCTTGGTGTACCCTTGGTCGGTTAATAGAAGTGGTTGCTTGATCGAGGAATCATTTACAGTGTTTGAATGACCATCAAAATGACTGATGAATTATAAATTGGTCGTTTAACAGAGGGTGGTCGGCTTATAGAGGTTCAAGTATATATGGGTGCCATCAACCCATTCAATTCAAAAGGTAAGAGGCTTGGCTAAATCATGCGGATGAACCGTTAATGAATTATCGTCATTATGACTGTCATTATCATCACCATCATTACAATCAACATTAGGGCCATTAATACGAGTGAAAGCAAGACGCGTAACACTCCATATAAAGGAACTTTTTGTCGTAAGACAAGAACACAACACAACGGCTCACGACATGTCTTCAATAGACTAAATGTACCGTTTACACGGAGAGGTTCACATCTAAAGGCTGGTTTATGAGTGACGCAAATGCAAACACAAATACAAATGCAAGCCCGAGCATTGTTCACATATGAACGCAAATAGAATAAGTAGATACGCATGTGCAAAAAAAGTTGAGGTATTTACAAAAGACAAAGACAAGTTTTCATTTGCATTGACACAAACCATGATTCACATGATAAAGAGTCAAGGGCAAACAGAGTGGCACGTGGGGCTTTGCGGTATGGGACGATTTTTTGTGCGATATTACGGTATCATTCAAATGATTATACGGTATGCGGTATTTAGCGATTTAGAGCCACGGTATTCGGTAAAACCCTTTAAACCTTTGCGGTATTTCGGTGTTTCAGGTACATCCACCAAAGACTTGCGGGAAGCGGGATTTCGTCGATTTCATGTGAGGGAATGCGGTATTTTTACGTTTTTGATATATAAATGAACCGATATCGTCATCTGATATGCCACCTCACCTTCCTCCTCGTCCTGTTTCTCGTTGGCGTACGTTTTTAAGAACTCTGCAAAAGCGCCTTGATTGGCCTGTAACTCATCATAAGTCCCCACCTACAGATCAACATTAGTCTGTGTTTACATTGACAAACAATAACATTGTTTACAACTAACGTAATATTTTACCTCTGATATCCGTCCATCTTGAAGAACTACGATCTGATCCACTTGTGGTAAGATGTGAACAGCGTGTGTTACCAGGATACGAGTCTAAAATATAACCAAGTTGTCTCATAAAATGACTGCATTGTTCGACATTCATGAATAACAGTTAGCAAGAGATTCTTGAAATACGTGCAGGGGCGGATCCAGGGGGGGGGGGGGGGGGGGTGTAGGGCAATAGAAATCGGAAAATGTCCAGAGAGGATCAAGAGGATATTTGAGAAAAGTATTGAGAAGAAAGGGGCCCAAAGTCATCTCAGGAGGGGTGTGCATCCCCCTGTACCCTCCCTTAAATCCGCCTCCGAGGTGCACATGCGCAACTCTTTCCCTACTTCCCTACAAAGATGAACCGTGAAAACGTCACTGAACTAATTAAGAAATCTAAATGTCTTCCATCCCTCAGTCCCCCTTTCTCACTCCCTTCCTTCCTGCATTTTGTCCTTCCTCAATCGAGTCACATTATAAAGTAAAGTTAATTTGTTTTATATAATATTTAAGAAGTGCAGCTATTTGTTTCATACAATATTTATCGAAATATTGTAACCAATCAGACTGTGCATAAAGTTCAGTGAGGTCAGGTTCAGAGAGCTACAGAGAAGTTGGAATGAAGAGGAGGGTCATGAAAGGAAACTCTTGTTAAGAAATATGATAATTAAGCATTATCACTTGGTCACACCTTTCCCTGAAGAACTCCTCTTGGTCCTATAACTTTATCAAAGATATGTTTGCCCACGTGAGAGTCAACAGCGCTGAGTGGATCATCCAACAGATAAACATCAGCATTAAAGTACACAGCTCTTGCCAGGTTAACACGTTGTTTTTGACCTCCACTAAGGTTTATGCCCTAGGAAATAAATCATGTAAGATGCATCTGTACAACATTATAAGACTTTTTAAAGAGTGTGCACAAGGACCGCGGAGCACCATGAAAAGTGGGGGGGGGGGGGGGGGGGGGGACTAGCATTTGAAAATAAAGAAGACTAGCCAATCAAAAAAAGTTTCTAAACAGGACATTTGACTAGGTAGCGCGGAAAGTGCCCCCCCCCCCCCCCGTCTCCGCGGTCCCCGTCTGTGTATCCTTTGATTTCAAGGTGACCTCCCATGGAACAGTGGGTCAATATCTCCTTGCTCTTCCTTCAAACCCCGAACCCTTTTCCTCCTCCCTCAAAAGTGCTCTATCCAATGTGTATTCAGGCAAGCTGCATTAAGCAAGTCTAGTTCCCAGGCGCCCTCTGCGAGCGCGGAGCGTCAGGTTTTGAAACCAGAGACGGGATAGCCTGGGACCAGGCTGGCATTAAGCTATACTGATTAGAGGTTGGTTTCTAGTTATTTGTACTTTTTCTCCAATTTCAGTCATTTCTAACTAGTCTCCTTCGTAGCCGTTTTTAGTCTCGTCACGCCACGCTGTGGGGAGGGAACGCGTTGCGTGACGAGACTAAAAACGGCTGCGAAGGAGACTAATTAGTATTAATTTAGTGGAGAGCAGGCAATAGATTCTCATCTCCCTGCCTTGTTCCCTCAATCCCACAGGTATTTCAAGCTGCATGAAGCCATTAGTGAGGTTGGACTCTAGTTATTTGTACCTTTTCTCCAATTTCAGTCATTTCTGCTGCTGGTAACAAATCAAGGTCAGTCTGCAGAGCACAGTTCTCAACTGTACGTCTAAACCTCTTGCGGTCATAGGTTCTGCTAAACAAGATGTTATCACGTAATGTTGCATTCTGGATCCAAGCCTGCTGAGGTACATAAGCAACAGAACCCTGCAATAATGAAAGAAAAAAACCATATATTGGGCTATTTGAAAGTTGTGACAACATCCCTACTGGAGGGTAACCATGTGGGCTTTGTCATTAGAATAGAGACTGCACTTCTAAACTAAAACAGACAGAATACAGACAGACAGACAGCAGACAGACAAACAGACAGACATCTTAGTACATATGGATTCTGCTGCAAAGAATTTTTGCAATGATTGCAATCCCTATATCACATTTTTCTTGGAGAAATAAGATGTTTCTTGTTCAAGATACCCATGCTCAGTAATTGTTCAAACTTGCATTTGCAATAACTCATGGTTAAATCTAAATAGAACTATTGATTTTGTTAAATCTGTGTTAGTGCAAACCCACTTTCTAACAACTGAGCCCTGGACAGTGTCTTGTGAATCAACAACAGGGGAATTATTTCACTATTACCTTGACATAAACTTTTCCACTGATTTTCTCTGTTTCTCCCAATAGAGTGGAAAGTAGAGTAGACTTGCCACATCCTACTTGTCCTACCACTGCTACTAGTGAACCAGTTGGTACGTTGAGGTCTATACTAGGTGAAGAAAAGAGTGAGAAATGAATGGAAGGGAAAGGGAAGTAGAGTAGACTTGTAATTAACATCCTACTTGTCCTACCACTGCTACTAGTGAACCAGTTGGTACGTTGAGGTTTATACTAGGTGAAGAAAAGAGTGAGAAATGAATGGAAGGGAAAGGGAAGCAGAGTAGACTTGTAACATCCTACTTGTCCAACTGCTGCTACTAGTGAACCAGTTGGTACGTTGAGGTTTATACTAGGTGAAGAAAAGAGTAAGAAATGAATGGAAGGGAAAGGGAAGCAGAGTAGACTTGTAACATCCTACTTGTCCAACTGCTGCTACTAGTGAACCAGTTGGTACGTTGAGGTTTATACTAGGTGAAGAAAAGAGTGAGAAATGAATGGAAGGGAAAGGGAAGTAAAGACTTGCCACACCCTACTTGACCTACTACTTCTACCAGTGAACAAGTTGGTACAATGAGGTAAGTATAAGAATGAATGAAAGGGAAGGGAAAGGAAAGAAAAGAAACAAGGGAAATAATACAATACTGCACAATAACTGAGAGTAGGATGTTGCACTGGTAAGGTATCCATAGGTTGTATGTTGATAGGGTGTGGATAGGTTGTCAGTAGCTAGTTGCTAACTAAGGAGTCAGTAAGTTGTTGATAGGGTGACTTGTTTGGTAGGTTGTTGGTAGGGTGTCAGTAGGTTGTTGGTAGGGTGTCAGTAGGTTGTTGGTAGGTTATCAGTAGGTTGTTGGTAGGGTGTCATTAGGTTGTTGGTAGGGTGTCAGTAGGGTGTTGGTAGGTCATCAGTAGGTTGTTGGTAGAGTGTCAATAGGTTGTTGGTAGGGTGTCAGTAGGTTGTTGGTAGGGAGTCAGTAGGTTGTTTGTATGGTGTCAGTAGGTTGTTGGTAGGGTGTCAGTAGGTTGTTGGTAGGGTGTCAGTAGGTTGTTGGTAGGGTGTCAGTAGGTTGTTGGTAGGGTGTCAGTAGGTTGTTGGTAGGGTGTCAGTAGGTTGTTGGTATGGTGTCAGTAGTAGGTTGTTGATAGGGTGTCAGTAGGTTGTTGGTAAGGTATCAATAAATTGAAGGTAAAATCTCACTAGGTTATTGGTAGGATTTCAGAAAGTTATTGGTATGATGTCAGATGGTTGTCACAAACTCTTGAAAATTCTCCATACTTTTTCAAAATTGTTGCTTCCTTTTTGTCCCACTTAACTGTACACTCCTCTACATGAACAGCTTGGGATGAAACTAGAAAATAGAAAGATTGACAACGAAAGATCAACACCAAAAACCATCACCAGCTTAGAATTGTGTACTCTATCCTCTAAACTAACTGAGCAGTCTGGATAAGAGGGTAAGTGAAATAGATTACTAAAGAATTAAACTTCTAACAACATTCATGACAAATCTCTAACCATGTAACATGAAAACATTACATTCTACTTTACTTCATTTAATTTAATCCTCAATAGATATAATTGCAAAGCAGACAGTCATTATAGATTTAATTTATACTTCTCTCCAGAGCTAATTTAAATCCCTCTGGATTCTACAAACTTACGATGTTCTGGCATTGTTTTGATGACGTTATTCGGATCCACTTCTTCAAGGATCAGGAAATCCTCAAGACGTTGAATTGATACATAAGCCTGACAACATTCAGAAATACAAGTCAATATGGAGATCAGTACAAAAAAGATGTGATCATTACAGATAGGAAAAGCTTGGCATTTATGGGCATCTCTTTCTGCTCCCACATTGGATTTCCTGTGTTACTAGTGAAGGAAAGAGACTAGGAGTTAGGCCATCCTCTTCTGGGTTGAAACACAGGAAGCCCAATTGACAACATAAACTCAGAGTTTGAAAAGCCTGCAAAGTAAGGTAAGGCATATAATTATTCTTATTAAATTAACTTCACAGAACAGTTTTCATATCATTTGGAAACTTTCCAAACCACTCTGACTGTATCAGGGCCATGACATCAATAAAAACTTTTGAATGTACTGCTATAACACTGATGTGTGGTATCTGTGTAGTTTTCCCAGTCATATACAAACTGTAACAGCTGTTACTGACCTGAATAATAGACACAATGATATTAGGGAACATCACAAGAGGGAACCGCAGTATTGTAAACAGTGAAATAGCAACAAATGCTTTGTTGGCTGTCAGAACATTACCAGTGAGGACATAAACAGCAAACGTTGCCAAGGAAACCTGAAATACAAGAGAGGTTAGAGCATGAAATTAGCATTAACCCACAGTCAAAACCAATCAGGTTTCTTAAGGGTTTCTTCTTGAAAGTTAATCCTGGATTAGTGCTAATTGAGCTTTCAGGAACTCACTGCAGGAAGCCACAAGTTCAAATACAATCTGATTGATTTTTTCATTTGCTGTCAATAGAGATATTGCTTTACTGAAAACCTTTTTTAAACTTTATCTATTTTGCACTTACCAAGAATGGAGCACATACAAATGTAAATGACATGGAGGCATTGATGTGCATGGATGTTTTCTTGAGTTTTAACTCAGAAATCCTGGTGTCTGTAATTTTTTGATGAATGGAGTTTTCCCAGGCATAGAGTTTAAGCACCTTAAGAAGCATAAAGAAACATTTAATCCAATAGATTAAGTATTTTTAAGTAGGCAGCTATCAACCCTCAAGGCTTTCATATCTGGAGATCAACATTTTTTCCTTAGAATTTGGTCGATTTTCACGCTCAGTGGGGGGGGGGGGGGGACTCAGAGTGGGACAAAACGTACTCGAGGCTACACTGTGCGATCTCTGAGGTTGATTTTCCTACCTCAGTGGGGATAGAAGGGTTGGAAAGACGATATTTCAAGAAAGATAGACAATATTTCAGGATTCGAGCGATTTAGGTCTTTATCCGGGAGACCGGGAGACGATCGAGGCCTAAAATCTGGAGACTCCTGGATTATCCGGGAGGGTTGGCAGCTATGAGGCAGGCTTCATGGTCAGGCAGGCAGGCAGGCTAATTATATTTGCCACTAACCTTTATACCATTTAACATCTCATTGATAAGTTTCAAACGGTTGTCAGTTCTGGTCATAATTTTAACCTGTCAATGCAGACCAAAAGGATGTCAAAATATACATGAAGTAAAAGTTCAGTACAACCCCAGCTATTAATAACATTGGCCACTTTTGGGGAATGGGCAAGGTTGCTGCTAAATAGAAGTTTACTTAGACTTGCCACAAGCCGTGTTCTCTCATTTAGGCTTAAGTTTATTTTGGTCATTCTTCTTCTTCTTCTTTTTTTTAAGCCAAAAATTAAAAAGAAAGTCTAGAATTGACTGTTTAAAGGGGGTCACAATTTATAACCCCTTTTAAAATGGTCAACACCCATTTAGCAGTCACTCACTGGTTTCCCAAGGGTGGCCAGTTTTAAATGGGGGTGGATATTCATGCTTATTATAGGGGTAAATGTACTTATTTAATAAGCCAAATAGTCCACTTTCTAGGGGCATCAAATGAACAAGGGGAGACTTTCCAAGACTCTAAGATAAGCATTTTCTTAGCTTGCAAACCCAATATTCTTTTTTCATGGTTTTCCTTTAATTTCAAAATTCAAAACTCTGAGTCAAACAGCTTTTTTGCAAAACAAACATTCTAAGAACTAAATCAAGCAGTTCTTTATAGGTTAGTTTTATTGAGCAATAATTACTTCTTTAGATTTTAACAACTTAATTGTCACGCTTTCAGGGGACTTGCTATAAGTGTCCATCTTCAGGACAATGTAATGTGTACATATAGTTAAAACAGTCTGCACACATTTCATTATCCTGAACATGGACACTTAGTCTGAAAGCTTGACAAATTTTTACAATCTAGGATGAAAAAGCAATTTTATTGTTCAATATTCACAGAACTGCCATACTAGAAGTCATTGCCAAGACAAGACAAATACTATTAAAATATTTAAAGTTATCCCTATTTAATTAATCTACCTGTATTCGTCTTAGCACTCTTGAAATAAATGCATTGAGTGGAATAAGCAGTAACATGACACCAACACCAGCCAGGATGGACACGCCCATAGTGTCGTACAGAAAGTACAAAGCAACAATGATTTGAAATGGTCCTGACCAAATTGTATTCACATACATCATTAAATCCATTATCCTTTGAGCATCTGTTGTCATAAGATTGACCATTTCACCAGCTGTAGATTTTTTCCTGGATTCGTTATTAAGCCTTAGTGCCTGGGATGACAGAAAATAAGGAATACACTTCAAGACCCTGGTTATCTATCCAACAACCCCATGAGGTACAAAAAAGTGATTTATAGTACAACTGAACCTTCAGACCACCAATCTACAATGGCCACAATGGTCATTTTCTATCTCCACCACTGGTCCGACCTTATATAGTATCAAACATTCAAACAATAAATGTTGTTAAGTTCATTCCTAAAGTCGCCATGCTATTGAAGTACTTACAAGTATTACCTATGCATTACCTTAGGATAGACCATCCCTATAATAGATGTCCTAAAGTTCATTCCTAAAGTTGCCATGTTATGGAAATACTGATGAAGACAAAATGACTGTATGACAGCAGAACCAAATATAACAAGACAGTAGATGTAACCTTTCCACCTTGTAGAAGGCTCATCCTTCTCTTCAGAGAATGTGATTATCAAACTGTTGAGCAGAAAACAATTGAAAATGAATGTGAAAATCCTATTTAAAAGAATATCATTAGGGGGTATATATAGAATATCATTTTACTGCTAGAGTTTTAGTAAGGTTGGTTGACTTACACCTATTTTCAAAAGTACGCAACCTTTGCAGACAACACTGTCTTGAATGGCTTTTTCAGTGTTTTGACTACTGTCAATCAAAGCTCTGACTATATAATTCGTTCTCCCTGAAGCAAGCTTAAATTTACATCAAAAGTCGGAAAATACGAAATGTTCTGTCAATAAATTCAAGTTTGTTTTGTTTCTGAATTTAGAAAGCTAAAATTTTACAAATTCTAGTCATTACAATTTGATTGACAGAAGCTTAAAATGCAGACAAGCCATCGCCACTAGGTCACGTAATTTTGAAATTGGGTGTAATAAGTGTATGGTAGCTAATAATGGGCTAACAGAATGTTCAGATAATCATTTAAGAGATAATAATTTAAGCGATTATCTGCCAATTTTCAATTAAACTCATCAGCACCAGTGATAAGGCTGGGCTTGGGAGCCAGCATCAGCTAGCTGCCATGAGGGACACCAAAAGCAATTGAGTTAATTAATACAACAGTTTATGGTTGAGTCACCCGAAGGTTAAGTCGCCTGGAACTAAGTCGCCCGGAGAAAAGTCATTTTGCCCGGACTCATGTAGTAAACTCGCCCAAACTCTGAATTTGAGTCCTATTTTTCAGCGAGAAACTATAATTCCAAAACAAAAATAATAACTTTAGTAATATAGATGAGTTTATCTAGGATGAGTCCGGGCGAAACGACTATTCTCCAGGCAACTTAGTTCCGGGCGACTTAACCTTCGGGCAACTTAACCTGTTACCAATACAACACTCAAGCAGGCCATGGATTTACAATGATCTGTAAGAATGACCACAAGTGAAGGCCCTGCATGGCGTAATTACACCCTGCACATGTAAGCTGACCAGATTGCCTTGATTATTTTATAGCCACATTTTTACATCATTTGTTGCTTAACGGCCAGGGTAAAAAAATAACCTTTTGACGACAATTTTTGTAAGTTTCTGAATCAATGTACTCTAGCTGGATGAACATACTGTACATAACTTACTCGAGCATCTGTGGTTGTATAAACATGCAAACATCATGAACCAACTTGAGAATAGCAGCCAATAAAAACTTCTTCCAGAACATAACAAATAACACTTTAGCTAGTGAAGGCCCCTGATAATTTCTTTTCAATTCCTTTTTCTTTGGAACAAATTCAACAGATTCGTGATTTTCATCTTTAAGGTATTCCACTTCTGACATGTCTTTAATGGTTTCAGGGGTCACCCCATTGATATTGCTATTAAACAAGAAAATGTTAAAAAAGGATACTTATTCAATTGTATCACAATAGAGGCCATTTGAGAATACCTGCAATATTGTTTTTATTGCCACTGCTAGTCTAGTCTCAGGCGATAGTATAGACAGCTGGATGGTCATCATCCATCTTTATAGTTATTGGCAGCTCAGGGGGCACCAGGGGTAGATTTAGGGGAGGGGTACAGGGGGTGAGCACCTCCTCCTGAGATGACTTTTGTCAGTATTGAATTTATCATTACCTTAATTTGAAAGGTGTCCAATCATCTTATAGAGGTCCCTACCTAATTGGAGATATGCCTTGCCCTTGATAGAGCTCAATGTACTGCTTACACTATACATATAAATCTCTCAATATTTCACTAATCAATTGAGCCACCTTAAATTTTGTTCTGACCAGTAACTAACTAACCTATCACTTGTTGATGGTTTTTGATGTCTGTGATGCTTCTGTCGATATTCATCCAGAGCCTTCTTCCACTTTGCAATCAATTTAGGACTAATGGCAGAGCATTTATTTTCTTTGCGTAATGCCCACATGTCATTATCTTCTAAGGGTCTTTTAAATCCTGTGTAAATCAACCTGTGAAAGATGTAGATTTGCAAGTTCATTTTGAGGCATTCGAATCAGAGATTCATCCATATTTTTAACAGGAGGGTATCTATCAGTGACACCTGGACAGAACTTGTGTATGGATATTTATCATCAAAAGATCCATGGTACGTTGGAGCTCTTCAAGCTAGACAGCCAGGCAAAGTCACCTTCATGCACATCAACTCAATTTGCCAAGTGCCTGGCTCTTAATGAATCCATTGGGAATTACATGTTGAGTCTTCATTTCTGTTCCTATTTCTTTAATTGTGTCAAACAAATTGTCTTTTTTTATCATTAATTTCCCAATGCTTGCATGAATTTGTAATTCTTTTTAAATTTTCACTATTAATAACAATTATTAATTCATGCCCACACATGTATTAAATCACATCCTATTCAATAAGCTCCTTTTAAAAGAAAGTAAAAAAGGTAAAAAGTGTCAGTTACCTATTTAACCACCAGAATGTTAGTCTTGAAAGGATATTGGCACTGTCTTCAGGACATGGTTTCTGAAAGTATAAACATTTTATTGGCAGGAACATTTAACATAAAATACACTTGATTGCAGAAAAGTTGTAATTATTAATTAATATTCGAGCAATGCACTTATTCTACCATGCTACGATCCAACCACTCAGATGAAGTTTCTGAAAGTATAAACATTTTATTGGCAGGAACATTTAACATAAAATACACTAACTTGATTGCAGAAAAGTTGTAATTATTAATAATAATCATTACTACTAAAATATACCTGTCTTAAGGAGATCTCTGTAATGACTTATGACAACATTTTTCCATTGTTTCAATCCAGATTTGAACTCATTATTGAAGCATATATTATTTATATATTATATTAAGATAAAATAATGTATTAACAATACCCTGTTGTCTTCATCAGCAGGCACAGATGGGAAGAACTTTAGATCCACATTTCTATCTACCATTGATGCTGAGACAACAGACCCATGGTTGAGCTCTACTTCACTGGTAAACAAATGATTCAATGGGTGAGAAATGGGATGAATTCATAAATAAATAGATGCATTGATATAAGAATGATGAATGGCCCATTGCTGCATGATCTCTCAAATGGAATAATTGAATATTAAAGACAGTAGAAATATGTGCACTTAGAAATAATTTTCGTAATGACTCTTGATGTCATCACCTTTTTGAAGAAGGTGATCTCGATTGCTGCTGCAGTTCTTTTGTAATATATGTGATATACATCTATACATCTGAAGATCAATACCACTTACTCTTCAGCAGTTCGATCTCTCTTTATAGGTACCACATGTGTACTTGGTATATACCCCCAATCTTCACTACCATCGTTATCACATTTAGCATACAACCACCAGCCCACTGTTCCTTTGACAGTATATCTGTTACTCTTCTTTACTATCAATTGTTCTGATAACTTGGGTTCTGCATTATCTAACTCTGTGCTTCCAACTCTATCATTTTTCACAGGATTGTAGCTTTTTATTGCAAGTACAGTTAGTTCATTTTCTGTTGGTGACTGTGGTGGAGAATGCTGAATAAGTTTATCTGCCATGTTTACAGTACATATAAGAAGAAAGAAGTAATTTACAAGTGTACTCCTTGCCAGTGGTTTTTGTAGGTCTCTTTGAATTGGTTAAACACTGAACCTATTTACAGAAAATATATGAATTTTGATTTTAATACTTAAAAGTATTCTTACAATGGAAGTAGTTTCTTGAGGAAGGGGTTCCATACACAGATTATATATTTAGGAAGATATATACAACTGTACATGCTATAGTTTTTGGACTCCATCAATCATTGAAATGGTACATTTGATACCTTAAACTAGTAAGACCTCTTGTGGTTTCCCTCCTCAACCTTCCTAATCCTCCCCCCCCCCTCTTCTATCTCTCTTTTTAGAAGAAGACAGCTAGGACATGATTTCAGGATAATTTGTAATTAGATAAGATAAATTATAGCATAATATTATTATTTTGGTCTAGTACATATGCTCTGATTGGTCAAAAACCATGTGTGATTACAGTACTGACATAGATCAGGATCCCCTATCCCTTTTGTGTGAAATGTGAATGGCTGATATATTTTGACATGAAAATGATTTTAAAGGTCAAAAATATTTTTGCATCCACATGAAAGCAACTTTTGATTTTTTTGTGAACGTGAAAGAGATTTTTTGATTATCCGTGATGTGTAAAAAGACCAAATGTTTTTACGTGATTTCATTTTGCAAAGGGCTATATAGGGGACCCTGATTGATGGCATCATTGAATCTTATGCATGCTCTGATTTGCTGGAATATTTTGATAATATTCCACTTTATTGTGTGTGTACTCTAATCCATGCACAGAAGACATTAAAATGTGGTGGGAACAACAGTCCAGGGCCCACAGAGTGGGAGGGACTGGGGCTAGTCAGCCCCATCACTTTTTTCCTTCTCTTATATTTTTCAATCTTAGCCCCACCACTTTTTCCCATACTGATCTCCTAGTGGCCCTCAACTAATAACAACAGAAATAAATAAATACATAAATAAACATTAAATAATATAATGGATACATATAATATAGCCTAAAAATATATAACTTATAAAAATCTAAAATATTTGTTTTTTAACTCAGAGATTCAATTAACTGTAATGTGTAGAACTAAAATGTTGAATGCTATAAAATGCTACTGAGGTCTCTATATAATGTGATGAAGTGACAGTCTGATGAAGCTATTTTACTTGCGTGATTAATCTGTTTCATCCTCATATGTAATCAGAAATTTATACTTTAAAATATTTGAACCCAGACGTTGACTGGTATTGAATGTCGCAAAGCTGGAGCCGATCGACAGCTCAAAAGTTAAAATCAGATGATTATAAGTTAATGATTCAAAAACGTTGGTCAAACTGACGTAAGGGACCAGTCGCATTTAATTGCGACTCATTTTTTAATTCAATTTCTTTCCATTTTTCTTATAGACTGTGTATAGGACTTTTAATTTATGGGGGGAAAAATGGGGGGTATCCATGCATTTAACACAGATAATTAATGCTAAATGTAGCCAATAACTGCTGAACAGCGATTTTTTGCATTTCTAATAAAATATAATTTTTTCAATCGCTCATTCTAAAGACGTCCAATGAAATTAATAAGAATTTTCAAAAGTGGAATCCCTTAAGATGAAAGAAAAAAACTCATGTTTTTTAAGGTATGATACACATTTTTTGTTTCGATTTTCTTTCCTACTTTTAACTAATTGGAACACTATTTTGCAAAAAAATTATATCGCAAATAATTTATTTTACCGTAACTTTTTATATACATATAGCTTATTTAATCTAGAAGCAAATGAGAAAATAAAATTATGGGGTATCCATGCGATTTAAAAAGTTATTTGCTGATAAACGCACGAAAACTTATTAGGATTTGCCTATAACCACAAAATCCCCAGCCCTCCCTTGAGAGTGGCAAGAAATACAATGCATTATGGGTCATTTTCAAGATGCCGCCAACGGCATTCGTTACTCCCGGTGGTCAAAAGATCCGTTTTTTATGCGCTTTAAATTATCTAGACCAAATTTACTTTAGAATATGATAAGCCATGTTTTTTTTTTCTCAAAATCGGAATTTTCTTCTCCAAAATTTGTTAAACTAGTTTGTTTTCACGATGGTTTTTAGTGCGAAAAAACACGATCGTCGCAAAGACGTTTATTAGTCAAATTAGCGTGACGTCCCTCAGCGAACGCGCGTCATTTGAAGAAACATAGCGCAGAACAAGTTGCGGCTGCAAATTGTGGCCACCGTCCTTAAACTTAAGCTTATGTAACTAATTGCTTAAGTTACATGTCATGCAAACTTACAAGTAGCTTACAAGCAGCTTGATTTCTTGATTTGCATCACATGATTCCTTAACCCAAATGCTCTCTCATGAGCTCTTTTTGTACATTTGTTTTTCTTTTCCACCTACCTTGGCAGTCATTGGACCACTTGCTTTATTCAAGTGTCTCAAGTTAAGAAGATCTGTAAGCTCAGTCAAAAACGTGGTTGCCGGTGTCGTTGCGTGCGACGTACCATAAAATTATTAACATGTACTGTGCTCAAATCCTTCTGAGCCCTATTATGATGGTGAAAATATAGTTGACGACAAGAAGTGAGAACTCAAAGGAACTCAAATTCCACATTAAATTCATCCAATACCACAGCAGTTCTCAGCAGCTTTCCACTTTGATCACTGTTGACAGTCTAGTTCAGTCACTGTGACCTTTTGCAATTGCGCAGAGGAGGATGGACACTTCCCACGTGATACGTTAGACCAATCAAACTTGCTCCTTCAAGGTCGCTTCTGGCGTGACAGATTATTCACTCGAAATACATACAAAGGCGATAAATACGGAATTTTTCTTTTGAATTTAGTTGAAACTTTGCAATTTAAGTCTTCAGAATCAATGTTGAGTTATCAAGGAATCGAACTGACATTAAATATCGGAAAGACAAGTGATATTTTCAGTTAAACTTTTGTCATCATTTTCAGTCACGCATGATACTTCTCGCAGAGATAAACTCTGCAGAGTAGGTACTTTCAAACCATATGAAATCACATATTGTTAGCGAATAAGCCAACAAAATTTACATATCTGGAAAGTTCAAGAACTGAACTTTGATTTTAAGTGGTTGCCCCCCTTTGCCCCCGCAGCGGTTTCAGAGATAGAGCGGTTTGAAAACTAAGAAAATTTGTCATCTTGTTCCAGAAGGTGACAAAAATACCGCGTCATACTCAGGTCAATGTCAGGTTTCCCAATAGTAAACTTGGAAAATCCAAAGAAACCTTAAAATACTAGAAGGGATATTATTATTATGAAGCTTCATTCACGCCTAAAAAGCCTTCCTTTTATGTTTTTTATTAGTATGAACGCTTCCAATTCAAAGCAGAAGCAGTCCGGTCCATTAATCTTCAGTTGTTCGTCGGAGAGAAAGCATGTTCCTCATGGCGACATTTAATAATTCCAGGCAAGAAGCCTACAAAAAGCAAATATAATAAACCTACGTCAAGAAAATCCCTGATTCATTCAGCATCAGTTTTACATATAAGCTTTGCTAAATTTGCCAAACATTATATTTCCGCTGTAGTTATAATATCGGTATCTCGACTTTCATAACTGATAACGAATCAAAGCTATGAACTAACTGATAAAACTTACAAAAGAGCTTATCTGAAAAATAATGCTTCTGTGCAGAGGAGGAACGCACACCTTCCCGAGATGCATTGCAAAATGAAGCATATTATCAATTTTTTCGCACATTCAGTCACTGTGTTGAAGTCACCGAAGCGAGAGTATCGATAGCGAAGCATTGTGAGGAAAGCTAGTTCTTTCGAATTTGTCGTCTATTGCTTGTGAAAACGAAACCCACTCATGGTGTAGCTTGAAGTATCAATTCTTTGTCATAAAAATAATTAATGTTAAGATTAATACGCTGGATGAAGCGACGCTTTATGTTGAATCCTGTGATTGAACTGCATGGTCCAAGTTCGTGAGCAGTTAATTCTCGAAATATGTGATACAACATGTAAAATAAAGTTAAACTTCTAAAACTAAATCTTTAATTTATTTTGGATTGCCTAGCCATTCAAGAACAAACTTCAATGAAACTTTAGAGTGAGAATATAAATAACACCTAAGCAAGGATCGGATAACGCCAAAGGTCACGGACTGAAATTTAAGTTTATTTCCCGAGCGTTATTGTCGTTATGCTCTAAGAACATGTCATATTTTTATCATTACGCCTTTCATATGATGCCTGAATTACTCTCACAATCCAAAGAGCTAAGTGTTACTTTACTATGATGCATTTTGACGCGATTTTAAACCCAGACACTGAGCCAGTGGTTTATCAGCAACGGCTACACCACAGGCTTACCATCCTCAACGTTTGTGAATCGGGTTAGTTCCGGTTTAGTGGGTTTGGGATCCCTGTGTTGTAATTCAACCCCTTGTTTGATAGTTGAATAGCATGAGTTTAATTTTGCCTCTGAAAAGCTTTCTTTTTCTAATCGATTCTTCGAAAGTTTGTTAGAAATAGAGATTAATAGTTTCTGAACACTTCTGACTAGTTTTTGGGGGGGTTTGAGGCGTATTCACTTAGTTTGAGGCCGTTGAGTTTTGAGCTGCGTTTCCACATACAGAAAAGACAATTTTTCGCGTGGTTTGTGAGCCACGGTGGATGATTCGCGTCGCCGAAGTTGCCTACCTTGTTGTCTTTTCTGTATGTGGAAACGCAGCTCAAAACTCAACGGCCTCAAACTAAGTGAATACGCCTCAAACCCCCCCAAAAAACTAGTCAGAAGTGTTCAGAAACTATTAATCTCTATTTCTAACAAACTTTCGAAGAATCGATTAGAAAAAGAAAGCTTTTCAGAGGCAAAATTAAACTCATGCTATTCAACTATCAAACAAGGGGTTGAATTACAACACAGGGATCCCAAACCCACTAAACCGGAACTAACCCGATTCACAAACGTTGAGGATGGTAAGCCTGTGGTTTGACGTCAAAACATCCCGCATAAATTCTAAAATTTCGAATTGAAATCCTGGGTCACTAAGGGTCACTTTGAGACCACAAAAAAGGGGAAGGATCGCTCTATAAGACAATATAATCAGAACCATTTTATGTTGATCCGTTTTAAAGAAAGCGATGTTTGAATATTGGGTATTTTCTTCAGGCCCCAATGTACTTCAAGTTCAAATCTAAATTACAAACCTTTAGAAATGTCAAAATTTGCTAAATTTGTAATAATTTGAAAGCTCTTTTAACACTTCTTCTTATTCGTAAAGGAATTCATTTCTGCATCTCAATACAACGACCAAAAATTAGCTCCGTTTCCAGCATAAATTTTGTACAAATCCACGTTTCAAAGGCGCAATGTATCTTGGGAAGGTGTGCGCTCCTCCTCTGGCTTCTGTGTACTCTAACAAGACATGGAGAGTTAAGCATGTTAAGGTTTGCAAACTTTTGGATAGATGTATCGCTCGATGGAACGACCAGAAGGCGCCTTTCTGGAGGCGAATATATTTACAAAGCTGAAATGGCCGGTAGATGACTTTCCGGCATCGCCAGGGAAGGTAAACTTGGTGCTGTCAATTCGAATGGATATGATGGATCGACACAGTGTATTATTACTAAGTCATTATTCTCGAAAATCTATATTCTTGATCGATAGTGTTGTTGTTTGAGAACCTCTATTGATGTTATCACCTCGGTGGTTGGAGTCAACTGAGTTAGAATTTCATTTTGAACCATGATCCTTTGCGCGCCACTGTCCATCCTCCTCTGGCAATTGCGTGTGTGTTCGCCGCAGTTCGTCACGAAGGTCTCGGTCTCGGTAGGACTCGGAAGAACCGAATCTGTTCCGACGGTTTGGCGGTGGGTCGATGACGCGGCCGCGCTTTGGGGTCACTTCGGCGGGAAAACAGGAAAACAGCAAAGTAAACACAATTTTTTCACTTTGTTTTCTACAAAAGAAAAACCATTTAATTCTTTCGCCATTTCGTTGTGTTTTACCTCTTTTCTTTTGAAAGTGTATTGTTCTACCGCTCAAAAACTGCTATTTTTCTAATTCTGTAGAAAGAGCGCGAAAAAGTAGTCAGTTGCCGGTCCGTTCGCCGTAAAATTCTGTCATTTTAACTTATCAGCTTTTAAGCTTAAATTTCAAAACAAACATTATAGAAAAAACACCGGTGCTCTTTAACAACAACATCAAGACGAGAAGCAAACTGACAAGTAACCAAAGTCGTCGCAAAGGTAATAATTACAGTAGTTTGTCAGCTGACCAGATTTTGTCATGAGTTTGTTTCATGTTTTGTTGTACATTTGTTGGTAACCTTATCAAACTATGCTAAAAAACTAAGCCAAAAAACCTGGTGCTAAGTGTTAAGTGGTACATTTTTTTGGTTACACTTGGAGAAACGTGAGATTTTCAGTTTATAATTAACTAATTACTTGATATTGTTGAGAGCTATGTCAGGTATTTTTGGACAGAGGCCTCGAAGACCAGCACTAGGGATGCGGGGAAGTTGAATTAGCATTTTTACTTCTGTCAATCGAAGTTAAAAATCAAAAATAGGAAGAATTAATACTAGTACCAAAAAGTACTTAGCTATTCTAAAATTATAGAAAAATTGTATTTGGTCATCTTCATTATGAATTTTGTTGCTGTTCTTGTTGTTGTTGTTGTTGTTTTGTACGTTTTGATTGACAAAGCAAAAATGCCAATTGGTGGTTCAGTGGTGTTTGAATATCAGAGTTCGCATAAGATCAAAAACCGCAGTATATGAAGTGATTTTTTCTTTCATAAAATATTTATCCATTCAATTTATCATTTTCAGTTTACAAATCACTTTCACCTTATGTGATCGAGTAAAACATGGCTGAAACCGTCGGCCTAGAGGACGTCACAGTCGAAACAAGACCATCAAGCAAACAAGTACGTCAAAACAGTCAAAGAAATGTATACTACCATTTTCGAGCTACCGCGAACGGCAAACTTTTTCCGCGTTTGTTTCGAGTGTCAAACCTTTTAGTTTGTCTAGACAAACGACCACGTTTCAGTGGCGCGGAAAAAAAAGTTTACCATGTTTTTTCCTTCATACTTCGCATGGTGAGAAAATGTCATCATGGAAGTTGAAAGAGCAAATAAAAAATGGGGGTCACCGTTCTCGTTGAGGAGTGAGGCGACATCAAAGTGCACCCACTTTCTCATAAAAGATTGCTTGCGCGCCAATCTATACGAGTCGAGCATAGAGGTCATTTTTTTGTAGAAAAATTAAATGGATTGCTCAATGTTTATTTACACGATCACTCAATAATCCATGGAATAATATTATGTGAAAATATAAATAGCTGTTGTTTTTAATTCGAATTGGCAGTCATGAGCGACGCTTTTGCCGCGACTTCGCTCAAACTTGTCACGGAAATCCGTGTTTTTATTATGATTTTACCATAATATTTTTCTCAAATTTAGAATATTAACAGCCTATAAAATTCTTTGTCAAACATTGAAATAAAAAGTGGGGGTCACCGTATTCGTTTCCGAGATATTCAGCCGTAAGAGCCGCAAAGTTTGAAAATCTGGCCGCCATCTTGAATACCGAGAGGAGACTGGGTCCAGTAGAATCTTTTCCATCCTTTTTTCTGCAGTTTTTCAACCTGAACGATTTTGTTTCCTCGGTAAAATTCCTTTTTTTAACTTTTTTTCTTTTTTGAAATAATTTCCATTTTAAAAAAAATCGAAAAAGTCATTACCGAAAAAAATTCTTTTAGGCCGCCATCTTGGATTTAGTTGAGGTAGCGCGCGCTAGCGTGCGCAGTAAAAGTGCGCGTGAACAATGCCCGCGAACGTCCTTAAGGCAATTCTGTAGAAATAAAACTAAACATGGAATTCTCATTAAAACTTCACACAGTAATTAATAATTTTTGAGTTGCTTATCCCAAAAATGAAATAAAAAATGGGTGTCACTGTAGCCGTTTGTGCGCTAGTTTGCTTTATAGTACACCATCTTTTGTGTCTTGAAGGCTCGATATTCGAAAATCAAAATCGCGTCAAAAATTATTAATTTCTTGAAGCTGAGCAGTGCTAGCTAACTAATATGAGCTCATTTTTCTTTCTCTGAGCAAAAGCCTAGTATTATAAGCTCGAAAATGGTAGTAAATCGTCGTGTACATATATCATGCAGTGTTCATAGGCCTACACTGCAAATAAAATGGGCATACAGTAAAAACCCGCATGTAAGAACCTACTTTTTTCAGAGTTTGACAAAACAGGTTCTTGTATTATGGAGCACTTATTGACAGTTTAGGCTAAGTAGGGTCTTAATAAGGTTCTTAATTTAAACAATGCTGATCAAACTGCAAGAGGATACATGCATGGAGCATTTGAAGCAAGACCAAGATTACATAAAAATGATACATTCTGTAAATTGTAGCAATAATTGTTTCATAATAACAGTTCCAATTTAACATACATTGTGCATTTTGAGTTTCATTTTATAGCAATTCGATTTTCTGATCTCTAGACCACCTTTTTGGTTTTTGGTAAAAAAAATATAGATTAAATAGTTAAACCCCACATATAAGAACCTGTTGGAATTTCTTTGGCTAAACAGGTTCTTATATTTTGGGGTATTAAAAAAGCAAATTTCTGCCAGAAGGTTCTTAAATCCTAGGTTCTTACACGCGAGTTTTTACTGTAACTTGAAATGCCCCCAGGTTGGGAATTTGACATGACAGCCACCTTTAGAAGGAAATAAGGCTTCACGATTAATGATTCGTTTAATTAACTCATTCAATGCTTTTCAGGCAAAGAAAAAAGGGAAAGCCAAAAAGAAAAACATCCAAGATTTGAAACAGGAACTCCATGTTGTAAGTCTAGTCACTATGTGATATCGTATTTTAATAACTATTATATATTTGTACTCTCCTATACATAAGCTATATACACAGGATATGACATTGTTACAGTGTTGAATTTAGTGGTTGGAGTTTTGAAGTATTTTTAGAGCCATTGCTAGTTGTGGTTGGTGATAAAAAGTAGATCAAATTATGTAATCCCTCCCCTGCAGTTGTTTTCCTTTACATGCCACTCCCTTTTTTCTAGACTTCTGTCCATCCTCTCTCTCTCTCCTCCCCCTGCTCGTATTTCTGACCTAGTCTTTTAGGAATAACTGCGTACGCTCATCCCTGTATAATTTACAATGCATAATTTACAATACAGGATTGGCACAGTTGTCTTGTGGAGGAGTTACTCACAAGGTTGGAAACTTCTGTCCAGAAAGTAAGCGATGTCAATAGTTTTTTTTTTTTTTTACAATTATATCACGATTCTCGATATTAAGAAACATAAATTTCCTTGAACTATGACAAAAAATCTTTTTCTTTATCAAGGGCCTCACCCAAGAGGAAGCTGAACGCCGTTTGGAGCGCGATGGTCCAAACTGTCTTACCCCACCCCCAACAGTTCCAGAATGGGTGAAGTTTTGCAGGTTGCTGTTTGGAGGGTTTTCGATGTTGCTATGGATTGGAGCAATACTTTGTTATATTACGTATATCATCAAAGTATCAACAGAGGAAGAGCCTACAAAAGATGATGTAAGTTACAACAGACCAAGAGACCATAATACTAAGAGAGCGAAACTCAGTATTGATGTCGATCTGTGCGATGTTCGTGGCGACTAAGGCTATTTTTAGTAACTTTGCTATCGCGCAGACGGGACCCATTTTCTATGAGGACAAAGCATGATGGAAACTGAGCACTTGCACTTTTTATTCCCGCTGAAATAAGCACAGAAATCTATTTATGTCATTTCTTTACAGAAAATGCAAGTATTTCGACATAAGAAAACTAAAATGTTACAAAATGCTTGTAGGTCGTTAGAAGTCGTTGTTAGATTTTTGCGGGACTCCATCTCCCAGAGTGCTCTGCAAATTCTTGCGCACACTGCCTATTCGAGCCTCGCGCACGCGATGACAAATTACAATAAATAGCCTTAGTTGCCACGAACATTGCACAGACATCAATAGTGAGTTTCCTCTCTTAGACTAGTATCATGGTCTCTTGATGGTCTTAATAAATTGCCACACGACACAGGTAACGTAAACTTCATAGCGCGCGTCAGCGTGTAAAACGCCCTCTCTGAAACAGAGCCTGGAGTGCTAGTGCCTGTGGTTTGTTTGCTCATTTACTCATTCGTTCGTTGATTCATCCTTTTATTCGTTCGTTCGTTTGTTCTGTTCGTTTGCTCATAGAACAAGGTGAGGCTCGATAAGAAGAAGACAAAATGTACCTTTAATTTACTCAAAGAGTTTAAATTGACAGGGGCACTATTTTGACAGATTGCTGTTAAAGTTAGAAAAAAAAGACTATTAAAATCTCTCACGAAATAACAAAACACGTTTACTATACAAACCAGTCAAGTAAAAATCGATAACACATTAAAGAAATAAATAGAACAAAATTTGAATAAAGTAATAATGATACAATTTAATATTTATTATTTGAAAAGATTGCAAAAAAAAATGAAAATACTCAAAAATTACAGAAAATGCTAATATCTAAGTATTATGAAACCAAAAAAGAAAAAAGGGAGTGAAAAGGAAGGGAAAAAAGGGAAAAAAAGAAAAATATTTCGAACTACACAGGGCTCGAATCTGTAACCCTTAGATCGGACCCCCCGGAAATGGGGAAAGAATAACTAGATAATTGAAAAAATAGAAAAAGCTAAAAACGAAATTTGGGACGATTCTCCCGAGACATTCAAAGAAGCTGAGACATCGAATCGACTTACGTTACGGATGAAGATTTCGGCCCCATCCACGCTATCCCCGTGCTACATAAAACAGTTGTCTTAGCCCGAAGGCCGGGAGAGAGACGATATCCGGACCCTAATCCATACCTTTAGATATCACCTTAGACCGCTGCGCTATCTTGACACTTAATAAATTTAATGTCTCAGTGATCGGGGTAGTCTATTCGGCGAAGTTTCATTTAGTCTAATTGTGATGCTAATAACTGTTCCATACCCTTGGGGAAATAGGAGAACCAATCAAAGACCAGTAACCGTAAGAATGATTTCATAAATAAACAGAGGAAAGAGTAAATAAAAGAATAAATTTCCGTGAACTATCTCTAAGTGCATAAGGGTTCTTTGCAAAGTCAAGAAGTTACGCCAATGACTGTTTATAGATTTTACGGTTTTTTTCTTTTGCTGGATGGTCATCAAAACTAATTTCCCATTTCAAGAACAATCTTGAGGCAAGTTTGAAGGCTTAAAACGTCAGTAAAGTTAAGTAATTTAAACAATTATTTTAAAGTTTGGATAATTCATACAATTAAAGCTCGTTCGTTGTTGATTCTACGCGTAAGAAGCTCATACAAATTCAGCTGAGACTGTCAAGACCTCGGTCTGATATTTTTTCCGTAATAACAGCGCTTTTTGGGTAAGAAGTATTATTAACTCCAAATCATTATTAGATAGGTTCATTACTGGACTACCTGTCGTAGACCGAGCATGTAGGTGTGCAAAATTACCCAAGTGGCCTTTGCAAGCAAGCTCTGTTACTCGAGCTTCCTCGTACAGCCCAAGTGAACAGAATTTCGAACAGTAGAATCGTGCACGCGGACGGGACCGTTTGCTTTTGGCGTTTGCTTTTTATAGTTTAGGCCCGGTTCACACGACGACATAAGCATAAACATAAGCATAAGCGTTTTTTTATCGGTTCACACACGCAACATAACGTCATAAGCATAAGCATAAGAAAATGGAAAAAATGTTGTTTCTCATGCTTATGCTTATGGCTATGCTTATGTCGTCGTGTGAACCGGGCCTAAAGAACCTTGCGCGCGCGATGGCAAAGTTACTAAAAATAGCCTTTGTCGCCACGAACGTCGCACTGACATCAATAGTGAGTTTCGCTTTCTTAGTATTTTGGTCTCTTGAACAGACGTGATTATATACTTCCTGGCAATATAATATAACAATTTTAATATGATAGTGAAAGGGGTCGTGGTAACAATAAAGTAATGTAATGAATTTAGAATGTTTTTAAGAGGAGATTTTTTTCAATGACGAGCAATAATGGCGAAAAGCGCCAAAAACTACACCTTCGTGCGAGTTTTAATCCAAATTTTCGTTCTGGATTAACACTCAAGTCCTTTTTCTACCGGTTACAAACTGATGTACTAAGATAAAATTCCTGTTTAAAACGGATTTTTGAATTGTACAAAGACTTTTTCTTGAAGTTGTGTTGGGATTAAGCTTTTTCAAGCTGAATATAAAGAAAACATACAGCAAATGAGCAAATGAAGGCCTAAACATCATTTTCGATCCAAATTTTCGCTTTGGATTAACACTTTGATTCAACTTTTATCGGCCAAAACCACTTACAAACAACTTAAACTTTCTTATAGAAATGGTTTTAGTTTTGTACAACAGCTATTCTTCAACTCAGGAGTTTTTGTCGTTCACTGCTCGAACTTGAAAAAAATCCCCTCTTAATAGACATCACGTCACTGGCACAGTTACAGTCCATTGTCCACTCATACAAAACCTACTCAAGATAGAGCACAAGTTTTCGTATAGATGAGAAATGTCCGCCCCGTACCATATAGCGTTGCCAAGTGCCGTGCTTTTTTAAAATAAATAAATTTCTGCTGTAAACGTGCAAAAACTGAGAAAATCTTTCTCTTGCTTTCACGTATTTTAACCTTTATGCCTCTTTCTCTTTCAGTTGGCTCTTGGAGTAGTGTTGACCATTGTTGTTGTCATAACTGGGTGTTTTTCCTACTATCAGGTACAAACTTCTTACCAAGGTCGACAGATTTAAGGACGTGTTTACGATAGCTTTTAGGACTCCTCAATGAACGTGAAATGCCTTCTTTTTGTTCTTTAATAGGAGGCAAAGAGCTCAAAAATCATGGAAAGCTTCAAAAACATGGTTCCACAGGTAGATAACCACGTTTAAAAGTAGATTTGATCTGATAATCCGAGATTGTAGCTATATTATTTTCCAGCATAAGAAAACCAAATTAAACTGACAATATGCCTATCTTATTCTAGGAAGCTACTATATTACGTAATGGTGTCAAGATGATGAGAAACGCCGAGGAAGTCGTTGTTGGTGACATCATTTATGTTGCTATTGGTGACAGGGTTCCGGCAGATATCCGGATTTTAGAGTCCAAGGGATTTAAGGTGGGACAGACAAAATAGGAACGCCTCTCCCCAATATCTGATTAATTGTTTATAAAGTTTATTACTGAGGTATAACTTTGGTGAATACACTCTAGCCTGCACAAACCCCCAGCAACGCAAACCAAATGCACTCTGACGCCCAGCGTCAACGGAAAATTATAATTATAATAAAAATGTCATGTGCGCTAATGCTTCTTTATTCTTTGTTTCGTTATAATTTTTCAGGTCGACAATTCATCCTTAACAGGAGAGTCAGAACCCCAAGCGCGCACCCCCGACTTCACTCATGAAAACCCTCTGGAAACAAAGAATCTGGCATTCTTTTCGACGAACGCAGTTGAAGGCACTTGTACTGGTATTGTCGTGCAAACTGGAGATAACACTGTTATGGGACGTATTGCAAACCTTGCAAGTGGTCTAGACACTGGAAAGACACCCATTGCTATCGAAATCGCACACTTCATTCACATTGTCACCGGAGTTGCAGTCTCACTTGGTGTGACGTTCTTTATCATTTCTCTTGTTTTAAACTATCATTGGCTTGAATCTGTCATCTTTTTGATTGGTATCATTGTAGCTAATGTTCCCGAGGGACTTTTGGCGACTGTAACGGTAAGAACCTTGATAACATTTTTATTTCATAAAATTGTCTAGTTTTACGAATGTTTGTATAAAAAAATACGCCTATTGGCTGTTGTATTATAGGTGTGTTTATCGTTGACTGCTAAAAATATGGCATCCAAGAACTGTTTGGTGAAAAATCTAGAAGCTGTGGAAACTCTCGGTAGTACTTCTACTATTTGCTCAGATAAAACCGGTACTCTCACCCAAAACAGAATGACTGTTGGTAAGTTAAGCGTTTCATAAAATGATTTTTAAATACTTCTTTCCATACGTCATGCTTGAAAATCTTTTCTGTAGCGCACATGTGGTTTGATGACAAAATTATTGAAGCAGATACAACAGAAGATCAATCTGGTGTTGCGATGGTTCAGGTAAGTAAAGTTCCATGCAAGACTTACATAATTGTACTAGAACTCATAAAATTTGCTCTAAATCTATACAAGGCATGGCGTGCGTGTTCGCGCGCGCGCGCGCGTGCTCTGTGTTCTCATATGAACCTTCCCACACGCGTTCTTTGGCGAATCAGAACGCGCATGTTATCATATATCAGAGTTATAGGATGTGGCAATAAGTTGACAAGTACAAATAAAAATCTTGCGACGGTATTCTGTCCAGCCATAGATGTTAAGGGCACAGTGCAAATTGCAAAATAAATGCAAAATAGACTGAGTAACGTCACTGACTCTCGATTTCAGTCGGAGACCTGGACTGCTCTTGGTCGTATTGCAGGACTGTGTAACAGAGCAGAATTCGCTCCTGGCTCAGAAAGTAAACCAGTCTCAAGGCGGTAAGTAAAGCTGGTAACAGTAGAATATAGTAGTAGTAGTAATAGTATCACAAAGCTTATGTCAGTAGCAAACATTTCTTCTTTCAGTGAAACGATTGGAGGTAATGCATCTGAGGCAGCTCTCCTTAAATGCGTCGAGCTCCAAGTTGGCAACGTTAGAAATATGAGAGAAAACTTCCCTTTGGTGGCAGAGATTCCCTTTAATTCCACAAACAAATACCATGTAACAGTCCATGAAATGGACGAAGAGGACAACCCTTATACTAGCCATGCCGTGCTCATCAAGGGAGCACCTGAACGTGTCCTTGATCGATGTAGTTGCATTATGTTGGAGGGTAAAGAGGTTCCACTAAGTCCAGATATAAAGGAAGCATTTGAATTAGCGTACTTGAACCTTGGTGGTTTGGGTGAACGTGTTCTTGGCTTTGGACATTACTATTTATCCAAAGACCGGTACCCAAAAGGTTATGAATTCCTCACAGATGATGTAAGTATACATCATCAAGAACACCGATATTACTGACAGACTAAAGTTATATATTACCATCATTATCACAATCGCCATAACATCTTAGATTGTGTATTTTTATAAAGATCACCATTTTCAAAATCACCAACGTCACGAATAATAATAATATAATAATAATTGAGAAAACCACCACCACCATTACGATCATGCTCATGATCATCATTGTCATGATCATTATCTGCGTCATCATCGTCATCTTCATGATCAGCTTGATCTCCATTATCACCATCATCGACAATATTAATGTTATCAATAATAAAAGCTAACATTCATAACCTAGTTCAACTAAACTAATGTAAGGTTTGTAATTCCTTTAAAGAACGCACTTTTGAATTTATTGTCTAGAACTCTACAGACTTGCTCCAAGTCTCGCTGGTTAATTTTTAATCTTTCTTAGGGTCCCTGAGGAAGCCCAAGCAACGGAAAAATGAGGAAGCCCAAGCAAAAAAATTTGACGAGCGAGACTTGGGCAAGTCTAAGAACTTTAATTTATCATTTACACCTATTTCAACAAATTGAGAGCTCTCAAGCCCACGCGACTAGACCGAAAAGGAGTATGGGTAGTAGCAAAACTTTACTTTCTTTTCCGCTTTAGTATTGACTTTAGCATCAGTAAGCGAAGTTCTTTAGTGTATAAGGTCAGAGCAAGCTGAATTTGAGCAATCGTGTGGGATTTTTGTGGTTTTATAACTTTAGTGATTTCTTCCCATACTCCCTTTCGGGTGAGCGCGTAGGCTTGACACCGACAATGTTTATTGAAATAGGTGTATAAGTAACATTATCAAACTGCACACCAGACTAGCTGCGCTGTGCACTTATCATATCCTTTGGAGGTTGCACATTTAAACTAAAGTGAAGTGAAGTGAACCTAGTTAATTTTCTTTTGTTACAGCCAGTAAACTTTCCCTTGACAAACTTCTGCTTTATCGGTCTGATGTCTATGATCGATCCACCAAGAGCTGCTGTCCCTGATGCTGTTAGCAAGTGTCGTAGTGCTGGTATTAAGGTCATCATGGTAACGGGTGATCATCCCATTACTGCTAAGGCTATTGCCCAAGGCGTTGGAATCATCTCAGAAGGTAACAGAAACGGGATGTAGGGGAGCAAGGGTGGCCGAGTGGTTAGACCTCTCGCCTCTCATCGCTGTGGTCCGTGATTCGATTCCCGAACGAGGCACTTCATGTGAGTTGAATTTGTTAGGTCGTTCTCTCCCTTGCTTCGAGGATTTTTCCCCGTGTCCTCCGGTTTTCCTCCCTCTATCAAAATTGAGAGTCGGGTGTTAAAAATATTTAATGTAGTAAGGAGTGTGCGGATTTCTACATTGTAAACCGCATTGAGACATTGTGAGATGTGCTATATGAATACCTACTGTAATTATTATTAATAATTATTATAATGACGGTAATTAACTTGTTTTTCAAAACCAGTGCCCGAAAAATTTTAGAGAAAATCAGCTTAGTTCTAATCATAACGTGTAACTTGATATTTTCTATGTGACTTTTGCGTGGATAGGATCTGAGACAGTGGAAGACATTGCAAACAGGCTCCAAATTCCTGTGGAACACGTCAACCCAAGAGATGCCAAAGCTGTAGTGGTACATGGTGGAGAGCTCAAGGTTTTTGAGATTTGCCATTTGTCTAATAGTTTACAAGGCGCTCTTAAACAAGTCGTTTCTACGTTGTGGCTATATAGATGTTGGACGGGCTGTTAGAATGAAGGAACGAATGCAATGAGTGACCGCGTAGCACTGAGAGAGAATGAAGTGGAAGTTTGAATGAAAGATGCAGTGTTAGAAGATAAATTCCACCGAAGAAACTTTCCGAGCGGTTACCCTACGGTCCATTGCCCTAACAAAGCTGAGAAAAAAATTCTCTGATTTCGGTGGGATTCGATAAAAAGTAATTCTATTTCACCATGAGGGAGGGAGAAGGGAAGAGGAGGTTAAGAATTAAAATGTTCGAAATGCGCAATTACCTTACCTGACCTGCAACAATCTTGACGCTGTTGAGAATGTATGCTTCTTTTCTTGTCCAGAATGTGGAAGACGAACAGCTTGATGACATACTGAGGAATCACAATGAGATTGTGTTTGCCCGTACTTCTCCTCAGCAGAAGTTAATCATTGTGGAAGGATGTCAAAGGATGGGCGCCATTGTTGCTGTGACTGGTGATGGTGTCAATGATTCTCCTGCCTTGAAGAGGGCTGACATTGGTACGAGAATTTGTTCTTATTTCTTCATAATAACTGATGAAACGTCAGTAGTTGTTCCATAATCCATATTATTTGATTGAAAGGTGTTGCTATGGGAATAGCTGGATCCGATGTGTCTAAACAAGCTGCTGATATGATTCTGTTGGATGACAACTTTGCTTCTATTGTCACTGGTGTAGAAGAAGGTATGCTTGTAAACAACTTTATTACGTTTCAACGCATATTTATAGAAGGATAATTTACTAATATGCATTCCATTGTTTTTCAGGTCGACTTATTTTTGACAACTTGAAAAAATCCATCGCCTACACTTTGACAAGTAACATCCCAGAAATTACTCCATTTTTGATGTTTATCCTAATCGGTATCCCACAACCTCTTGGGACAGTGACGATTCTATGCATTGATTTAGGCACAGATATGGTAATTTGTTCTTATTATAAAGTTCATGCAAAGGCTCTTCCTGTACTTCCGGCTCCTTCAGAGGTTGGCCGCGCGCTGCCTCAGTCATATATTATGCGATACGTTTTTAAGGGGGTGTTTACATGGCACTAGGATCATCCTAGCACTAGGATCATCCTCGCAGGCACATCAACTTTTACGTTTAGTTTACATGCCCAGAGCAACCCCAAGCAGAGTTCAAAGAAATGAGTGATTGCTCGTCCTAGATCACCCGAACTACCAAAGTAGCAACACCATTAGCATCAGCCTAGTCCCCAGGCTATCCCGTCTCTCGTTTCAAAACGTGACGTCACAGAGTGACTCCTGGGGTCTAGGCTGCATTAGCATTAGTCACCAGTTTGGATATCTCTCTAATTGACCCTAAAAGCTTTGTTATAAACGTTGGCAATTTATTTGCGTTGTATTAATGGTGGATTTCAGGTTCCAGCTATATCACTTGCATACGAAGAAGCTGAAAGTGACATCATGAAGCGAATGCCCAGAGATCCAAAGAGAGACAGGCTTGTCAATGAAAGGTAGTATCCACAGATTATTTGCAGACTTTCACGGAAAACAATCAGCGCGAGTCGTCTAACAATCGCTTTTTTTTCTTTCTTTCTTTTTTTTTAAATTCTCTTTCAGACTGATTGCCATGACATACGGACAAATTGGTTTTATTCAGGTTAGAATTTTCCACCAAAAAAGGCAAAATATAAATGCTTTCGTTTAAACGTTCACTAACTTTAACGATCCAGGTTTGAAGAAACATTTTGCTTCTTGGTTTTCCATTTTATTTTATATGTTTTCACTGTAGTTATGATAGCAGCATTAGATAGTTATTGATCTAAAAGTAAATTTAATTCTGAGCTTTCTTTGTGCTTTTAGGCTCTTGCCGGGTTCTTCACATATTTTGTTATCATGACAGAGAATGGCTTCATGCCATCAAAACTTGTGTTTATCAGAGCTGAATGGGTTGACAAGACCAACAATGCTTTGGTGGATAGTTTTGGTCAGGAATGGGTAAAATATTAGTACCTTCCAGAATGAACATTCTACAATAGATCTCGAGTATTCATCTTTTACTGCTAGGTCCTACATAGACTAAGCCAGTAATTGATTTTGTTTGTTTAATAAGCCGTAATAAAAAAGAAAGAACTAAAAGAAAGAGAGAAAAAAAAAAAAAGAAAAAAAAAGAAGAAGAACCTCAGAGTATGGGGTGCCAAAGGATTTCGTTTAATGGGGTTTCCTATAACCAAACTGATAATTAGTCTAAATCAGAGTTTCATTTTTGACAGTATTGAGTGGTTTGTTCTATCGGGCTGTGTGTACCACAATGTTTGCTGCGCGCGTGTTTGTTCATTTGAACTCGTTGGTTCGCTCATTTGTTTGCTGTACATGTTTTGTTGTTGTTGTTGTTGTTGTTGTTGTTGTTGTTGTTGTTGTTTTGCTTCCGGCAAGTTATAGTCTTCTAGCTACACGACATTTTCCTTCTATTTCCTTGCTAGGGCTACCACCAGAGAAGAATCCTAGAATACACCTGTCATACAGCATTCTTTATTAGCATTGTGGTCGTGCAGTGGGCTGATTTGATTATCTGCAAAACAAGGAAAAACTCCATACTCACTCAGAAAATGACGTAAGTTCTACTGTTTGAGTTGCTGTGGATTTCAACTCTAAATGTGAAGACAAATTTGACGAAATGCTAGCTCTAGTCTGAAGTGAAGAGAAAGAGGAAGATAAGGGACAGGAATTGTGAGCTTTTCAGGGCCGTAGCAAGGGGAGGGGCAATGGGGGCGCTCGCCCCCCCCCCCCCAATAATTTTTCAACGGTTTTTCAATTTTTGAATTTTTAAATTTAAAGTTTTAAATTTTAAATGACTACAATATTCAGTTGTCGTATATATAACACATTGCTACAGAATTTAGTGTAAAAAGTGCACTGTTACAGTTCTAAGCTGACATGTATCGAGCGAGCCGTCAATTCTTATCTTTGAAATGTACACTCCAAAAAGTATGCGCTGAGTGGCTCGCGCTTCGCGCTCGCAATTAATATTCCATATCAACTACATGGTTAAAAAGTGGTACTATATTCGGAAAATCTAAAGATGGTACCTACATTGCTTTTAAAATACAACTGAGCTCTTGACGACTAACTACATCACGTTTCATTCCCCACAAAAAAGTTGAAAAAATTCAATTTTGTAAAAAATGGCCATTTTTTTGCCAAGTGGCTTGCACTTTGTGCTCAATGTAGCTATATATAACACTGGCCAAAGAGAAACATCCCAAAACAACTTAGAAACGGTGGTTGAGAACTCCTTTTCTGCCGAAATTCGTGCCGAGCGGCTCGCGCTTCGCGCTCGCTATAGCTAAATATTGTATTCTACCACATCACCTACAAACTATGAGTACGATTTGAACCTCAAAAAACATACAAGTTTGACTACCATCGAAACGAAGGGGATCACATGTACACCCCCAGGCTCACTAATTAGAGGAGTCATGTGCACGCTAGGACCCTACGGATACACCCATACATAAAGCATCACGTGGTGCAAATTTACTTTTGTCTTTCGTTCACTATAATGTGACTTGAAATCCCGAGAGCCCCCCCAATAATTTAGACCTCGCTACGGCCCTGCTTTTGGTACAAGTCTTCCTCCACTTCCCTTCATTTTTCACTGACACCTGCGTTCTTTTTAAAATCCTCTCTAACGCTTCATCTTTTCATACAACAGTAACAAAGTATTGAACTTTGCTTTGGTGTTTGAGACGGCGTTGGCTGTATTGCTTGCTTACACCCCAGGCCTATCAGAGGGTCTCAATATGTATCCACTAAAGTAAGTACACAGGCTTCTATAATTCGTTTACTCGGCGGATCGTAGTCGATCCATGTATTAACAAGCTTTTTTGTCCGTCACCAAATGCTGACAGGTATCTACAGCGCATGCTCAATCGAGTAGGTTCGAAAGCCCGCCGAGTGAACGTTCAAACAAGCGTCTTGTTCATTGTGTTCTGTCAGAAAACAATTTGAATGAACATTTTATCACATTTGAACCTCTTTGATGTGGTCAGCGAAGAGGCGAAAATGGGAGGCTGGGGGTTGTATATATAATGGTAATAGAACTGAGTGGAGTGCAATTTGGGCTGAAATCACAAGAGTGATTACAAAATTGCACGACCGCGTAGCGGGAGTGCAATTTGTTAATCACGAGTGTGATTTCAGCCCAAAATTGCACGACACGAAGTTCTATTACCTATTAATCATATTCATTTTGAAATCACAATAAAGATTCAAACTCTTTTATCAGGCTGCAGTTCCAAAATGACAAAATGACAAAATGATGCTATTAATGATTCAAAATAGTGCGATTAATGCTTAAATCGCACACTTTTTAACCAATCAGATTGCAGAATTTGTGAGTGATTTCAAAATGGATATGATTAAGAGGTAAATTTAATACCAAGTTATATGCAACGGAATCGTTGACTCAAACAAAAACTTTTTTCCTTATACAGCGCACCATGGTGGTTTACAGCAGTGCCTTTCTCTTTATTAATATTTGTGTATGACGAATGTCGACGCTATCTACTGAGAAGATACCCTGGGTGTAAGTATTCTAATAGACGACTTTCAAAAATGGCGGCCTAGTACATGAGAACGAGGCCACAAAGGCCTTGTTACCAGAAAATAAGCGTGGCGACACTTCTATTGCTATCAAAGACGATGTGTTCCTTTTCATTTTAAAATACCTATTTTATGTGCATTTTACAGGATAATTCTTATATATTTAGAATCATTTGATGCGATGTTGATTTTGGAGGCCTTTCTGGCCTCGTTATCGTGAACAATGAGCCCGCCATTTATGAAAGTCGTCTATATTCACTGATTATGACAACAGTGCCCATTAAGACCGTTACTCAAACAGTGACGATGATAAAGCGCTCGAGTTTGTTTGTCTATTTGGTTTGTTTGTATATTTGGTTTGTTTGTCTATTTGGTTTGTTTGTTGCACTTTTTGGCACCTTGGGTCATTTGAACACCTCACTGCCACAAGTTACTGCAGGCTCAAAACTCTTGATTAGGGTTACTTAGTGGATGCAGCCGCCTCACAGAGCAGTTTTCGTATGAGTGTGAGACGGACTGCGCCATGTTAGTGCCGTGAAGTTTATAAAAAACATACGAAATTCCTGCCGTGTCCGTGACGTTATCACGATCATACGAAATCTGCTATATCGCGCGACAATCAAGGCTAGATTAACAATTCCTTGGTTTGTTTCTGTAGTTTCGCTAGTAATCTCACACCCTTATTTCGAGTCTCTCCTAAAAAGGGGCTAGTAGGGTACAGTCAGTACATCGTCGTGCCCCTATAAGAGAAACCTGCTCTATTCAGTCAGCAGAAATGAAGATCAATTCTAGCTCATTTAATTTTCTTTCCAGGTTGGCTAGAACAAGAGACGTATTATTGAACATCAAAATGTTTAAAAGTTATTTATTTCCCACAACTAAATCACACTACACATTTGGGTACTTTTTATCCCTTTTGTAAAAAGTTTTCAAACTGCTATGTTGCCGTTAAGGCTTCCTATTATTGTATGTATTTACTGTACATTTATATAATTATCAATTCGATATTGATATAAAGGTAGTACCTTTATTCTTGTATTCAGACGCTTTTTAATAAAATATTGACCTTCATAAATAAATACTATTTGTGTCAAGTATCTAAAAAATATTATACAAAACTTTAAAAATTATTTTCCTGTAAATTTACACAAAAATACATTCCTTTGTTAAATTAATGCTAGCTATTTACATGTCATTCTAGCAAAATGTATAGACAACTGTCGATAAAAACGATATGAAACATGTACTTCGTACATCCATGGACACTTTTTTATAAAGTGGTTGCACTCCTTTCGAATTTCCGGATCACATCAGTTCTAACTCCACTCTATGACCGCGCCAGGCCATCTAAAGAGATATAAATAATAACAATGCGAATGTAGAATCATTTAAGAAGTTACATAACAAATAATAGAGATAGTGATGATGGTCATAAGTTGAGATACACCCAAGCGGAAGCATTGCCATTCCTTTTCTTGACTTTCTGAGCGAGCAACGCCCTGAGTAACAAGGAACCGACTAGTTTTACATGGGACTCTGGTAACTTTAGGTTGAACTGTCGCGACTACAAAGAAATGTGACGCAATAACTGTATACATATAATACTTACTTCGTCCTTATACAATGTTCAACGGGATGGGTATCCTCCGTTAATTCTGTCTCGTCTACGAAATCTCGTGTATCTAGAAAGTACTTTCATATTAGACTCAGAAAATTGGGTCCATAAAGAAATTACCATAAAACTAAAATTCTTATAAAATTAGATCCACTGGAGAATGTGTAGAGCCTTGCTTCACCTCCACCCCCTAGACTGACAACGATACGGGGAAGGAGGGAGCCATTTATTCTCCAGAGATTTATTTGTTTTCGAGTATAGTGACTTTGATTTCTTACCAACTGTAATCTTCTCGTCAATCGAGGAGCTGTACTTTGTAGTACCATTGTAGTAGTACAAGATAAACCGTCGCTCTAGTCGCCTAAACAGATCGTGAAAAACAACTAAGAAACGAGTTATGAACTTCGGTGGCATGGGGGTCGGCGTAGCTGGTAAAACGTTCGCCTCTCACCGCTGTGGTCCAACGGGTCGGGTCACTGGTTCGAGCCCTGTGGATGCCACATGTGAAGTAGAGTTTGTTAGATGTGTTGTTCTCTCCCTTGCCACGAGGGTTTTCTCCGGGTTCTCCGGTTTTCCTCCTCCGTAAAAATCAACATGTGAGATTGAGAGTTGTCTGCTTTAAACACACGTTCCATGTAGTGGTCGTGTGTGTGCGTGGATAATGCCCCGAATCAGGGGAGTGTCAATTAAAATATTTATTTATAGAATGAATGAATGAATGAATGAATGAATGAATGAATGAATGAATGAATGAATGAATGAATGAATGAATGAATGAATGAATGAATGAATGAATGAATGAATGAATGAATGAATGAATGAATGAATGAATGAATGAATGAATGAATGAATGAATGAATGAATGAATGAATGAATGAATGAATGAATGAATGAATGAATGAATGAATGAATGAATGAATGAATGAATGAATGAATGAATGAATGAATGAACACGTGTTTTATCACTACTCACCAATCGTTTACAAGTTCACCATTCAAACAAAAAAGAACACTGTAACGACCGCCAGAACTGTCTACCACCCAGACGGGATACTTTGGTGTCTTGAGCATACTACCAACCTATGAAGAAAGTGATTTAAAATTTAGAATGCGTTGCATAGGTAACTCAGCAGCTCAGTAGTACTGTTTAAAAGTCTTTTAGGTTCGAGGCAGAGAAAGGAATTTTAGGATATAAAACAGAAAAGGGCAGGGAAAAGTGTCAATTTAATATGTGAAACACCTCTATCTTGAGGGTATCTCTATCAAAGGGAAACTTTTCCAAGAGTATTTCCAGTACATTGGGCCAATGCAAGTTAACATTTTGATTAAGGTGACGCCTTTTCAGATTCCTAAAAATTGTATTTTCGCATTGCTTTTTAAGACCTCTTCTGCGGGGACAACTACTTTATAAGTTTTACGATAAGCACACGTTCTCTGGTCCCGAGGGTCGAGGATGCCCCCTAAATGGATCGGAGGGTTCCCCTATATTTAATTTCGGGGCTGGAAATGCTGGAAAAGTATTTTTATTGGGGTATACATACACACCTGATATTCTTTGGGTTTGAAATGCTCGTTGATAGTTAAGAATCCAATCTCGCTTCTTTTCTTGACGCCTTTTAGAGGAAAGGGCTAAAGGGAGAACAAAATCATAAGGTTGTTGGTTTATAACGAAGATAATTTGAATTTTTTTCAATGAACTTACAAGAGCCTTCCCGTTCTTGTTGTAGTCAACGCTGCCATTGAAAGTGTGGCTAACAGCGCGTCCTGTGAGTAGAAGATTTATCATTGCCTGGGGAGACGAAAAGTGTGGGTTAGGTGCGGCAGGGTAAAGATACACGCTCATTGGAGCCCCGTCTTACGACCACCTCGATAATACGACCACCTCGTTAATACGACCACCCCGTTAATACGACCACCCGCTATTACGGTCACCCCATTTTGGCTGGCAACTAAAGGCCGCACATAATCCCTTGTAAGAAGATTCCCCGTTAATACTGCCACCCCGTTACTATGACCAGTTATTTTTGGCCCATATTTGGCCGTATCAACGGGGTTCCACTGTAAGTTAAATCGGAATTGTTGACACAACCCAGGTCAAAATCATTCTCATTTATTACTATCAAAAGTGGTGTATAAATACAGTCAACTCTCGCCTTGCGGACACCCTGCTCTTACACTATACGACAACATTTACAGCGAAAATCGTTGCATCGCGACCAGCAAATTACAAATTTTGTTTTGATTTTGGGTTTTTCTGAGCCGTCAATCAGTTTGGGGGCGGAGCTTCTTTCAAATCAACCAATCACTGAACGAGTTCGTGAAAGCTCCGCCCCCAAGAATGATGGACGGATCAGAAAATACCAAAATCTTACCGACGGAGGTCGCGATGCAACGATTTTAGCGTAACATGGTGAGTGGAAGCCTGCGTGGCTGGCCCTTGGGTAGGGAGAGGGGAAGGGGAAAGGCCCTCCCTGTTTTCCCCTCCACCCAGTCTTTCTCCCCTTCCCTCTCCCTAGGCGAGTGTCTACAAATGTTTGCGCAACATAGGTTTTTGGTCAAGATAACCAGCACACGGAAACTTACCTGAGAGCACGTATCGTTTGGTCCCATTAGAGTAGAAACAGGGTTTGCCAGATCAGTTTTAACTCTGTAATTCGATAAGAAAAATCTAATTAAATGAAATACTCCTTAAAAAGCATCAGAAATCCCACTTCATTTGTTTGCTGTCACAACAATTAACAGCAAGAAAGTGAAACCCGGCTAAAAAGGACACCATGGGGACGAGGTAGAGTGTCTGTATCAACCGGGTGCAGGGGCGGATCCAGGATTTTACAAAGGGGGTGTCCAAAATAGGCCTCTTGAGAGAGGAAGTCACATCCAAGATGGCGGCCTCCTAACAATGGAATCAGATGACGTCATCTCGTATGGCGCTAGGGGAATGTCCGGTGCACCTATGGACACCCCCTGGATCCGCCCCTGGGGTGTCCGTATTAAAGTGATAATTTTATAGGCATTTCCTTTGGCTGGACAGAATTACATGTCCGAAATAACAGGGTATCCGTATAACCGGGTGTCCCTAAGGCCGGGTTCCACCCTAGTGAAGTAAGCAAAATTCATTCGAGTGGTAACAAGAACTGACATTTACCCCTTGACAGTGCGTGATAATATGACAGAATATAAGAAGACAATACATCCATTGCCATTGGTGTTTTCAAACTGTGGAGGAATGAAAAAATGTTGATTAGTTACCCTTTGTTTTGCTAAAGGTTTGTGATTACAAATAAATGAATGTATGTCCACACAAAGGGCGCACGTAATATATAAGAAAAGAACGAACTCATGAATGAACAAATGAAAGAATGAACAGACGGATGGACAGACAAACATGGGCGCGAGCACACTGCACAAGAATGGACGAATGGACAAACGAACGAACAAATGAATGGGTGAATAAGTAGCTTTTATATAAGTTCTTTAATACTTACAAAAGACAGGTGTCTCTTAATAAACTTCTCCAATTCTGGCAAGTTATCAAATCCAAAAAGTACGAGCTAAAACATAATAAAAAACATGAGCAATGGTTCATAAATTGCCCTCACGATTTCTTTTCAAAAAACTTACATTTTCTGTTAAGCTGTCTTTTCTGTAGTCTTTCCTTGAAGACCACTTGCATTCTCCACATGGACTGACAATAATAATATGTCTGTTGTTAACTTATTTAATAAAACAGACAAATACACTAGATAAAGTCCCAGACAGACAGACAGACAGACAGACAGACGGACGGACGGACGGACGGACGGACGGACGGACGGACGGACGGACAGACAGATGGATAGACGGACAGACAGACAGACAGACAGAGGTAACTAACTTTAAATCATTAAGGAACAATGTAACATATTTCATCATAAAGCAGAACTTACAGAGCTACTATTGCAAAGTGGGATTCACTACCAGCCTGCCATATTATGTTTGCCATCCCAGACACTAAAGCTTGCTGTCTCTCAGAGGACAGTGGCTCTAGAATACTATATTGTAAGACAACATCGATATAAAAAATTTGCTTATGAGAATAAATCAAAACTAAAATAGTGAGCAATAAGGGTTTGGACACAAGGCAACTTTTCTTGCAAATTCTTCTGCAATGTTGCGTACACCGGTGTCCATCCCTGCAACAGTTGATAACGCAACATTACGCACAACAGTTACAGGTTTAGGACTGAGTTCTACTTCTTCAATTTTGTTTGCAACATTGTTTGCAACAGTGTCCGCCCCTGTTACAGTTGCATGCGGAACAGTTGTGGATTTGAGTTCAAATTCTGCTTCAATCTGAAACTTTTTTGCGGCATTGCCCTTCACATTCCTTGGGTGGACACACACTGCAACTATGTTGCACCCAATGCAAGTAGAAAAAGTTGGATTGTAAGTGTATCATGTTACTATTAGTTCTAGAAGCTGGTGAAGGTGTCTTTGGGGGTTGGATGGGAGATTTATCTTAAATAACTACTTTGGAGCAGATATTGTGTGTGTGTGGTTTACTAATTGGGAGGGTTTGGCTTTTTAGAGGGTATCACCTGTCAGAACATTCTACCATGTATTGATCAAACAGCTAGAGCAAACAGTCTGAAATGTAAGGTATGGGCATGTGGTATAGTCACAACAATGATACAGAAAATCTAGCCAATCAGAAAACTGTGAAGTGCTCCTAAGCCAATCACAACTCAATGTTGTAGCTTATTGATTATATTTGGTTAAAGTAGATTGGAGAAACATTATACAGTGCCATTTCCAACTTATATCCTATCTGCTCAAAAAAGGTTTTTAACTGGATTATTTCTAATCTTACTTTTCTGTCATGATAGATGTCTGTTGGCAGTACAGTAGGTATTTCATTAAATATGCTTGAATGCAGGCAATAACTCCACAAGGTCCTGGCTGTACAATAGAAAATATCCATTAAATTACTTAACAATAATATTGAAGGAGACTGTCACGTGTTACCCTCTTTAAATAAAGTTTTATTATTCATTCATTCATTCATTCATTCATTCACACTACAATATATTAAATAGGGGTGAAAATGAAAGTGACCTAAAAGAGTTTTTAGTAAATTTTAATAACTTTTTAAAAATCACTCAAATCATCCCAAAATTACACCAAACAACTACTTTTAGTCTAAATATCAATGCTTGGTATTCAATTAAAAGAAATTGTCTGGTGTAATTTTGGGACAATTTGAGTGATTTTTAAAAAGTTATTAAAAATCACTAAAAAATCATTTAGGTCACTTTCATTTTCACCCCTTCTTAAATTATAAATTGGAAAAGTGATATCTGATTAGAATTCCTAACCTATTCTTAAAGCTATTATTATCTCATCAAACCTAATTACCTTATAGAAGCTAATGCCATAGGATGAATTTCTCAAGAAATTGATATGCTGTGTTCTCCAGTCAGAATTAAAACATGTTAGTGCTGATCCAAATACTACTTTACGTAAATCCTAAATATAATGCCAGAAGATTAGTGATAGGTTAAGTATTTTCATGTACTACGTACACAGTATGAAATTACAGCACAATTATAGCTAGGAGGAAAGAGATATGCTCTGATAAAACAGAGTCATTTAAAATATTTTCTTTGCAAAATTTCTGATAATAATGCAATGTGATAAGATGACAGCAGACATTGACCAGTGATTTCAAAAAGATATATCAGGCATTATTAATATGCCTGCACACAATAATTTATTGCATGCATCATCTCACTTGTAGGCATATCAATAATGCCAAATGTATCTTTTTGAAATCACTAGTCAATGTCTGCTGTCATCTTATTACATTGCATTTAATGCATATGTGCATTATTTAACAAATAAATTCCATTTTTGTGTGCATCTGTACTGTAATAGATGCACAGATGAATAATGTCAAAATGTGGTGAGCACAAAAAAGTATATCATGAAACAAAGTTGAGTGGTGTGACTATTTTTCTCATCATATTCTAATGCCTTCTGTGCATCTATTAGAGTACAGACCCAGAAAAATGGATAATTTCTATTTGTTTTATATAATATTCATAAATCAACATATTTCAACCAATCAGATCACATGTGTGTCATCAAAGGAATGTATATATGTACAAAGTGGAAGTTTGAATATAAGAAGCTATAAGAGAAATTCCACCAAGAAATCTTTTCTTGAGATGGTTGTGGGATTATAGATGTTGGGATGTGGTGTTAGAATGCAGGAATGAATGAAATGAAAGACCACATAGCACTAAGATAGAATGAAATGGAAGTTTGAATGAAAGAAGAGAATGTATACATACTGATCACACTGTTCAGAGCATGTGCAAATATATAGCTTATTGGTTGCAGCTAATACAGCTGTGTATTTTTATGAGTCACGCTGTATTTTGGCGAGCATTTATATTTAGGTGAGCCAAAATGCAAGTGACAAGTAAAAATTCACAGTTTTGTATTCCCTAGTTAATCAACCAATAACATATTTATTATACAATTCTGCAAAAATCAATACAAATGATGTCCTTTTTATTGCCATTTTTGACTTTGATTAGCGTGTGGCTTTGTACCGGGAAGCCATTCAAATGTTACTAACCTAATATGGTCTCATATTTTTCGTGTTCTTGTGCATATTACGTGCGTTCTTTTGAGAATATTTTGTATAATAATATACCAATAATTATCATGTAAAGTTTTTACAAGTAACACTTCAAAATATAAGATTAACTATAGAACATAATTTACCCTAGCAATTTCTTGAGATATAGCTTCTCCTCCATCCACAGGCTTTATAGGGAGAACGGGAACTGTGTGCACTGAAGGTGATTCACTGACTAATGCTGGTGTCGGTGGTTTAGGAGGGGGTTTATCATCAAGCACATCAGGACTACTACTAGTAGCTGGTGAAGGTGTCTTGCGTTGAATGGGAGATTTACTTTTTGTACCTATTTTGGCACCAGATGGTGGGCGTGGTCTGCTTATTGGAGGGTCTTGCTTTTTATAGGTATCACCTATCAGAAAAAAAATCATAAAAATTTAGTTCCAATTGAATTGAAAAAGAAAAGTATACTCAAAAAAATCAATTAACCTACTAGAAATATGTTGTCTTTTTTCATATTCAGCTTTGTTCTGATTTTCAAACTTTGTAGATGACTGCCAAGGTGGTCGTTCAGTGCGAAAGTATAACTGCTAAGAGAGAGAAAATTTAATATTTAACTACATGTAAACCTATAGTTCATTGGCAGTCACTAAAAAATTTAAACATTCACATATTTGAAGTTCATTTAATATATAGTAGGAACTTGCCAATCAAATACCTGAAGGGCATGAGCCCCTATTAATAATATATACAGTTAAATCCTAAAGTCCATTATTAAGCTTGCCTCAATGTTTACCAATTTCAATTCCCTTGTGAAATAATATCGAATGTTCACCTTATCTTAATTATCAATCTTATTAATCTTAATCTTATTTAACAAGGAGAATGAAAAGGAAAAACACTGAGGCAAGCTATTAATCAAAGCAGCCAACCACTATTAAGTAGACTATATACCTCAGATATCCTTTAGGTTGTTAAGCAATGTTTTAAAAGCATTAAGTGACAACTCAAAGGACATCTGAGAGGGAGGCTACCTACATGTATTAGAGCATGAAGCTCAAAATTGTGACCAGTGTTAATAATTATAATGTATTTGCATACTTTTGTCTTGAGCGTCATCCTCTGATTAGCACCTAGATAAGAGATACCCTAAGAGAATCCTTGGATGCTGATTGGATGATTGCATGCTCTTTCAAAAGAATGTGAATACATTATAGCTGGTCATACTTTTGGGCTTTGTGCTGTAAGTACCCAGTTATCAATGAAAGTTTGCAAAAATATTGCTGGCACTTCTGAAAAGCATAAAATTGATTGTAAACATAGAAAACATACTTCCTGGTGGAGACCTGATCTCCCAGGAGTTTTAGGTCTTATAAGCTCTTTGCTTCTTCTTCTTCTTTGTTGGTACCTTCTTGAAACTACAACAACATCATGCTTTGAGTGTGTTAGACGTTGACCTGCGATAAGAACATTGAAAGGTAATGTAAACCATCTTTCATATGATATTGAAAATTGTTGCATTAATTAGGACCTGTATTTTTCCTGTATTTGGTCAGATTTTTGTGGGGTTTTTTTTATTGTGGTTAGAGCTTATTCAAATTGACCAATAATTTGCATATAAATACACTCAGCTCCATCCCCAAAAGATGATTGATGGATCCAGAAAAAAATTAAAGTGAAGTAGGAAAATATGGATTGCAGTGCAGTGATTTTTGTAAAGCAAAAAAAGAAAGATCAATTAAAGTGCTACTCTGATAAAAAACAGTGAAATTCTATTTAGCAGAAACTTCGTGAAATAAATCTTCAAGGGTCCATTGATCACCAGTTAAAATATCTTTTTAGAATTCGAAAGGGAAGTACTAGATTTTTAGCATTCTTTTTAGGTGTCAGTGACGTCATCGACTCAACTCATGGATTTACTCCATACATTTCTTTGTATTTTATGACTTGAATTATTCTATTCATTTCTGCTCTAATAATTTTGCTTAAGAGTTTTCTTGCAGTTATTGTGTCAAGGATTACTTGCATGGCCAGTGATCTTCAATTGAAAAAAATTACAGGGAGATATTTTGATTGCAAAATACAAAGAAATGTATGGAGTGAATCCATGAGTTGAGTCGATGACGTCACTGGCACCTAAAAAGAACGCTAAAAATCTAGTACTTCTTCTCTTTTGAATACCAAAAAGATATTTTAACTGGTGATCAATAGACCTTTAAAGATTTATTTCATGAAGTTTCTGCTAAATAGAATTTCACCGTTTTTTGATCAGAGTAGCACTTTAAAAGGGAAAGAATATAATATAATAATATATAATTTAATATTTATAAGGCGCAAAATACATATATATATGATCTAATGCGCTCCAAAAAATATCAAAAAAAAAATGAATGAATGTTGAGATGATAGGATAATATAGAGTGGTGCAACTTCACTGACCTTTGTTACTCACTTCCTCTTGAACTTCTTCACATACATCTTCCAATTCTAAGTTTTCAAGACCTGCAGTGGAGTCTCTATAAGGTAGCTGTGTAGAGATGTAATGCCTGATCAAATATATAATAATTATTATTTATGTAGGTTAAGCTATTGTACTTACAGTTCTTGGTGTTCTGGAAAGATGACTGAAAAGTAAAAGAAAATATTAGACTCTCTTACTTTGGCTTATATCTCTAGTTTTTTTAAAAATGAGAATGAGAAGTATACCTCTGCCTGAATACATCCCCTGACCCCACCCCTCTCCCCCCAAAGTTTACACCAGGAATCAGAGTCCCAATCATGTTTGTGGTGTGGGATTTTTACATTGCTCCACAGCAAGGCTATATAAAAGTGTGCATAAAAAGTGTTATTGTATTCATTATCATCTTTTCCTGCTTTAAATACTAGTTGCCTTGGAATATTTCTGTTGGATTAGGGTGTCAGGCTTTGTTCCAGCAGTTGCAAGAAGGCTAGCCTGCGTAGCTGGCGGTTTAAGGGGATTAGGGAGAGGGAAGGGGGACTGGGGAGAAGGGAGAGGGGGAGGGGAGGGGAGCGGAGGAGGAGAGGAGAAACCGCCTGCCCGAAGACTATGTGTTTTCGAGATGTTCCCGGCCGCTGGAGGACGGAGCATTCTGATTGGTCGAGAATCGATACATCTGATTCTGATTGGTCGAAAATTGATTTATCTTATTATTAACGGACTACATGTTGACAGCAAGAAGATAGCAGCAAATCCCAGCTATGAGCAAAATTGCTACAAATATTAGAGAAATCGCATCTTCCTCATCAAAATACAAAGAATATATACATGGTAACTTTTCCTTGGTGTCTTTTGCATTGGCTATGATGTTTATGGTCATTTTCAATGGATTTCCTTGATGGAGTCACTGATATCAGAGATCAAATTCCAACTTTACAAGCCGTTAAAACGAAATGAAATTTAATTCTAGATTTTTAGTGTTCAATTTATCCCCGAACTCAAATTGATAACATAAATATTTCATTGATAAGTGTTTTTACAATAGGGCAATTTTTTAAAGAAAATTCGTCTTCTTGATCTAAATAAAGCGTCGAAGGTGACCAAAGGTCACCTTATATGAGGTGTTATAACGGAAGAGGCGGATCTGAAAAATACTAGTCTTCGGGCAGGCCGTTTCTGCTCTCCCTTCTCCTTTCTTTCCCCCTCCCCTCCCCCTTAAACCGCCAGCTACGCAGGCTACAAGAAGGCTGATTTAATCATCACTAAACATCTGGGTTTTTGGATATCAATTCCTACAAGAGATTTGATCTTGGTCCAAAATAATTGTTTTTGTTGTTCTATTCTCAAATAACATTATTTTGTTTCTGAAGTACACTATTGTTTAGTCTGCAATAATGTGTCCAATGATGCTTCAAGGTGCAGAAATAGGGGCAACAAAATCATGCAACATTTTGCACAATAAGGCATGAGTGTGCATTGGCTATGAGAACTTTTACTCTTGTTGATAATCATATACAATGGTCTGTCAGGATGTTTCAATTTATTCATTTTCTAGAATGCAGCACTAATCCTGGCATAGAGGAATCCTGAGACGTCATCAGAGTTTGAGATTTGAAGCTCTTCATGTTTTCAATTTTACTGATTATAACTGGTGATGGCATCTGGGATATGATCGTGATTGTGTAGTTCCAGAAAATATCCATATCCCCAACATGGAGGAAATTTGTAAATGCCCCCTCCCCCCTCCCTCATCCCCTGGAACTTCCATTTTTTTCCATACAAACTCTGTAATTTTGTTCTTTGACCCCCCTCCCCTCCAGAATTTCAAAATCCCTCCGTGGTGAGGGTATGGATATTTTCTGACACATTTGATGTATAGGATATACCACTTTAAAACCAATCGATTTTATAACTTTATACCTCTTATCAAAGACTTTAGACCATTTTTCCAATATGCCAGTCCTGACAGAAGAATTATCACCAGACATAGCCTACACCGAAGAAAATAATCAAAGTCAATCCAAAATTTCCCTGCTAGCAGAGTCTCTCTCGTTACGGTCCTGTATAAATGAAAATCAATCCAAAATATCCTTAATTACATTGTAAACAAAGCATGCAAAGCATCCCCATTAGAACAAAATCTACAAAACTGCCTTAACTATATCCATACTGATTAACAGTTTTGGTGTTATAAAGTCCAGATTCACCTTGAACTTTGGAAGAACTTTGATTTTGACTTTGAACTTTGACTTTGATCAGGATTTTTCTTTCCCAAAATCAGCTGAGTGTTATGTCACCAAGAAGTCTGTCTTGCGATTCATACTAAAACTATTTTTCTTTAAAAGATAGCTGGCATAATTCTTTCTGTGAAAATCAATCAGGATCTGTAAACTTATGAAGAAATTAAGAACTTTTTGAGTTGTTTTTCGATATTTGTTTTCAGTCTAATATTGGACGCCATTTTGGTAGTCAAGCACCACTCGGACCAGTCTCTTTATCTGCCAAAGGGTAACACAGGAAAACCACATGAGAATACTTTTTTCCCATCCACCTCCTACCAACTCCTACCCAATCTATTTTACATCTCATTGCGAATTCAAACGAATTCAAGTACTTTAGATCCGTTACTAGGAGGTAGATAAAAAACTGTACAGAAAATACTGAGTTTTATTGGTTGCCTTAATGATGATACCGTGATCATCATCATTAATTTATATCGTCATCATAATCTTCGATTCTTCAAGGGAGGGAAATAAATGTCAAGGTCGTCTATCGGCGTCTTTGTGAGATCTTTAGGACAATTAGATACTAACAGTTGTTAAAAATAAACAAAATCGATAATTTCTTTTAATAGTAAACACACGCAACCAGGTCACGCAACCATTATCACTAAGAATCAAACAATACCGATTTATTTGGGCGGCAGATCGGGGTTTTGTAGACAAAACTCCAGAAGATAAACACATCCAGTGAAGTAGCTTTTTCCTGTGAGCAAGATCGCTCAAGACCTACGTGCTTTGGCCGTAAATGTCACAAAAGTTGAGATGTCCGTGAGATGGCGCGACACGCAGTGGGGGATAGAAAAACATCTCTCCCGCGTCCTGAAATTAATAGAGCAGCCTGTGCTATATATGGCTGGGTCATAAACAAAACATCAGGCCTTTTGCACGAAAATCCCACTTAGCCCTGTGTAAACTTAGATGTCTGGATACGATATTGTAGCCCAATAATCAGAAGATCACGAAAGGTACAAGGTCGATTTTGATCCTTGTCGATTTTTAATTGATCACGGCAGCGCACGATTCCATCCAGAGCTGCGCCAACAAAAGCTATTCCGTAGCCGAAGGTCAGTCCACCAGCGGTCAATGGGCTCTCACGAGATGCTACGTGACTCGAGTCAGAAAACGAAAATGCCCCGAAAGGAAGCGAACGCGGGACGAACATGTCTCTGTTATTTCCCCTGGATGAGTCGTGGCGGTAATATGTCGAACTTCAAGAAATTGAAAGCTGATTAAACGTAACTAAAAGAAGAAAAAATTGCATGCGATTTCTTCCGTGTTGACGTGATTATGCATGAGTCGACGGGGTATCCTCTTTGTCATAGATACCACTCAATTGAGCCAGTATTTAAATAAGCGAAAAAGTGACAGTCATTCAATGCGGTATTAAATATACTTGCAAGCACGATATGAAATTATGCTCATGCGAAGTTTATAAACACGCCAAGGTGAAAGGATATTCCCTATCAGAGGACTGCAAAATTCCGTCTCTTGATTTATTAATAATCAGATCAATGCTACCCGACATAAATTGAGTCAACTCAACTCTCCGTTTAATTTTCGGTTTGTCAAAAGGCCCAGTATTTCATAATTTAGACAAGTTTTTGCGCTGATTAGATGCTGATAGGATGATTAGTATTTTGCTGAGTGCTAGTCACGAACTACAGAACTATGATAACTACGCCTGTGATCACGCAAAGAAAAAAATGAACATATTACACGCAATAAAGAGAGGCAAAAGCTAGAAATTATGAAGCTAATAAAGAAAGAAGAAAAAAACAACAACTGAGAAGACGTGACAGGAGGCAAGAGAGTGAACAAAAATTTTAATGAAAATTCACCTAATGAAATTCCATACTTACAACAACAAGAAATAAAATATATGTCATGATATTTGCAGATACCGGCTACAATGCTTCCGGGTATACTTTTCCCCGCTGAATAATGACAAACTAAGCCACGCCCTATTCTAGCTTCAAATGCTATTGTCGGTTGAAACCCCCCGACGCTCAGACCTCGAACCTTTGATGACGTCATGCACGCGTCCACGCGTGGTCCACACGCACGAGGGGAGAACAAAGGTCTGGTTATCATGCCGGCGGCGTACCAGTAACTTCATTGAGTTTTCGATCACTGAAACATACAATTTTAAAATACTTATTTGTGTTTTTTTGATCTCCGACGTCTGCGGCAGGTGTCCGTAATGCCTGTAATGAAAATAACTGAATTAAGTTAGAATGAATTTTAAAATTACGATTAGCATGCCTGTTGTAGTCTTTGTCAGCATAATCATGTCTTTGTGCAAAGTGTATAGCATTTTATCTTTTCGGTGGATTCTGGTTTTCCGGTATAATTCTGTGGCTTCTTCTTTCTCTACTTTCGTGGGACTAAAATATTTTTCTTCTCAATTGTGATCGGAAAAACAACTTTTAATCCAACAAAGAAACAATTAGAGAACCAGCAACATTCAAACTTATCGTGCCTCTACGAGTTCTAAGTTTTGACACATCGTAATCGACCATTGATCACCGCCATTCATGAATCATCTTGAGCCACGATGAGTCAATGGCCTCGTGACATGGCAGTGCTAAATCTATCTACAGCTATTGTTGTCAGTTTCGTTGTATTGCTATTTTTCATTTCTATTTCAAGAACCGGCGTAAATGACGGTAATTATGGTAAGCTTTTCTTCTGTCCGGTTGTAACAGTTTTGACCACTGTGCAACTGCACTCAACCACGTACCATTTACAAAGGTACTTGATCGTCTCTACGTGGTAATTTTCAAGGCGTTTTCTTACTTTTCCTCAAACACCTATACCCCAAATTTCCTGTTCTCAAAAATAAAGGTATCACTTACTGTTTATCCTCAAATATCGAGGAAGTAAAGCACGTATTATATAAGCCACGTTCGAAGTAAGACGTTGAAAAAAATGGCATCACGATGTTACAAACTGGGCGTGTTGCTATCGAACCCTCAAAACCTAAATATTACAATGATTTTATGCTTTCATGTAGTGAAAATACTCAGCAATAAGGTATTCCTGTGCCTGGGCTTAAAACTCTTTAAGCAACGCCTGTTTTACGGTATGGTTGTTATTCACATCAAGAGAAATTGAGTCAAAACAAGCACTGAGTTCCAACACTAAATCTTGAGTTCTTGACGACGAAGAACAAAGGCATTTTTATCAGCTTAAAATAATTTGTAGGACGTGTTGAATTGAAGATCGCTATACCTGATAAAGTGTTCTGGTTCAGAAATAGTAGTCTTGTCTTCATTTGTTGAATTGCCCTTCTCAACCTTACTGCGGCAACCACTGAGTCCAAGCCGACAGAGCGTACGTGAAGATATCAGGAAACAGATTTCTCTGACAGGCGGGCCTCATACTGCTATAACTAACCTTCTCATTCCTTGATCACTGTTTACTGAATTTGATATCGGTCTTGACACGTAAAGAGAAATCTTCACAAATCGTGGTTTCTTGTAATGAGGCTCAAACAAAAAATGGATTCAATGCACTGCAAAGGAAAACCTACTGAGCAGGGAGATTATTCTGACAACCCGACCGGATGGTCCAAATCAGTTTCGCTTTTTGCACATTCTAAACGATGACTCAATATGGCGAGTCACCATGACTCACTGAGTCGACTACAATGTGGAATATTTATATAAATCAACATTTGATTTCTATTCTAAGACTAGAACAACGCTTGTATGACTGTACAAACTGAATAGCTCGAGCGGCAAATGAGTTCTGAATTGAACTAGAAGTCGGCAGAGCAGAAACGATCTAACCGTTGTTTTCTACGTGAAGTTAACACAGATGATCGTGAAGCAGCTACACTGCAACTGAATTGTCGACGAGGATGTCGAAGGATCGCAATAAGTCAAGCGACACGTGCACCGGCGAGAAGTTATCCCGGTTACAGTGCTGATGGTTAGCTGTAAGGGTCTTGTAACGGTTTCTAAGGGAAACCGCGTCGTCTTCAGCCGGTACAGGCTGTACGATTGTTTTCAATATACTAAATTTCTCGGAATCGTCGACACGGAACTGTTGAAAAAGAGGAAGTATAATGTAAAAAGTTAACTGTAATAAGCGTCCAATACTGATAGTGTTTTCAGGCTTGCTTAAGCTTGAATAGAAAGCATATAAGCACCAGACCGTGGGTGGATGACCATGCCAGCAAATTTATGTAATTATGCCCTGTATTGTATCGTGTTTTGTTTACGGTCGTATTTTCAGAACGCCATACATGGGATGCGCATTAATCATTCTCGACTGATGCCTGCCTCAGCTTGCAAGATTCATTTTGAATTGAACCACGTCATGGCATTTGTAAGTTCGTTAGGTGATTCAGCCTTTCGGCCTTTATTTGATCATCTATGACGATATCACGTTTTTGCCAGTCTAAAGCCCGACTTACTGTAACTGCCTTAGCGTATAAACGTAATAAGGGTAGAAAGCCGTCATTTTATTGCTGATTCTAGCGGGAACTCAGCAATTTTGATTTTCACAATCTAAACCAAGGGGTTTTAATTCGGGAAAATGGCCTTTCCAGTCACGTCCAAAGATCACTGACAACACGGCGCTTTAGTCATGGCCAAAATCGACAGCAGAAACTTTTGGTTAGTTCTTTCAAACAAAGATATGAGAATATCACGAAATATCTCGACCTCACATGGCCCCTTAAAAAGCGTAATCGATAAACGTGGTTCTTTTTTAAGAACTCAACGCTTTTTATAGAATTGTTTTGAGAAAGCTGTCCAAACTTCCTTTAATTTATATGTTTCTTTTCTTCTTGAAAGCTAAACACGTGCTTGTGTGACCACAAAATGTACTGTACTCCATGTTACCACCTTGTACTGTCTTGCATGAAAGAAGTTAAGGAATTTCAAATCTTTCAAAAAGTTTCCTGTTGACTCTTATACCGTCTGGCATTCCCAAGAGCCCAATCAGGTATCAATGGCTTCTTTTCTCGTTTATTGACAGTCAATCTATTGACTTTGGATAAGACACATGGAAAAAGCCTTCAAAACTGTACAATTGTGGTTTGGCGGCCCCGCGAACCAATTCCTGGCATTGATTTTATGCGGAAATGACAACAAGAGTAGCCGTCCCTTTCGTATCTCAGAACGATGACGTAATCAAACCGCGATTATTAGAAGTGTAAACTTGCACGATCCATCACGTACCGTAGCGTCGCGTGATTCACACGACACTTAACCTTCACGAACCGTCGAAACGACGTGGAGAACGGACACGGAAACTTCGACAAAAAATTCTTAAATCATTAAACAAGGCTAAAAAGCGACTTTATTATAATACACAGTGAAAAATAAAGTACTTTCGAGGGGTATTTTACTCTTCCGTCTAACCCTGACCCTCATGATGACTCATTGTTATGTAATTTGAGCCAGCGATTTCCAGTCGCGTGAGCATGCGCTTAGAGGTCTAGCTAATCGTCAGGTCGAGGCTGAAAGAAATATCCGGAAAAATCTTTGGTCTTTATTGCATCGTATTTAGAATTGCTCCGAAAAAAAGAGAAAAAAAATATCTGTGTTCTCGCAAGCCTTACCACGGATTTAACGTCCCAGTTTCGCAGGCATACACCAAGCTCTCCGAGCATGATTGTGCCAATAATGGGAAAAGATTCGCGTTGGCTACAGGTCGAGGTTTGCCGAGAGTTCCAAAGAGGGAAGTGCTCTCGAAGTGAGGATGAGTGTCGTTTCGCGCATCCACCGGCTCATGTGGTCATTCACAACGGCCGTGTTACGGCATGCTTCGACTCTCTAAAGGTAGATATTCATCAGCTGGTCTACTTAGGGCCTTGAGAAAAACTTTCTCTCATTTCTGGGGAATTTTTGGGGATTTTATGGAGGTGTTTTACGAAGTAGTTCCAAGAAGACGCAGTTGAACTTTTGACGTAGTGGACTTGTGTCGCATCTGACATTGTTTGAATACAACACTATTTTTTGCAGACGTTTGCAAATTTATTTAACATGACAACTGGGGTGAACAGTTCGCGTAAATCGAGTTGCATTTAGGATATAACCCTTTTGGAGATAGAGTTAGGTAGTTTAATCGTCTATCTCTATATTAGTGACTTGTGACAACGTTCAAGAAAGATCGAATTTTTTCTCTGTACGTTGATCAGATTATACCACCTCACAAGACTTGTTGCGTGTCTGTTTATAATGAATCAGGTCCTTAGATTCCTATTTTGATTTTGCCTTTTGACGTTACGCTAAAGAAACTTGATCTCAATAGGCAGAACTTTTACTTTTGATGGATAATTCAGGTATATTCTTTGATGTCGGCCGGTTTTTCAAACTTGTAAACCATCCCAGTTACAAGAGTACATCCTTTCGTGTGCTGGAAAAAATGTTGACGTCTCCAAAAAATTATAATATTCTCCTCAGTCTCCGCATACAGCGCTAAATTGTTCCCATATTTATTTTTCTAAGCGTTGTACCATCTTTTGAATCTCATTTACCTTGGCAGTGGAAATTAAGATTTCGTGACATTACGGGGATTTCAATTTTCAATTTGCGCGCACCAACCATTGCGTGCTGGCTAGAGAGATTTCAATTTTTTATGTTTTCACAATTTTTCATTACGACACAAAAATCTCTTTACATGATTATTTCGAGAGGTTCCGAGCAAGGATCCTTGCAATACAAAAGTTTCTTATGTCATAAGCCTAGGAAAGAGGTGATCTTGAAAGAACAAAGACTTAGTTATCCTTACATCGTAATTTTTGGCAGGTACAGTACAGATCGAAGTAAAAAATTATATAAGCATTAAAATAGAAAAAAATTACTCAGTTAGGAACGCAAATGTTGAAGGAAAAACAACCTTAGACATTAGACTCTCTATAATATTATTCCTTATAGCATTTAATTTAGTTTCTATAAAAATATTCTTTTGTTAACCATGTTTGGTCAATAATTACACGGTTGAAAGGGGATTTTTTTTCTATTACTAAGTTTTAAAATCCCCATTGGAATTCTTTTAGAAGGAGCTTTGAGAAATTAATAAGTATTTATTGGGATGGCAGTGAGTTGAAAAGAAGAGTTTGTACTTTAGCTGCATCATGTCATTTTTTGCTTTGTAGTGTCAGTTAGTTATTCCCTCTAAGCTTCCATATGCCTGGATTTTCTCTTTTCATTTGCTCATAGCAAACTGCTACATGTGTTCCAGAAAGTTAAGTTCCTTCTGGGGTTATAAATATTCTGTGGGTTAGGAAACAAGAATTTTATTGAGAGAAACTGATTGCTAAAGATGACAATTTTTCTGCTTTGGAGTTTCGAGAATGTATAATGAGCCAAAGTTTTGGTGATCAGTTCATCATAAGAAATATTATTTATTAATTCCTTAATTGGTCTCCTTTGTTCTCGAGAGTTGAACCTTTTTTGCTTCAAAAATTTATCATCATTGTTGACACCAGTTCTTTAAATTATGTTTAACTACCATGTAAGCCCTCTTAGTAAACAATAAGAGGCACATGCCATAGACCTTGCCTTTGTTTCAACAATCCAAAATTTTTGGTACACTGCATAAATTGGTGAAATTTCTAAACATATTACAAAAGTAATGCCATCTGGTGTAAAGTCTTGTCTTTGTTTTAGGAATTCTTTGTGACACCAGTGCTCAGGAATGCTATAGAGGATGTTTTGAGTTGGTGTCCAGTATTGTCAGTGAATGGAACCTGCTATGTTATTCATCCATTTGATTCCTTTGTTCTTTGTTTAACATCAAATCAAAAGCAAATTCAGGACCATTGTAGAAATTAGACAGTTTGAACTACTTTTAAAAGTTATACACTTGGGGGAATAATGACTACAAATTATGATGTTACAAACATACATGTGTAAACTTTATTCTTAGTATTTAATTTCCTATCCTTGGCCTTCATTATTTTTTGGTTGAATCAGAAATCTCTTTACAATTGGTGTGCTTTCTAATTATCACCTTCTAATAAATCCTAACCAGAGAATTACTCCATTGGCCACTTCCCCATGTTTTCAACCATTCAACAATGTGTGCAATTATTTCAAGAATTCTTCATTGTATTTAAATTAACTCCAGAGGTCTGAAGTTGGTACCAACACACTAACTCTTGTGTAAGTGCAGGTGCTAGAGGTAATCACAAGTTAGAACAATATCTATATAATTAGAGGTGACTTCTTTACACTGAGTGATTTATTCTTATTGACAGAGTACTCAAAACTAAGGTAAAACTTCATTTTCTAAAGCATGTGACTCTTGGGTTGATTGGTAATTTATAAGACTAGGTTTAACCTTAAACTGTTTATTTCTACCTGTCATTACTAATTGGAAATCCTATAAAGTAATTTTTGTTTATCATATTTTCATTTTAGGATTCTCAAACATATTTATGTGTATGTATGTCAACAAGGGAGACCATCTCAAAGCTTTCACAAATAGTCTTTATTATATTAGCAATTGACGAGTTTGTGCAGAGCTTGTCTCTGTTGTAGCACAGTGATTTAAACTATGATCTACTTTCAGTAAATTGTCATGCTGTGTATGTACCCTATTTTTAATAGTAACTGAAGTTACTAAGAGTATAACGTTGCTGGCCAGCTGGCAATATTTTATGATCAGTGTTATTTGCAATTTGAACAGAAATGAAATATGCTATGTGAGAGGTAATATGTGATTAAGAATAGACTATTTTTTTGTCTTCAATTATTTTAACCTTGGCATTTGATGGTGTACTGTCCATTTCATACAGCATGCAAGGCAATTTCAGTTCCTGAAAAAAAAATCAAAAATTTTACCTTGGTAATATTGATATTAATATTTTTCTTAAGTTCCATTTTAAGATTTTTTTTACATGTGATCCCTATTGGGAAGGTAATTTTTTATTCTGATTGAAACAAATATCTTTGTTTTCTATTCTTTTGTGAGCTTAGCAACCAGCCAAGCAAGCTGTTTTACCACCAAAGCCCTGCAGGGCTGCCTTAATCTTTTTTATTCTTCTTCAAGAGATTATCAAAATTAATCATAGTCCTTTTCAAATTAAGGAAAATATTCATATTCACTATTTTTGTTTCTTAATTTCAATTTTTTGTTGAAAAGTTTGGTTATTTCTTATAGTTTATATAAGCGAAGCACCCAAGGGTTTCAGAGCTGTCATAATATCAGGAATGAACTCATTTTTGTTGACCTGTGCAAGCGGAAACACCAAAAAATCTTTAAGCTGTTTAATTTTAGAAGTTATTCAAAGTTGATTCAGCTCCTAGGAAATTCTGACAGTTCTGGGTAACGATTCAGAAATACTTTTTAGTAACTACAATAAATATCCAGTTCATTTCTGAGAAGAAAGAATGAGTATTTATATTTTTGATAGTATTAACAAAGTAGGCAAGAACTCTAACCCAAAGAGCTTCTATATATAGCTCACAGTGTACCAAAGGTGAAGCATTATATTCAAGTGTGAATTATCATAGTTTTCTTGCATTAATTGGTCCTATTGTCTACATTTTCCAGGAACGATGCCAAAGAGAGAAGTGTAAATATTTACATCCACCAAAACATTTAAAAACACAGCTCGAAACAAACGGTAGAATGCTACAGCATCAGCAACAGCAAATGGCTATGCAACAGCAACTAATGCAACAACAGATGTTGGCTAACCCTGCACTGGTGAGTTTGTAATCTTTATCTCATAGAATAACAAGAAAGGGGCGTTTCAACTCTGTGTGTGTGTTTTGATTTTTGAGAAAGAAATTGTTAGTTCAATTGCAGTAAACTCTTATTGAGCAGCCACCCATAGTGACTTGCCAGTTACAAATTAAATAAATTCTTTGAGGAGAGCTAATCTTCTATATTGTAGTGTGTAATGGTTGAGTGGTGAGGTTAGCTCAATATTACCAGACTGAAGACCTGCTAATGGCCTGCACAAGCCTGCTGTCATACAACCCCATTGTCTGGCAACAGAGCACAGCTCAAGATTGAAAAAGTTTTTGTTTTAAGTTTTAATGGAGGGAGAAAACTGGTTGGAGGAACCAAATAGAAAACCCTTGTGGCATGATAACAACCTAATTTAACTCACATATGATCCAGCACCCAAGCTTGGACTTCAGCCTGGACCACAGCAGTGAGGCAAGTGGAACACTGCTGTGCCAGCCGAGTTGTCCAAATCAAGTCTCAGCTAGCCCCTATGAAAAGATTACTTGCATATTCTCTAAGGGTGGTTGTTCCACAAGGTTTGACTGTATTTATGAATTCAGGGTTTCTTTAAGTTTTGATTTATTCTATCCATGTTGTCAAACGATGTTAAACTAACAATAAGAGAGAGACCCTTAATAAGTGCCTGAGTTACTGAATTCTCACTCATTTGGAGAAATTGAGAATGTGGGGAGCTTTGGCAGCAAGGAATGTGTGGTTTACAGAAAGAGGATCAAATTTTTGGAATACTAGTGATGTAGCATTAATTAGGGTTTGACTGTCAAGTGTGCCAACTCACATATATGACTAGCAAGTGCTGTATCAACAAACGTCAATAAATGCACTAAACTACATACTTGCATTAAACCTAAGAATATTCCTCCCAGTATCAAGGAATTCGTACTGTGCAAAAATATTTGTTTTTATGTGTGACGACTGTATGGAACACTGTTTGGAACACAGAATAAATGTCAGCAAATCAACTGAAGTCCATGCATTAATACTAGGAATTTTTCCTTATATTATAAAGCAATTCCTACCATGCAAAAATGTTTGTTGACATGTGTGTGACAACTGTTTGGAAGAGTGAACAAATATCAGTAAATGTGCTAAACTCCCTGTATTAAAGCGAAGGATTTTATTCTCCATTATAAAGCAATTCCTACTGTGACAAAATGGTTCTTTATACATGTATGTGTGATGACTTTTATGAATACTGCTATGCACAGTGCTCTGTTATCTGATTTATCTCAAACGCTACTGATTTATTATAACTAGAGTAATTCAGTTTGCATTTAAATAGTGTTTTCATATTTTATTTGTACTACTACTCTGCACTTTTGTGTGGTTAAATCTAACTGTATTTTCCATGTCTGATTGTAAACTCCTAAATAGTACGTATATATACCAATAAGCTCTTATCTCAAAGTTTTCAATTTGTAAATGCCTTGTCCATTTGGCTTGCCATTTTCATCTGCATATTTATAAAGTGAGCTTTCTACCCAGAGCTTTATGTTATATACTAATATTTTACTCTTATTAATATTTCATTGGAAGCTTCTACTTTTCTGTCTGATAACATCTGTAGACCTAAGCAATCTTAGACACAACCTGAGCATAGGCTATACATGCATTTAGAAAATAGTAAAAAAATTATGATTTTTTTTTTGCAATAGATGTCTGGTATTTTGTAAGATTTAATTTTAGTTGTCTTATGTTGCAATTGCATTTTATGTGCAATTAAAAACATACAAGGAGACAACCAAAACAAGATAAATAACAGAAATTAGAGGTGTCAATCAAGCACATTATAAAAATACCATCAACCAGTAGGATATATTTACATGTACCTAACACATCCAGATTTGAACTTTGTGACCTTGGGAAATTCCATTTTTTTTATTTTTTAGTATATTCCTCGCAGTTTTCCCAAAATCAAGAAAAAATTATTTACATTAATTTTTATATTTTTTCAAAAGCTCTTTTATTTTTTCTTTGCAAGCAATTTTTTTTCTTTTGTACATTTTAAGTGCATTTCCTATTGGCATTTTTCTTGTTATTTCACCAAAGTAAACATGTTATTTTGAACCTACTGGTTGCTTATTCTGGGCAATTATTACAGACTAGGTATTAGTAAGAATATTTGCAAATTATATTTACATGTATTAGAAAGTGTAGTCTGTCCAGTTTTACACACACACACAAAAAGAGAGACATATGCAGGTAAAATCTTGAAAAATTTATTTTCACACAAAAAGATTACCAAGGAACTTACCCCCTAGAGTATGGATTTCTCAGTGGGAATTAAGCTTCAAGCAAAGTTTGTGGCAACTCTCTTGAATAATTAATCATCAGCTCTAGGCTTTTGCTTTGTATAATTACCAGGCTAGTTTTACTTTCTTTTTTTAAAGACCTTGAGTTTTGTGCTAGAAATGAGCAGGAGTTATGGACTTTGGACTTTGAACACAGAGCATGGGCTTAAACATGTGTTAAGGCACTCTACAGTTGACCTGCTTTATGAACACAATTTTTTTTCCCAGCAGGAAGCTAACCAAAGGGGGTTCATTATAGAAAAGAGGGAATCATCAAAGACATTTGAAAATATGGATGTTATGTGTGCTAAACTAGAAATAAAATTCCAAGATTGATCTAGATCTTGTGCAGTAATGCTGATTTATTTTAGGCTGAGGTACTACTAGAAGTTCTACGATGCTTCATTGGAGTCCTACGGATATTTCATGGTCTTTTCTGTTGATGTTATTGTTTCGTGGACCACCCTGTGTTTCCTTGAGACACTAAATGCACCTCATAAATTATATTTGCACCCAATACTTGAATCACAGTTTTTTCTGTAAATTAACCTCATCTAGGTGTAAAAAAAGAGCCCGATACTGGGAAAACACATATTTTTAGTTGTATGATCTCTTCTTGTATCCCCCCTACGTAAACCCCTTCCAGCTGATGTAGTGTCTGATACCTCCAAGTTATTACCTCAGTGCACTCGACACAAGTCCCTTAACGAGTTGCATCTTTTTTTCCTTAAAGTTCTTGTCCTCTGACTTCTACGTCAAAGAAATTCAGACACCTTTAGTATTGTGCAATATTGTCATTTCCTATTATTCTGGGAATATTAATTCTGTGCTTTTTTTTAACCTTTTTTTGGGGGGGTGATTATAAATATGTTTTTTCACCTTAGATTTTTCTAGAATTTTGCAGACGTCAAGTTATAGCACCTGCACAAATGCTTTGTATATTTGCAGACACTATTGTTACATATATCTGTCGTTGCATTTATGTCCTTAAGGCTGTCTAGCCACCAAACATTTCAGTTCGAAACATGATTTGCATGGTCCTTAAACATTCACTGCAGTTGTAGCATGTATTTGGAATTTAACTGATACGTTATTGATCTATTTACTCCAAATTTTGCATTGGCTGTCTGCAAAAAAATAAAATTGATTTTAAAGCTCTTCAAATTCCCTAGGGCTTGTATTGGCGTGTACCTAATTAGACAGTCTAAACAAATCAAAATATCAAGCGAATTGTCTTTTTAAAAATCAGGACTATAGAAATATTGTGATTTTGAGGTTGAATGCAACTCTTGTGCATATTGTAATTATTTTTATATTTATGCAAATAAAAATCCTTACAAAATTGCTTTTAAAGCCATCTTAGTAGACACAATACATCGTATATCATTACTGCGAAGACATTCTTAAAATGTCATTGTGAAAATAGCCACATTATTTTACTTTATTGCTAAAAGTATTCTTCCTCCAAGAAAAAATTCATATCTCACAAATGATTCTTTTTAAGGTATCACAAGCAATTATTTTCATTAGAAATTGTAACGATTGACATCTTGATAAGAAATATTCAAATAAAATTTAGGAAATTGTCAAGATTTGATATCTTTCTGGGTGTTTAGTGTACCTTGTTTGCTTATCCATTTAGAATGGACGTTTGTCTTTAGTTTTGAGAGCAATAAGCAAACCGAAAAAAATTATCAGAAAGTGCATTTGAGCTTAAATATAGAAAGTGATGCCGTGAAAATATCTGACATGATATTTACATTAGGGTAAGAGATGCTTGTTGATGATCTTGCGCATTGTTTTTGAAAAAGGTTTTTAGTGCCAAGGTGCAAGGATGCACTGATTTGTAGATTACAAGTTACCATATTACTTTCAGATTTGAAGTAAATATTATAATTGCATTTTTTAATACACAGCAAATCTTCAGCTTCTTTTGGTCAAAACATAGCTTCGTTAAACCCCTCAGCAATTTTAAAGAGGATGTTATGAGAAATTTAATATACTGTTTATTAAATGTTTCAAACTTGTCTTGTAAACATGTTTTGTTTGATTCATTGGATTAAGATATACATTCACTCTAGGTAATTGACCTTTAGACATTGGTTCAAAAATTGTATTATATTCCATAATATCACCATATCTATCACACTGACGAAGCTGACAGTCGACACCGTCGAAACATGTTTGTTAAAGAGAAAAACAACATGAAGCTCAAAAATCCCATCCATTCACTTATTTTAAATTACTAGCTAGTTCACTTGCTACTGATATGTCCTTTTGGATCCGTAATATCAAAATTCACAGAAAGGATTTTGATCAAGACCATGAATGCTAAATTCCATTGATCCTTAGCTCCAAATATTATCCAATCAAACAGTTGATTGAAAACTTGTTTGGATTTGTTACTTCAACATAGTTGACTAATAACCTTGTTTACAGAAAAATGGTATTCGCCTTAGAGTTTATAAGTACACAAAAAAGCTGAGTTCAACTCAGTTTGGTTGTGATCAGGTAGAAACATTCTGTTATATACGTGTCTGGCTGTTATAAAGGTTTATGAATGGAATTGTCACTTGGAAAGATGTTAGTAATAAATGTATGCTTCTTCGAGTGTGAAATAAAGACTCGAAAAAATACAACCCCCCAGCTAGGATTGAACCCATGACCTTTGAATTGCTGGTCCAGTGCTATAAAGGTGTCAGTCTGCTAAAGAGGTGTCTGTTATAAAGGTGTCTGTAATAGAGGTGTCTTTTATAGAGGTGTCTGTTATAGAGGTGTGTGTGTCTGCTGCAGATGTGTCTCTTATAGATCGTACTCGTCTGTCTGTTATAGAGGGGTCTATCTGTTAATGCAAACAAAATTTGTCAGTGCATGCATCTTTCATGTCATGTGGCATTTGCTGTCACTCTAATTAATAATATTAAGGAGCTTAAGCAGGAGACGTTTTTGTCAACGCGGACGCCACCACAGTGTGCGTTCTTCTTCATCTGTTTGCCATCATAGATGATGTGTCCGTTTTCGTTAAGCAGAAGGTCAGTTAAGGCTTTTTCATCTTCTACCAAGAACAGCAACCTCATCTATAACGGCAAACGGATAAACGAAAACACGCATATGACGTCCATGTTGACAAAAACATCTCCTGCTTAAGCTCCCTAATTTGTGGTAATCACTGTTAAGTTTTTTAAAAGTTTGTCTTTCATTCTAGTTACCCACTTGGCCTACAGTGTCAACTAATGGTACCTTAATACAGCAGCCTGTCGCTTTCTTATCCGACCCTGCTGGACTACCTGGGACACCTAGACGATTAGATAAATCCGATAAATTAGAGGTATATCAAGTAGTAAACACTTATTGCTATGATAAAATTACTGCAGTTTTCAGTATTCTACAAACTCTGACTTTCAAACGCCCATCGCTAATTTGCAGTTTTGCTTCTGTCAATCAAAAGTAAAGATCACTAATACACAAAGAACTATTAATACCAAAATGATAGTATAGCTCATATATACTCTCTAAAGATCATATTTGGTCATTTGATTTTTCAATGTTTTGTTGAGGTGAGCGGAAGTGAAAAACCAAATTCCAACAGACTGTTTGAAGGTCAGAGTTCGCAGAATACCAAAAACTACAGTAAATCCAAAATAAAAAGTCCATTAGTTTTAAAAACTTATTTGTTGCCATGATTATGCTTTAGGTATGTCGTGAGTATCAACGAGGGGCTTGTTCCAGAGATGAGTCTGAATGCCGATATGCACATCCTCCACGACATACCAGTATAGACACCTCAGATGGTATGGTAACAGTTTGTATGGACTTTATTAAGGGGAAATGTCAACGAGAAACTTGCAAATACTTTCATCCTCCATCTCATTTGCAAGGAAAAGTAAAAGCAGCACAGCAACAACAAATTTCATTACCAATGGTATGGTTTTTACACTTACAATAATATATTTTTTTTCCATAAATCTTCTCAGTAAAACCTTAATATCAACTACAAGGAAATTCTTGAGTTCTCCAGAGGATTTATCATAGCAAATCTCAATTTTGTAGTAGGAGTACTTGTCATTCAAGTGCATAAAGACAAAAGTCCTCATTGATGGACAAACAATAATTTGTCTGATGAACGTTAAGCTGGTGCTTAAGATACCAGATGTCAGTGAAAATTCCAACCATGAGATTTGGAAGAACAATGACAGCAGTTGCATATTATTTGTATTCAAAGTCTTATCATTCCTTCATGAGAGCGACTCCGTATTCATTCTAGCTTGAATTTTTTGCTCAATTTGCACATTCCATTTTTATTGACTTTCACTTACTTGATGCACCTGTTATATAAACAAAAAACTTGTGAATTGAAAAAAAGGGAGATGATACAAATGATATAAAATCAATGAAAGATTTCAAAGGGAACATGTTTCTGTTTATTGCCAACTGTCTTCAAATTTCATTCATATAGGAACTTGTTAGACTCCAACCATACATTCTAGAATGAACATTGCTGTTTTATAGTGAAATTGTTCACTTTTGCCCTCTCTATTTCAGCTCATTATATCTTTTTGGGTAAAATGATAACTTGTTACCAAGATTAAATGTTAAGCATTGAGTACAAAGGATGTATGAAATCAATATACATTTTATTGTGTTCATCTTAGAGAGTATTTATTGTAACTAGCTCTCTATAAAACAGGCACACCTCTCTAAGATGGAGAGCTAGTATTGGTCCTGTGAGTGTTCATTTTAGAGAGTATTTATTGTAATCATCTCTCAATAAAAACAGACAACTCTCTAAGATGGACAGATAGTGCTGGTCCTGCCAGTCTTTATATCTTAGAGAGGCATCTATTGTAACTAGCTCTCAATAAAGCAAAAAACCTCTCTAAGATGACAGCTAAGAAGATGACAACTCTCTCAGATGAGCTAATAAGACAGCTAAGTCCTGTCGTTGTTCATCTTAGAGAAGGTTCTTCTTAGCTAGAGCACTTAGAGAAGGTTTACTGCAATATATGCTTTGCATTGACTGGGCATTTTGACCTTTCTTTCATGGTGCTGCTGCTTTCTTCATCGCCAATGCTGCCTGCACTCTCTCCATGTGCTCTTGCTCACATCTTAGCAGGAAGGCTCCCGCAAGAGGGTTCATGAAGCTATTTCAGAGCTGGTATAGAATCCAGGGCTTGGACTGAGTGTTTGAAAACAAGGCCACACCCACCCACATATTCAGTCATTAGTTTATTGAAAGGCTAGAAAGGGTGAAGGAGATGCCTTTTGGTCATCCAGGATGTCAAAATTCTGGATCTTATATTAGTGTCTTTGTGGATGACACACCCTGTAATAAAATATCTTGTTTGTCGCACCCTCACCCCTCTCCTTCATGTATTGTGGCTTTATTTAGACACTCGTTCACCTCCTACTATATTCTGCTTAATATTAGCTGTCTGTGTATGGTTCCATAGTCTCAATGTTTCAGTAATTCTTTATGTTGCTTAAATTGACCCTCAATATCCTAGCTAGCTTGCAACTGCTTGCTTTGCAAAGCTGTACAATTGATTATAACTGTGTATAAATAGATAATACTTATCACATTAATATGTATAGTATTACAGCATGTCTAGAATTGATCAGTAATTAATAATTCTTCTTTTGATGTAAATATCCTTTTGTGTTAATTTGGATACAAAAATGACAGAGCAACTTTATTTACAACACCAGAATTTCTCTTTTTAATGTGGTATTCATGTATATTCATTGTTGCTCATTTAAATTTTCAATGTGTTCTAGTCACCTGGGGAACCATTACGGAAACAAGCAGCCACCATGGAGGTGCCGATATTAATGTCTGGGTTTCCAGCTCCTTCATTTCCACAAGGTCTTGCAATGCAATTCCCTGGGTTACCAACTGGTATGTATGGATGAATATATTACTGATTGGATGGACGATTGGATTGACTGATAACGTAATCAATCTCTGACTGACAGACTGAATAACTGACTGAATTTATGATTGACTGAATGACTGAGTGAACAAACAAATGAATGAATAAATGAACAATTGAATGAATGAACAAATGATTGAGTAAACAAATGAATGAGTGAACAAATGAATGAATGAACAAATGAATGAATGAACAAATGAATGAATGAACAATTGAATGAATGAACAAATGAATGAGTGAACAAATGAATGAATGAACAAATGAATTAATGGACAATTGAAGGAATGATCAAATGAATGAACAAATGAATGAGTGAACAAATGAATGATTGAACAGATGAATGAATGAACAAATGAATGATTGAACAGATGAATGAATGAACAGATGAATGAATGAACAGAACGAATGGATGAACAAATGAATGAATGAACTAACAAATGAATGCATGCAGGGATTGATAGCTTATTAATGAGTTAAAAATAATAAGGTTAAACTTACCAACCACTTGAACAGTGCAGGGTTTGTTTTTAGTCATTCAGAATTTGTTTCTCTTTTTAGTTCCACTTGTAGCAGGCCTACAGATGTTTCCTCAACAAACTCAGGTAGCAAATTTGTATCTGTTTTATTAATATCCATGTAAAGTGACCTGGGTTGACTTTAATACACATTTTACACATGCAATTTGTAGCCACACTTGTAATATTCATGTGTAAAAGTTTTATTAAGTCACCCCATGTTAACTGTGTGATTTACTAGCCTATTTATGACAGATTTGTGGTGTGACATTGATAGCAATGCACTATGGTATATCTTAACATGTTAGCTAATTATTGTTTGGGCGATTGGTGGTTATATGCATTGAGGTGAACTTTGCTTGAGGTGAACTTTGCTTGCACTTGACGCTACTCAACTCTTGTCATTGTAAGTCTCCTGAGATAACCTAACTGAAGAGGCATCTGAAAAAATGGCTTGAGGGGCTTTTTCCCAAAATAGTCTAAAATGGTATCAATATTGAAGAGATGGTATATCAAGCCTATAAAGCACTCTTTCTTAGGATTTTCACCATACTGAATGGACCTCATATGTCCATATGAATTGACTAGATTGTAGAATGAACTAAATAATTATTACAGTAAGGTCAGTTCCATTAATGCTGATCCAGTAATGTGGTAGACCTAATTCTATTAGAGTTGGTGGGTGATTCAGATGGCATGCTTCATATTGTTAAATCATCCATGTGTCGCATAATGAGGCAGACTCTGTCTGCAGTTCTAGAGATTCTCACTGAAATATAGATCCTGGTTTACTTACTAACAAGCTGTCTCTATTCACCTGTTTCTCATTCTTTATTTTGTATTTTTGAGGGTACATATATGGGTATAAAGGGGTAGAAGACCATAGCATAGGGGCACGACCACAAATTTAGCAAAAAGAATCTGACTAATGTTGTAATGTTTTGGTCATCCTGTTCCTGCAGTGGGCTCCACAGGTACCACCGCCGCCGCCACAGTCTGGTAACTTTATTCCTATGGAAATGGCAACACCACCTCCAACGCCTCAAAATATGTCACCACCGCAACCTCAGACTACTTTTATACAGGCACCACCTCCACCCCAACCTCAATTTGAGGCATATGAACCTTACCAGTACCAAATGGTTGGCCCTACACAGGGACAGCCAACAGACATTCAATACTGTAATGGATACTATTACAGTGTTATACCAGGAACGTCATACGGCAGTCCTAATGGATTCTAAAAATAATATAGTTCTGTGGTTGATCCCAAGCTGGATTTGGAGGCAGCAAATTAAAGATTTGTGTGGATGACAAATCTAATGATCTATTACAGAGCCCGCAATTATCAAAATGTGGATGATAAATCTGGAATTTCTCTTATTGATGAATCAAAGGAGAGTTTCCAAATGTCTTTTTGACCATCTGCCACGCTGTTAAATACAATGGATCTTGTATATTAATTAATTAATGGAGGAAACAGAAGATGTACTCAGAGGATGCATAGAAGGACTAAGTATTGACAAAATATGGAGTGAACATTGACATCTTGGAATTCATTTATCTGGTACTATCACTTATGTGGACAACATGTTCATAGGCGTGTCTTCTCAAATGTTGTGGATATTGATTCCAAGATTGATTGATGGAGCAGGTGATTGACTGGCCTTCAAAATGCACAACATTATTGCTCAAATGAACCTTGACAAAAGAACAAGAAATATTAATAATAATAATATTAACTGTGGTATGAAATAGAATTGAATATCAATTCTGATATATAAATAATATTATTAAATGTTTCTAAAACTATAGTGAACCATACCTAACTTAAATGTATAGTATTCTTTTCTTTCTTTTTTTTTGGGTGATGGTATTTTAACTATAACATAGGCTAACATGGTAGATTAACTTAATGATCAGAATAATTAAACCAGGATTTTTTTTAGTTCATTACCTAGTACTAACACAAGATAATATCATATAGTTGAGGATGTAAAAAAAGTATTTTGTGATTTTGAAAGTTGACATGTAAATTGAAAGAAAAGGAAAAAAAAAAATGAAAGAAGAAAGAAAAATTTGTACCAGAAAGTCACTCATCTATTTATAAATCTCATGAACAGTACTTAGTATTTTAATTTAAGTAGTAGTAATATTATTGATGCATAAAGTGTTGACCATTTTGTATAAAATATGATGTTGAAAAAAGAGGTCAAAAATGAAGAAAGGAAGCAATGTGATTCTTATATCTCTGGATGATTTTGGCACATTTTTGTGATAATACTTGGAATGACTTGTTGTTTCTCCATGGTATGGTTATTAGGGGTGGGGCATCTTTTCCTTGGTTTCCACTTTCACTTGATGAACTTTATTTCCCTTTTTAAAATATTATTTACCCAAAATCTTTTATTCTGAAGAACAAACAGAAACACCACATAAAAAGAAAATGCTTCAGTTACTGATGTTTTAAACCTAGACCTTTTGTCCAAGTTGAGGTTTTTGTTGCTTTTACTCCAATGAAGGGCCTTTAAATATCAGTAAAAAGTACTCTCTTTTTATACAGTTACGGATTTCCAAGTATTCCTTATTTTATTCTGAAGGTCTACTTTATTCCAAGAACATTTTTTTCCAAAAGTGTGCCACAATCCCACCAAAATTCATCACTTAACTTATTTATACAGAGAATTTAGATAATGATCAGTTAGATACAGCAATTTCTGTGTTGTAACTTGCCACTGGCATTGATTTTGAGGATTACAAATTGTTGTCTAGTGAGAATAAATTTTTGGAAAATTCTAAATTGAATGTTATTGTCAGTTGAGTGATGCACTTTGTCATAGCATCACTCAACTAATGATGGTGTATGCTATGCCAAGAAAATGTCTTGTTTTTGACAACCTCCCTATTACTTGAAGCATACTGAGAATAAATTGAAGTGATGTGAAAAAATATTGTGTCAACTGCAATAACAACTGAGAATCATGATATTGACTTGAAATTTCCATACAATTGTCAATAAGATTTAAAAACATGAATGCAATGTTACCAAATACCCAGAGCTTTGCCAGTGGTAACCATTCAATATATAATCTATTACTCTCAAAAATGTAACATATAATGTACACAGGACTAATAATAAACTGTCTGAAGACAGAACAGAATATAATACTACATCGGAAATTGCTGTATCACTCAATTTTATTAAAGAAATCATTTTATTAGCCAGAAAAGAAAGTTGTAACTTTTGTATTTGATGAAATGAGAATAAAAGTGTTCTGGTAAATGAAATTGAAGTGAAGAGTCCTGACGGACTGTCCCTCTCCTCTCCCCTTCCCAGCTACTGTGTGGAGGGTGGTCCCGTCCTACATGCAGCATGCTGGCATAGCCTGCATGTATTGCACAAGAGAACAGTTTTATGATTTTTATGGAACAAACAATTTAAGAAGGGGGATAGTAATAATTCCCTTTCATTCATTCATTTCTCATTCACTTCAATTTCAAAAATCAGGACTTTGAAGCAATCCATGCTATCTTTATTCTTTCTTCTGTGTTGTTTTATTATTCCACCAAGTTCATCCATTCAATGTGATTAAATAACGTTTTGCTATTTCAACAGGTTTCTTTTCAATTTCTATAATTTTGTGTTTTAAATTTTTCATATTTTAGATTTTCAGGTTTTTGTGTCTAATTTTTTCCATTTCTCTTGAAGCTAAATGTTTTCTTGTTTTTTCTTTATTTCAACAGCAATCAGCTCAGATACCTGTATGTCGAGACTATAGCTCTGGCCAGTGTCACAGAGAAGCCTGTCGTTATGCCCACATAACTGACAGTGAGCACATTGTTTCTATTTTTGCTTTTGCTGAAGCGTTGGTTACCTAGATCCTCTTCTCTTTGAGCACATTTTATATGGCTATGAAAAAGTTTGTGCAGTAATGTGTTGTGCTGTGCTATATCTCAGTGTTTTCATTGGTTACAGCTCAGGTCTTGTGACTTGCAAGGAGCGGTCTTCAACCAGACACACCCTAACTGATCTGGTTGATCTTTAAATCCATTCACAATGCTCAGACATAGCATGGCAACCATGGTACAGCACAGAATTTTTAAAAGTCATATGGAATGTGGTCTTCAACAAAAAGAAATCAGAGTACGCACAAAAAAGCAATATTCAATCTTGTGCTTTTACATTAACTTTGTTTTATCATTTTTTCCAAATTCATTTTCATGTTGAGCTTGCAAAGATCGTTTCAAAAAAATTACTTTCAGTAACAAAATCCAAATTGTTGAAGATTTATCATTCTCTTTATCTTTGGTGGATGTGATATTGTAAGCATATAAGACTCTAAATGTGACAAGTGTATCCTTACAGTAGTTTCCTAAATAAGGTTATTTCCGTCAAGAATAGGAAATGGGTAACCAAATGCTACAATGCTTTCTGCTGCTGGACGACCATGCACTTTTGCTTGGCAGTCTTGCTGTGGCACAACCAGAGAATCAGCACACTGCTCGATCAACAATGACAAATTTTGTAGCTGGAATGTTTTGGAAACACAAAAGTAGATTCTCTTAAAACGGAAAAAAAAATCCTTAGAAACCATGCATGCAATCACCCTTCAGGAATTTCCCTTTTGCTTCTAACCTCTGGTACCTGGAAATCAAACTCATTTTCTGTTTGGCTGACCATAATAGTTAATCCATCAGATGGAGTTAATTTTAGTCCAGACTCTGGGCCCTCCTTTGTTGCTCATCTTTTTCATTTGAGCTTTCTGTGTGGCAGAAGTGTCCTTTCCTGTGTTTTTTTTTTCTCCATGAAACAGGAAGCACAAATGAAAAATGCACCATGTGTCCACACCTGCAGTGTTGCAGAGGCAAGTTGCAGAACTAGAACTAGATTCTAGACCTTCAAGTAGCTGTTGCAGGGGTGGACAAATTGTGTGTTGTGTGCAATGGCACAGAAAAAGTTGTAAGAGCACTTGTATTATGTGTCTAGGTCTTAGGCATGTACTCCACCTTGTCAATTCAACTTCAGTCAAGAAGACCCCCAATGTGTAGTTCCAGAAAATATCTATACCCCCACCTTGGAGGGAATTGGAAATTCTGGAGGGGAGGGGAGTCAGAGAAAGAACAAAATTACACAGTTTGTATGGAAGACAAATGGAAGTTCCAGAGGAATTGGGGGGAGGGGGAGGGGGGTCCCTTTACGAATTCCCTCTGTGGTGGGGGTATGGATATTTTCTGTGACTACACAATATGCATTGCATGGTTCCTAGGGATAACCCCGGCCCTCTGCCATCAGGTTTTGTATATTGAGAGAATTTACTTCTTGGTTGTTTCATGATCATCAGATTTTATTTGTGATATACAATTCTGAATATTTTGGCCCAGTTTATATTGGTGGATAGTGATTTGTTGGACATCCATATGTGCTGCATAAAGTGATTTATCCGACAAAATTTTCTGTTTACCTTTGAGCAAATGAACCTGAATTTATTTTGGCAAAACATTCTTCTTGTATTGATCAATATTTCATTCTCAATGATTTTCATTTATGAAGAAAAACAGTCTTCTCTGAACAAGAACAAAAACCAAAACCAAAAAAAGATTTCTTTTCGTTGACGCAGTGTGCTGCATTTGACAATGGTTTACAATGCTCAATGACATTGAGCAGATTGCTTCTAAATGCTTGCTTTTTATGCTGCTGCTCACTCTTATAAATGATGAATTTTATAGACCCTTTAAAAACTTCACAGTTAATTCCTTTAAGTATCTATTACTAAATTCCTGCACTTTATAAATCACTTTACAATTTTTGCTGGATGTAGAAATCAAATGGATTTTGAGCAGATCAGAAACAAAATGAATTTCAAACCTGTTTTTCAGGGAAAGCCTGAATTCAAAACTTGTGTTTTTCAGGATTAACCTGGATTTCAGTCCATCCTGTTTTTCAGGAAAAATCTGAATTTTAAACCTCTATTTTTGGGTCTATGAAATTATCACAAAAATATTAACGACTGAAATTATTGCTTGACGAGACACCCATGCAACAATAGTCTTTTTGAAAGATATCAGTGTAATTTATTGTGCTCTTTTAGATAAGTATCACAAACTAATTTTTTTTGGTTTTGTTCAGTTTTTGTTTTCTTTCAATGCTGGATTAATGTGATTTTCTGGTCTGCAAAATGTGTAATATTTAGAAATTTCAACACTTTTTCACAAAACAAACAATATTTTCAGTTTATGCATTTTTGTGACAATACATACTTTGAAGATGAAAGAAAAGAGAAAGAAAGAAAGAAAGGAAAAGAAAGAAAGGAATTCAAAACAAAAGACAACTAAATTTCCCCTATTTCAAACAATTTGCACTATTTTGGCCAACAGACATACTGTATTTTCACCTGACTGACAACTTTTCCGGCTAGTCTTTTCAATCATGCACTGGTAACATTAAAGCATTAAAACAATCCATATGCATTAATCTTACATTGCTGCTGCAGCTAGCTGCTTATGGCACTGGCTTTTGGAAGGCAGGCTTCACTATGGGCACATGACCAGTTAAACTAGTTTGAAAATCCGTTTTTAAATTATGTGAATTGAATTAATTGAAGTTTGGCTTTTTTCAGAAATGTAAATGTGAGACAAAAGGTCTGCAGTGCTGTCAGTGATCTTTCTTTCAGATTGAGAACTTCTGTCTGAAATGTAGTCCAGCAGACTGCATTTGTAGGTAATTTCAGTTGGGTGTGCCTATTTGGCTCTACCCTTTTTGGGGGTTTCCCCAACCAATGCTTTTGTTTTTCATTAAGAGTGTCTCACTGCATGGAGGCAAAGAAATTTAATATTGCATTTGCAGCCTTTTGACTCACTACATCAAAAGTAAATCATGAAGTATATTCTTGGCTTAATTTTATTATTTCATTTTTTTTTTTTTTCACCTCTTCGATTCACATTCCAATTTAGAGTGATGAACTTGGTGATTATGTTGCTTTTTATTTTATTTTATCCAACAAATGATTTTATTTCCTATCTTTTTCCTGCATTTTTCATTTGAAAAACATTCTAGTTTTGAGGTACTTTTGAGCAGCACATAATTCATTGTAAGGACTAAAAACCATGGGTGTTTCGCAGCAAAACCTTTTTTTTCAAAATAAATTCCTGCATATTTCAACTGGATGCTTAAATTTTCTCCTATCAGAAAATGTTGAAATAATCGATGGCCGAGTTACTATATGCAGGGATGCTAACAAAGGCAAGTGTACAAGGCCAAACTGCAAATATTATCACAAGCCATCAACGTCAAGTACAACAAGTTCATCAACATGAGACAAGGTAACAATAAAGAACGATAGATAGAAAGAAAGAAAGAAAGATGATCTTTTGCTGAAAAAGAACAGTGGGAAATGCTTAATTATTAGTGATGAAGTTACATCATCAATGTCATATTATACATAATTTAATTCCATAAATTATTCTGTTATTTCACTACTCTAAGTTGCTTTAAGAATAAATAGTACTAGTTGTATATATAGGTGGACATTAAGCAACTAATTACACCTACAGCAATTCTGATTAATTTGCACAATTACTTGCCTGGGTTAAAATTCATATCCAAATTGACTTCTCCATCAGAAGTTTGCATAATGGCATGTTAGTGCATTAGAAGATGCCCAGATGCTTCATAGTTATGCAGGGAGTTCATTATTAAAAGGATGGGCACTGGGGAGGTTGGCAAACTGTAAAGACAGCTTTGCTCAGCCATCTTGAACAACTCAAATGACCTTTTGCTAATGAACATCATGTAGTAATGCGTTAAGGTGTCAGCCAGATGACCTTCTGTTAAAGAATTTTAATGAACTCCTTGTTTATGTGCAAATTAATTATGATTATCATCAATATACTGGCCAAATAGCAAACTGCCCTCTTGAAAACACGCCGTTCAGTGGGCGAAAATTGAATTTGACGGTTGTTGATTGGCTGAGAAGGCGACAGCCTAGTATATTGATAATGACATGACTTGTGTCGGCCATATTGTTTATTTGTGGCCCTTGTAGCATCATTTGCACCCTTGCTGCGCTCGGGCACAAATGAAGCTACTCGGGCCACAAATAATAACCAATATGCCCTCCAAAAGTCATGTTTACTTATTGTCCTATTCACATGCATTTTTAAAGCTGTGTCTAAGCCTCTAAACAGCACCTATATGAACCATGAATGCATATCATAGAGAACTTACAATATTTAAAATTGAAAACAGCTAATCTGATCATAAACTAAAATGTGCTGGTTCACTTAATACTGATGTTAAGGACACCTCGTAAACAGTTGCCTGGTGGTGGTTGTACATTGCTTGCACTAAAGGATTAAGTTTCAAGGTTTTCTTGTACAGTTTGTGACTCTAAATTAGACAAAATCACTTGGCTTGAAAAACAAGCATTGCTTGTCTAAAACCCAGAAAACCCTGACAACCCAACAAAGATGAAACATAGAACGATAACACTTAAACCGTGAAATAACTTAGCAACTAAATAGAGACAAATAGTAGCAAAACCCTTTGTCTTCTATTGTTTCATTAGTACTATTTGTACTTTTTAGTTAGTACTTGTTTCACGGTTTAAGTGCTATCGCTCTAGCCAGAATCAAAATGTGATTGCAAAAAGAGGATTAGAAGTGTGGTGGCAGAAGCTGGATACTTGATGTCTAATCCTCTACAATATCAAGAAGTTACAAAATGCTTTCAAAGACTACAAATAAATCAATTTATTTGTTGTTTTGTTGGAGTTGGCTATAGACCTAATTTACTTGTCTTGCCCCAGTGTTTTCACATTACTAACAGTCCTCAAGGCTGGGTTGTTTGAAGGCAGTTAATGCTAATCCTGGGTTAAAATGAATGGTTTTCTTTAAGTTAATCCTGGGTTAATGCTAATCATCTTTCAAACATCCAGGCCCTGGGGAATAAGTTTCAAGCACAGAAACATTTTCCAAGAGAATCATTCTGGGGCATTTAAGTAGTTTAGGCAAGCAAATAATTGAAAAAAGTTTTTATCTGCTCCCAAAAATAATTTTTCCAGACAGCAATGTCTCACATCATTTTTTAGTAATGGACCATTTTCTAAAGGTTGCACGTCACAGCTTAAATTCAGTCTTAGTCTCACTTAAAACCCAGATTTCAAACATCAATGGACTATAAATAATCCAGGATCAAAAATCACAAAATAGTTTATGTTTATATTAACTAAGAACAATAATATATTGTTCTAGTTATAAAAACTTTAAAATTAAAACTTGGAGTTGAAATGAATTTTTCATGGCCCGTCAATGGCACATCATAAGAATTTTGGTAGTTGCATGGCTGTTATGACTTCTGTCAGGCAGTTAGTTTATGAGGTGATTTCATCTTCCTGAAATTTCATCACCAGAGCAAGCAAAAAAATAATGACTAGGTGTAGTTGGAGCTTTCCATCTATGAGAGTCTTAGACTCTATAAGATCCATTAATTTAATATTTTTATTTAATAATATTATTATGCAATAAAATCTGTATCAGGCTTGTATAGATATATATGCTTAGTGTTCAGCTTGGGTTTGTCCAATTATGCATAGCATATAAGACCTTGACTAGAAATCCAATCTGACTTTACAATATATTGCCTGACATTACAACGAATAAAGTTGTACTCTAAATATTAAAAAAAATTAACTTAAATTTCCATATAGAGACATTGCTAATGCACCTTCAGATAATAATTAGGCATTAGTCCATATTGAAAGAAAGGAAGAGAATGAATGTGAATGAAAGGAAGAAAATAAGATGCAGAATTCTAGTGATGTTGGAACTAGAACACTGGCAGTAGTAAACAGAGAGATTAGGTTTATCAAACATTAGACAAGCTTCGGCATGACATGTCTATACTTCTTATAGAATCTTCACTGATTTTATCTTCTAAACCCAACTCCTCACTTCACTGAAGATGAATGGAAATGGGATTGGATGAAAATGGATTTAGGAATAAGAAATATGGCATATCATTTCAACAGCTTTTAGATTACACCAATGAATTATATTGCACATGATGAACAGGTTTGCAGAACCTTGGGCCATAATTGGGGGCTTGTCATTTACCCTAAGCCTTAGCTAGAGCTGCAGGAGATATGGGGCTTGACAAATTCTGAATTGCAGGGCTTGTCTCTAACCTTAAACCTTAGCTAGGGCTGAAATTGCATGGCTTCACAAATCGTATAGGCTCATATGTTGGAACTTTTTCTGCAAATGTTCAAGCCATGCCCAACAGCAGTTGAGCTGTGTGTTGACCCATGCAGCTACAACAGTTGATGCAGAAAGAATTTGATGGTACCCCTGGAAGGGGTGTGTGAAACTGTGGCAGGTAAACACACATATAAACTCTGCGTTGTACCAAATAATTGCAGGAAAATTTCCATCATGTGTTGCAAGTCTCACACCTTAGCTAGGACTGAAGCTGCCTCAAAGCCTTAGCTAGGGCTGAAATTGTTTGGTGTGCCACAGCCATAAGTTCTAATGCTGCAATATATCTCAAAGGAAGGTGCTACGACCTTCAAAAATTAACATAAAATAACTCAATTATATTAAGTAGTTCACAGATGTACATTAATGTACAGATTCTACAAGTATACAGCACCAAGCAATAATACTATTTTATTGTCCATAATATATACATAGGCACTTCAGACAATCCAAGGAAGCATTCTTATTCAGATATTCAAGAACAGTAATCATTTTATTTGAATAGGTGGGCATAGGCACCACTGAACATCCTGTAAGATTTTGTGAATATACAATGTATGAGTGTCTTATGTCAATAGTATAGTCTGAATAGATTGTTACTGAGTGAATACTTACTAGTTGAGCCTCTGGAAACTCTTTACCAAAAGCAATTTTAGCTTTGGATCCAGCTATCTACAACAAATTTGTGCTTCTATGGAGATTTTTGTTTGGCAGATTCTGCATTCATTAATTCTGTAAATTATGCACGTGCATTGACAACCTGAATGTCAAAACCATGGCATGAGTGACTGCTACTGGTAATACAGTGTGGCACAGTCTGAGCCATGTCAGGGTTTAACATTCTGTTAAAATCTACTATTTGTTTTAGTTGGGTTTGTATGATTGACACAAGCATTACCTCAAGTAACATATGCAGACCCAATAATGTGCTTCACACTAGCTAGCAGTACTTGTCTCTTTTTGCCAATGTGATAGAAATGATGCAGTAGAAACCAGAACTAAGAATCGTTTCAAAGCATGTTAGATCCAAAGCTATTATTGCCCCAATCCACAACAGAAGAAAATTCTTGATATGACAAAATATACGCTTTTGTTATTAGAATTAAATGCCCTAATATTTGCATACTCAGGCACTTTTGCTTGCTTTTCTAAACTACTTCTAGACTAGTTTTCTGGCTTTAAAAACCAGATTACAATAAATAATATTTAATTATAATATGTGCCTTATAGATTAGTCATGTTCATTGCTGGTTATGAGACTGTTCAAAACCAGTGAATCATAAGAATCATAAGACGACAATGCAAGAGTTGTTGGACTATTGTCATTGGAATGGAATTGGTGTTCAGGGACTGGTTGCTCAAAGGCGGGTTAACGTTAACCCTAGGTTGAACTGGACAGTTTTCTTTAGACTTAAGTCTGGGTTACCCGCCTTTTAGCAACCAGCCCCAGAATTGAACTCACTCTAGGTATCTGGTCAGACAGTTGGTTTTGAGCAGTCTGATAACCCAATCAAAGATAAAGCAAATTTGACTTATTTTTGTACTGTCGTCATTGTGTACATTTACGCTGTATATTACCTTCAACACGGTTATATAATTTGCTCTTTTAAGCACTCATTTTATCATGCTTTTGCAAGCTGGCTGCAAAACAAGCTCACCAAAAAGTACTAAATAGGTTAAGGAAAGCAACACTTTCCATGTATCCAAGATAGTCAAATGCAAGCTAGGATTTTCAACATCAAATAGGACTCAAAGAAGTCAACATTCTTTTATCTGGCTCTGCAAAACCTGATTGATTTCAGTCTTACTTATAGGACATTTGTGACATTAGGATGAATGAAAACAACTTCCATCAATGTAAAGATAAGAAATCTATATCTTGCATTCTATTGGTTCATTCTATTCGGCACCCTGAATGGCTCAAAAGCCCAGTTCCTCAAGAAAGGCTTAGTTTTAAAGAACAATCAAACTATAAGATAGTAATATTCAACGAAATCAATTTCAAAATACAAAATAATTTACAATGATATGAAAAACAAAAGAAAGTTAAAAAAGTATGTATAGTCTATGCTATTTTATACTATTAATTAAAAAAAGTAAAATTGTTATTTTATATTATTTATTTAAGACAAGTTCCTTCAAAAGACTAGTTTTGTCAGGGTGTGGAGATTTCATGTATATACTAGGTAAACCTTGTTGTACATGGCCGGCACGCCTGACATTATTGTCAGTAATATTGTTTTAATGAGTAAAGAGAGAGAGTTTTAGATGTATTTCAGTAAAGTTGTATATTAGTTTTAATGAGTAATTTTAGAAAAGCAATAGCATATTTAAGATGGTTTATGATTTCGATGTCTTTGAGCTGGATATTTTGCTCTTGTGATGAAATGTTGACCTCCAAAAATAATTCTAAGGAATACTTTATCATCCAAGATAGCCTGTAAAATTCTCTTGTGGAAGACGTGGAGAATCAGGAAGATCTCTGGAACTTGTAGTAAAAGGGTCGACTCTCCCTCTCCTCCCTAAGAGCCTTTTACATGGCTACAAATGAATGTCCTATGGTAAATATCTTGGATCTTATCCTCTAACCTTATAAAAATATTACCTTTTTATTTTTGCATTAAGTGTGAAAGCTTCAGTATTGTTAATTAACTTCTATGTAACCCTAGCATGTGTAATTTATTCATACTAATTGACACCTTAAAATTACAGTTGCTATGGCTACAAAGTAGAATTGTGATATAATATAACTTTAAATCTGAAAAACTTTCTGACATAAATTGGATTTTAACTCGTGCACTGGTTGTAAAGTATACAGCAGAAATGGTTTGGATAGCAAAGATGATATTTTTGAATTCAGTTTGGAGAAGCAAGGTCGGATTTATGGGAGGGGTGCAGAGGGTGTGCACCTCTGATCTAGAGACTACTTTGAACCCTTTTCTTTTTAAAGAAAGTTTGCCAAAGTATCCTCTGGATACTTAAGATAGTTTCCGACTTCTGTAACACTGCAACCCCTCCTGAAAGTCCTGGATCTGCCCCAAGAAGCTAAGGCACAGTCTTGAGGCGGTGGGGTTTTGTGTATCTCCCAGAATTATATATCTATAGCTATTACAGATTGAGTTATTGGCTGCAGATCAGAATGTTTAACTGTATTTTACTAACCATTAACAATGGTCCATGTCCACAACCATAGTTTATAAGAAAGAGAATTACAGCTAAATGTAGTAGTGATTGCAGCCATAGTGCTAGTTACACAGGAAACCCCACTGGTTTGAACTGATCATTTGTCAACCACTTGAAAAGTTAGTTGAAAGGTTTGTTTTTATAAACCCCCTTGAGAATGTAGAATTTAACCATCCCACCATTAATTTTCCTCAACTCATCTATCCCATCCATCCAACATTGAAAAACAATGACCTACTCCTTCCAATTATGATATGCCTCAATTCTGTACTTTACAACTGGTGCATTGTAAGTTGACTGGCATGTACCATTGCATTGTTTCTGCAAATTAAAAAAACATCTGTTTGCAACCATATAACTCGGCTCCAAATTGTACTATCATTTTGTGACATCTTAAAAAGAAATTGCTCAATTGCCCCAGAGTAGTTAGCAAATTCATTGATAATATTGGAAGTTGAATTTCGTACAACTCGGAATCATGGAGCTGTATGCATGTTGCATGCCTGTCAACCCAGAGTTATTAAGATCACTTAAATCCTGTTCCGTGAAGAAGCACTAAATTCAATGAGACAAATCTCAGTAAGCTTGCTTGGTGTGCGTGGCACCACTAGGACCTGTTTTGATTGGCTGAGGATATGGAGGGGGCATGTAGATCTAGAGCATAACATACCCCAGGCAAGGGTGTTCCATCTCTAAAGAATTGCCTAAAAGCCATCTACTAGTTTTGTCTCTCCCTATGATGAGACTGGATGGCCAAACTGATATACAAGGCCATCCTGCCTAAGAAGCAACCAGCTCAGGAGTGCTACTT